>CM062296.1:415188078-415520455 GCA_031216915.1 Pictodentalium vernedei
CACCGACCATTGAGTGTGAGCATATGTAGTAATGTTCCAGAATACCAAGAACCGAAGTGTTTTATTACAAATGGAAATTCTCAAGAATTTGTTGAAGAAATGATTACATACCTCACAGATATTTCATCTCATTGCCACCAGTGGATGCAGACCTATCATGCTTCGATCTTATTTAAACTCAGACAAAAAAATGATGAAACGCTGGAAGCAGAAACCAGAGCTACTGGAGAAGATACATCCAAGATGCACCCTTTACAAAAGTTGGAGAAGGAATTTCAAGACTACCTGCAAGAGATGCCCGTCATCGGATTCAACTCTGGAAATATGATATGAATGTAGTCAAGCGTGAACTAATGACATACCTGAAGAGACAGAATCCACTCAAATTTGCAGTGAAGAAATCAAATAACTACATATGCGTCTCGACAGAATCTTTCAAGTTTGTTGATACTTGCAACTACCTCGCCTCAGAATTCAGCTATGACAAGTTTTTGAAAGCATTTGGCTGTTCCGTGACGAAGGGATTTTTACCATATGAATGGATCGACAGCTTGGACAAATTGGATCAAGACCACCTACCAGACCATGAAACCTTCTTCAGTTCTCCCAAGAAAGAAAATATGAAGAATACCAGTACTGCCAGCATGTATGGAACGACCTGGAAATGACAACTTTCCGTGATTTTCTGATCTGGTATAATAACCGAGATGTAAAACCATTCCTTGAAGCAGTTGACAAGCAGTTTTCTTTCTACCAAGAATGCCACATCGACATGTTTAAAGATGGTATCAGTGTTCTGGGCCTTATGTTAAAATACCCGTTCCAGACCATGAATGATGACACTTACTTCACATTATTTAACCAGAAAAATAAAGACTTGCATCACTCAGTGAAAGATAATATCGTTGGTGGACCTTCAGTTATCTTCAACCAATTCCACGAGAAAGATGTTACCCGAATCAGAGAAACAAAATATGGCAAAGAAGTAAAACCATGTGGAAGTATTATAGGCTTTGGTGCGAATGCATTATATCTTTGGTGCCTAATGCAAGAGATGCCAACAGGTTGGAGTATTAGCCATCGTGAAGAAAACCAGTTTAAACCAGAACATCCAATGAAGTATGGTAGAATGGCTGAACAATGGTTAGAGTTTTTATCAATGAGAGATGACATCCACATCAGACATCAGTTTAACGGAGCTGAAAAACTGATTGGTGAAGACAGTTGCCTGTTGATGGTTGGTGCAAAGAAACACAGACTGTATACCAATTCCATGGCTGCTTCCGGCACGGACATACCTGCATGAAAGATAAAAATGGCCTTCCTATCCTCCATAATGAAGTCAGAGATAAACCCATGAAAGAACTGCTACAAGACACCCGTACCAATGCAAAGTACATCACCGATTTGGGCTATAAACTTGTTAAAATCTGGGAGTGTGAGCGGAGAGAGATGAAGAAGACCGATGCCACACTCAAAGCCTTCCTGAAAGAGAACTTTTCAGACAAAATAGATGGTGCAATGACAGATGAAGAAGTACTGAAGAAAGTGAAGTCCGGTGAACTGTTTGGTTTGGTCGAATGTGATATACATGTACCAGATCACGTGAAAGATTACTTTGAAGAGATGACGCCTATGTTCAAGAATACAGATATTTCCATAGATGATATTGGTGAACACATGAAGTGCTTTGCTGAGAAGAATGGAATGATGAAGAAACCCAGTAGAAGTTTGATCGGAAGCTATGTAGCAGAAAAAATGTTGTTTGCAACCCCTTTGCTGCAGTGGTACCTCCAGCATGGTATTGAAGTTGACCACGTCTATCAAGTTATCCAATATAAACCAAGAAGATGTTTTGAAAAATTTGGAGATGAAGTATCTGAAGCAAGAAGACAAGGAGATGTTGATCCTGACAAGTCCATCGTTGCTGACACCATGAAGCTGTTGGGAAATTCTGGATATGGCAAAACCGTCACCAACAAAGAGAAGCATCGACGTGTGTGCTATTGCGACGACGAAGAAGTCACCAAAGCTGTAAATGACATGTCCTTCAGAGCCTTGAATCCATTAGATGAAACTTTATATGAAGTCAAACTGAACAAGAAGACCATCAAGTTGGATCTGCCACTCCACATCGGATTCTTTGTTTATCAGTATGCAAAACTCTGGATGCTTTAGTTCTATTATGATGTCATTGATACTTTTATCAACCGCCAAGATTTCGAATATGCTGAAATGGACACAGATTCTGCATATCTATGTACCTCGTCACCATCCATAGATGAATTAGTGAAACCAGAGAAGAGAGTAGAATTTTACAAAGAGAATCACAAGTGGTTTCCATCAGAGTGTTGTGATTTCCACAGAGATGATTAGGTGAAAACCAAATTAGAAGGCAAAGAATGGCTGTCACTCTGATGTTGCCAGGAAAAAAAGCGTTTTAACAGGAGAACTCCAGGCTTGTTCAAGGTAGAATGGCAAGGAACCGGCATTGTTGGACTGTGTAGTAAAACATATTATTGTTTCGGTGCCACCAATAAATTTAGTTGTAAAGGAATCAGCAAATGCCACAATGATTTGACGAAAGACAAATATTTGCAAGTTTTGAAGACTCAACAAAGTGGATCTGGCATCAACCGAGGATTTGTTATGAATGACAACACTATGTATACCTACCAGCAGAGCAGAGATGGACTATCGTATTTCTACCCAAAAGGAAGAGTTTTAGAAGATGGAGTTAGCACCATACCACTAGAGATATAAAGAAGAAATAATTGAGTGAGTGTCATATTTTCTACAACCTGAACAAAGTCTAGCTTTTGCCTACAAAAAGTCCTATTTAGTTGACTGAAAAATTCCTAAAAAAAACGTAGGCTCACCAAATTTTTAAAGTCCTTTATGGCATTCTCTAAAGTCCTTTATGGCAGTCCTCATAAAGTCCTATATGGCAAGTTTTTCTCTCTAAAGTCCTATATGGTATTCTCTAAAGTCCTTTATGGCAGTCCTCATAAAGTCCTAAATGGCATTCTCTAAAGTCCTTTATGGCAGTCCTCATAAGTCCTATATGGCAGTTTTTCTCTCTAAAGTCCTGTATGGCATTCTCTAAAGTCCTTTATGGCAGTTCTCAAAAAGTCCTATATGGCAAGTTTTTTTCTCTCTAATTAAAAAGTCCTTTATGGCAGTCCTCATAAAGTCCTCTACGGCAGTTTTTCTCTCTAATTAAAAAGTCCTATATGGCAGTCCTCATAAAGTCCTTTATGGCATTCTCTAAAGTCCTATATGGCAGTCTTCATAAAGCCCTTTATGGCAGTCATAAAAAAAATCCTAAATGGCAAGTCTTACAAGGTAATACATTTTTCTGGCGTAAAGATTTTTCAATTTTTTTTATTTATTCTAATACAGAGAGTTTTTTTATCATTATCGTCATCATCATGTTCCTGGTATACTTTAGGCTAACCCTATTGGAAGTGGAGGATACTTCTTTATTCCAAACTTTTTAGTTTCATTCAAAACTTAGTTTCATTCAAAACTTTTTAGTTCCATTTATTTAAAAAAAAATGTTGATTCATGGTATCTTTTAGGTTACACCTATTAGAACCAGATGATATTTCTTTATTCCAAACTTTTTAGTTTCATTCAAAACTTTTTAGTTCCATTTATTTTTAAAGATGTTGATTCATGGTATCTTTTAGGTTACACCTATGGAACCAGATGATACTTCTTTATTCTAAACTTTTTAGTTTCATTCAAAACTTAGTTTCATTCAAAACTTTTTAGTTTCATTCAAAACTTTTTAGTTCCATTTATTTAAAAAAAAACGTTGATTCATGGTATCTTTTAGGTTACACCTATTGGAACCAGATGATACTTCTTTATGCCAAACTTTTTAGTTTCATTCAAAACTTTTTAGTTTCATTTAAAAAAATGTTGATTCCTGGTGTCTTTTAGGCTACCCCTATTGTATAACCAAAGGAATAAATTCATCATCATCATTACTAAGAAATTCTCTGTTGTGAATATTTAAAAGAAATGAGACATTTTTATGATATAAAACTGAATTGCAAAGTTGGACATGTTGTTTTCTTTTGTTTTTAAGGATACGAACTGTAGGGGGTGGGAATGCACTCGACCTATTTCACTTATCTCCATTGGACAGAGGTTTGTAGCTTGACCTGTCCCAAGCCAGTATAAAATGCAGAGGGCCATATCCTACAGTTTAAGGATCAAGATTGCAGTTTGATCGCCAAACAGACCAATCAGATCGAAGTTAATCAACCAATCAAATTTCTGTATTCTCATTATGTTTCTTTCCTGTTGACTTCTATTCTAATTTTCTAAATTTTCCAACTTTAACCTATAATCATATAGGAAACAAACACAAACCCCAACCAAGAATAAAAAAGTCGATCAAAATTTGTTGAACTGGGGTGATGTTTTCAATCACATCCGTCAGAGATATATAAGATTAGGCAAAGCATGGACTTGGCATCATTCACGGTCAAACCATTGACCAGAGAAGATGTGCTGAATTGGCACCAAGCAGACTTATGCTAACGTCACCCAGTACCAGGGTGAACTGAAGATTCATCTCAGAAGATACTTTGAGGGAAAAGACCAGAAACCTTATCCTACGAAGACTGGTATTGCTATATCATTAGAAGAATGGAATGCCCTGAAGTCCCAAACAGAAGAAGTAGATGCAGCCATCAAAACCCAACAAACAACTTTAACTGAAGTTCCTGAAGACACTAAACCTACTAACCATGAAGACTTCAAAAAAACAATTCAAGAACCACTTTTGAAGAAGAAGAAGATCACAGTGAGAATAACCCAACCACGACCATTGATTGTTAATGAAATTGATAGTGAACTCAGGCAAGTTCGCTTGCAGCATGAACTTTGCTTGGCATATGCTCATTATGTCGAAGAGAACATTGACGTTGTAGTGAAAGAAAAATGCTATGGATGTACAGTCGATCACCCAAGTCAGATTCAGCATAATGTATGCCTAATGCTGTCTGAAGAAGAGAAGATTATAACATGTTTTAGTGAAGCACTTGAAAGAGTTAACAAGAATGATGTCCATCTACTGTGGCACAATAATACTTCTGGAATGAATCCACCACCAGTACAGAAAGAGTATGAAGATATGTTTGAGAAACCTCACAAATGAACAGAGACGCTGTATTATGGATTTGGTGATTGAATTCATGACCTTCAAGAAACCACTCAGTCTGAAGATGTAAATAGATGTTGTAAACAGATGTTTGTTTTTTTATAAAAAAAGAAAAAAAGAAGAAAAAAGTATAAAATGAAGAAAAAAGAAAAAAAAGGTGGTAATGACGCTTAGGTTATTTGATGTTTATCTTCTTGACAAATATCAAACAAACTTAACCTGTCCCCAGCCAGTAAGTCAGAGGGCCACCAATTTTAAATATTTTTGGATGACGGTCATATTGACACCTCTCAAAAAGGTATAAAAGGGGAGTAGTACCCACGTTCAGTGGGGGCCAACTCTACAAAAGGTATAAAAGGAAGTAGTACCCACATAGAACAACAAAGATGGATCCTCGCTGGAAGCATCCATTCACTTGTTTATTGTGTGGTCCCATGGGTAGTGGTAAATCATCCTTTGTAAATATTGTTATTCAAAACATTCAAAATATTATATCACCTGTTCCAAGTCACATCATTTGGTGTAAAAGTGAATGGCAACCATTATACAGTACTTTACCCCAAGTAGAAATCATAGAGGGTCTCCCTCAAGAATTAAAATCTGATAGTTTAGTCATATTGGATGATCTGATGCTCGATGCAGATGTTCAAGTGTCTAGATTATTTACTAAAGGTAGTCATCAACGTAACATTAGTGTGATGTACATTGTTCAAAATTTATTCGACAAAAATAAAGTCCATAGCACTGTAGCTCTCAATAGTCATTACATGATCTTGTTTAAAAATCCTAGGGACCGTTCTCAGATCTCACACTTGTCAGCACAGATGTATCCTGGTCATTCCAATTTTCAGAGAGAAGTTTTCGAAGATGCCACTTCGACACCATATGGTTACCATTTGATAGATCTCAAACAAGATACTCCTGAACCCATGAGATTAAGAAGTCAAATTTTTCCTGGGGAAACCCAATATGTGTACCTCCAAAAAGTATAAAAGGGGAGCAACAAGTCTGACTCAAGTCAGAAGCATGTCTGACCGTCTCAAGCTCAACATCGCTCTTCTCAAGTTACTTATTAAATCGAAACCCACACTCGTCAAATCCATACTAAAACATGCAGACAATGAATTGATTACATGTTTGTGTGACTGTGCCTCGAATATACTGCAGGGAGCAGTACCTCTGCCAAAGCTCAGAGAACCAAACTCGTTCGTCAGAAACAACTAGTGAGGGCAGTGGCAAATATAGGTACCTCTGACAAAAAGAGGAGACAAATCTTGCAGAAAGAGGGATTCTTGGGGGCATTGCTACCTCCTGTAATATTGGGTGCTGTTAAAGGTATATTTGGATGATGGAATATGCAAAGAAGATGGCTTTGGTAGAACCAAGGTTATTGGAACGTCTACAAGAGACTCCAAGACAACCGAATGAACTGGCTGTTTCATCACTGGATAGAGAAATGAGAGATATTCTCGATGCCCCTTTTCTTTTGGCTGATGAAAAGATGACTCAATATAATCAAATTTTACAAAAGATACTTGACATTTCAACAAAAGGTAATGGCTCCTCGACCAATTAAAGTCGAATTCGAGAAAGATAATAAAGACGAAGACATTCTCGATTCTGTACCTATGACAATGAAGAGAAAGGGAAAGTTGTTGTTGAATCATATTAGAAGTGACCCAAATATATCTTGGAATGAGAAGGGTGAATTAGTCTACAAAGATCAAACAGTGGTAGGGTCGAATGTAACAGATCTTCTAAACGATTTACTTAGAAGACGAAAATCTTTCCAACCAAAGGGATGGGAAGTGTTGGCCGAAGCTTTGAGAGATAGTAACATACCCCAAGAATTAATTGGTCATAAAGAACGTTGGGATTTTATGAAACAGGCACCGATAAAGTCGGAACCTAAACAATGAAAGAAAACAGAAACGCCAAAGTGGACCGACAAAAGGGTATAAATAGAGTTGACACTTGAACAAGGCAGTCCTGGAAGCATTGTACTATGATTCTGAAGTGCCTGGTAGTTTTGGTGGTGTAGACGCTCTTCATAGAGCATCCAAGAAAAAAACTAAACAAGTTGTAAAATGGTTAGACACTCAAGACACATACACTCTTCACAAACCTGTTCGTCGTACATTTCCTAGAAAGAAAGTAATAGTTAGTGGTATAGATCCACAATGGCAAGCTGACTTGGTAGATGTTTCAAACATAAGTAAATTCAACAAAAACATAGAAATTTTGTTGACATGTATAGATGTGTTTAGTAAATATGTTTGGGTCATACCCCTCAAAAACAAACTTGGTGATTCCATCGTGAAAGCTTTTAGTAAAATTTTCAAACAAAGTCGTAAACCAGAAAAATTACACACAGATCAAGTCAAAGAATTTCCAAACAGAAAATTTCAGAATTTTCTCAAAGATCACAAAGTCGAATTTTTCACTACACAAAATGTTGAAACAAAATGCTCCACAGTAGAAAGATTCAATAGAACTTTGCAAACCAAGATGTGGAAATATTTTACCAAGAATGATACACTAACTTTTCCACTTCAAAACTTGGTGAAATCATATAATCACTCTCATCATCGTAGTATTGGTATGGTCTCCATTGCCGGGAACTTTGAAAATCAAGAAGAGGTTTGGCAAAGGTTGTATGGACAACCCATAAAACACAAGACTCTAAAGTACAAAGTAGGAGACAGAGTGAGAATCAGTAAAGTTAAGAAAACTTTTGAGAAAGGTTATTTGCCCATTTGGACTGAAGAGTTATTCACAGTAGTAGCCACCAAGAAAAGACATCCAGTCACATACATCTTACAAGATGATAATGGGGAAGTATTGAAAGGGTCGTTCTACACTGAAGAGCTTCAGCGAGTTTCACATAAAACTATTTACAAAATCGAACACGTGTAACGGGTGTCATTTATTTCATACGTACCGTCATAACAGCTGTTGTTTATTTTGGTTTTTCTTCACTTCCTGCTCGCCCGGTTCCGGTCACTGACTAATGTATCTCATTGGTTGTTTTCAGCAACTTGTTTATCGGCCCCCTTGCTGGTCAGTTTCATAACGAGATAACGAATTACACCTCAAGTAGTGTAGAATCCTCTTGGGTATATAAGGTGGCCTTCGGTCTCTGAAGGTGCCCCACTTCACAATTAGCTGGAAGCATTAACTTGCTGAGCTGAGTGTTGTCAATGGTAACAGGTTGGTTTTGTGGGTGACGCTCCTTTCTGGGAGAGAGTGTACAGCTTTGGCTGTGTTCCATTGTGATTGTTGCGTTCGTCGGTGAGAAAGCTGTCTGTTGACATGTTTCCTACCCAACGAAGGCACTAGTCACGGAAAAACTGACCCATTTGTTCCTTCCTTTCTTTGTGGTCATTCCCTTTGAGAATGAGTGCACTGCCGCCCAGTTAGATCTCACTCCCGTTGAAACCGCCCCATCACACTTTGGTTTTTCATTTGAGAAGATTAATATTTTGGCAAGTGTGAAATTGACCCACTGGCAATGCAAAATTTGGGGGAGGGCCCGTGGTTTCAAGTCTAAGTAAGACTTCATCATTTTGTTTGTTGTATTTTTTCATAAATAAAACCACGTTACATCCACTTCTGTGTGTTTTCCTTCTTCCATGGTAAGCTTCAAATCCAACAAATCTGTACAAGGGACAGGAGAAATCATTTGGGAATAACTTATAGCCCCCTCCTGTTACAAAATTTTGGCGAGGCCACCAGGATTTGAGGAACTGCCTGGAAGATGGATGAATGTAGTGGGAGTGGGTTCAACTCTTTATCCCCACAAAATAGGAATGTATTAGCATCCCCTAATGTTCGGCAAGGTCCAGGTTATGAAGGAATTGTTTCAGCCTCATGTTCAGTGACAGGCTCGGTAGTTTCCTTGATGTGTACTGGCTTAGGATTAGCATCCACAACCCATGTTTCACACACTACAGGACCAAGATACACTGCTGATGGGATGCAGCAGAAGCCTATGTCTGGGTATGTAGATAATTCAGGGTCACATGTTAGGCACGGCAATGCAGGGATGTGCCAAGATAGTTCACCTGATTTTTATCTCCCTCCTTCAGAGAGAATTAATGAGAAATGTACCCATAGCTTGAATGATGTGCTGGATACTGCATTTTTCTGGGCTAAGACTCCTAGAGAATATGGGCAGCCCCAAAGTGTATCATCCTCAACCCAGATAATCTCAAATGATGAGAGGAAACCTGTATTGGACTTTCCTGTGATTGAGAGTTCAAGATTGTCTAGAACCCCAGAAAGAGAGTTCATTCCTTGTAGTAGTAGGCCTTTTTATGAAAATACAGAGTTAAAGGATTTTGGTAATTTACCAGCTACTCCCCACAGATATCAGTCACCAGATAGGGGGAGGTTGTTAAACTATGAGGGTATAGGACTACCGTTTCAGGGAAAAGACAAAAATCCTACTGATTTCTCATACTTGCCTGAGACTTCACCGAAAGCTCGCTTTCGAAGAGCTGGGTTTGAAGGCTTGAAAGAAAACAGTGGATTTCCTTCAAGATCATTGGGTAGTAGTTATGGTGTACGTTTTTCTGGTACATTTTTAGAAAAACCAGATGGGATATTGCAAAAAGGTTGTGAGAACAAAAATCCTTTCCAGGTGCTCTTAAGGCAGTATCATTTTACTGAACCTGAACTAAAGAGATTTGATAGGGAAAAGAGTGACTTGAGACCCAATGTGCCTTTCAGCGTGAGGGAAACTTTGCCGTTTGACCAAAGTGAGAATCCTATGTCAGAAGGAAACAATAAATATAGAAAATTTAAACTGATAAATAATGCCCAGGATACTATTGGCAAATCAAAAATGGGAGTGCCTACTCATTATTCAAGCCCATGTGGAAATAGATTTGGGGATCAGTCATGTACAAATAATTTGGATGGTAGAGTCCCTCCATCGGGATATGTGGGAGGCTTACCTGCAAATGAGCATGAAATACCACAAAACACCCCAACCCAGTTGAGTAATGTGAGCTTTTCTCATGATTTAGACAGAGATATGAGTAGGGGAGGAACATGGAGATCAATGTCACCCCCTTTGATAAATTCATGTATGACTCCAAGTATCAGAAGGTGTGATAGAGTAAATAAGGAACCCCAGGTATTTGATGGAAATTCAGATTTCCAAGATTGTTTGATACACTTTGAGCAGCTTGCAACTTGGAATAGCTGGGACAGCTATGAAAAAGCCCAACAGTTACTCATGTGTCTAAGAGGCTCTGCTCAAAAAAATTTGAGTGACTTGACTTTGAGTCAAGTCAGCAGTTATGCAGAGGTTAGAAATGCTTTGTTGCTTAGATTTAAGCCTCCTGGGTGAGAGATAGCTTTCAGAATGGATTTTCAGAATCGGAAACTGAAAAAGGAGGAAGCTTCAAATGAATTTGGTTATGCTCTACGTCGACTGTCTAATGTCATTTTTCCTGAGTTACCTAATTCGGCAAGAGAGGCATATGCAGTAGACCAATTTATTCATGGACTTGGTAGTTATGAAATTCGTAAACATGTCCAGTTCAGCAAGCCAAAGACTTTGGATGAAGCCATTACCTGTGCTGCCGAGTTTGAGGCTTTTGTAGGATCTCAGGGACAGTATGAAACTGTTCCTGAGCTACACTCTGTTATGGTTGTCAGTGAAGATAAAAAACATAAAAATAAAACAGAAGAACTTGAACATAGTCTCATTAGAGTATTAAAGGATGAGTTTAGTAAGTTGGAAGAAATTATTGAAAAAAAGTTGGACTTACTTTCAAAATGGGAAAGAAGTAAGAAATGTTATGTATGTGGAGAGGATAATTGGAAACGTGGACATAAATGTAAAACTAAACAGGAAATTGAAAATATAAGTAATAATAAAAATGAATCTGAGCAGGGAAAATAGAAGAGGCCAAGACTGAGCCCAAGACCTTGACCTCTGATGAAAAGCAAGGGCAGATAATTCACGTTTCTATAGTTAGACCCAGTTCTTTATCTGTGACTATTGGTATTTATGGAAAACCATTGAAATTCCTTGTGGATTCTGGTTCTGGTGTAACTTTGTTGTCTAAGAAAGTTTTCAATGATCTGGAAATTGCTTCTTGGGCATGTCTTGGAAGTGTCTCAGTGACACTGATTCCGGCCTCTGGTAACAATCTTTCAGTTCTTGGTGAAAAACCTTTGAGGTTAGAAATTGGCAATCAGATTGTTGAGCATAATGTCATTGTTGCCGACTTGGGCAATTTAACTGGAATTCTTGGAATGGATTTTCTAACAAAGTATGGAATTGATATAAGTTTTGAAAGGAAGGTGATGAAATTTGTAGGAGAAGAAATTGGATTAATTTCTGGTTTTGAAAATAATTGTGCTAGAGTAAGGTTGGATGAGTCAATCGTGATACCTCCTGATACAGGGTGTACTGTGGAGGGTAATGTTGATGGTTCATTTCAATTTGGAGAAGGACTAGTTGAGCCTACCTCTTTTATTAAGTCTAAGGGTCTATTGATGGCAAGGTCAGTTGTGGACGTGAGTAAGAAGAAGATCTGGATGTCAGTAATTAATGTTTGCAAAAAATGTGTGAAAATTCATGGCAATTCAGTGATAGCAATAGTATCCCCTGTAGAAGTAATTTCTGGGGAAGGGGAAAAGCTTGAGACTGATATTGGAGAATTACCTGGTTATTTGCAGACTTTGGCTGATGGAATGTCAGATAAGTTAACGTCCAAATAAAAGGAAAAGTTATTGACCTGTTGGGTGAATTTCAGGATATTTTTGTTGGACCCGATGGCAAACTTGGGAGGACAGAGGTGGTGAAACATAGAATTGACACAGGTATTCATCAACCCATTAAGTTGCCCCCTAGAAGAGTCTCTTCTGCAAAAAGGGATATCACTGAAAGAGAGGTTAATAAAATGTTGTAAGATGGTATTATTGAATCTAGTAATGGTCCTTGGTCTTCTCCTGTAGTTCTTGTTTCTAAAGGTGATGGATCGGTGAGATTTTGTATTGATTATCGAAAATTAAACTCGGTCACCAAAAAAGATGCTTTTCCATTACCAAGAATAGATGATGTGTTGGATACCTTAGGAGGCTCTCAGTGGTTCAGTACTCTCAATCTTGCAAGTGGATATTGGCAAGTTGGTCTCGAGGAAGAAGATAAGCAAAAATCAGCCTTTGTCACTCATAAGGGGTTACATCAGTTCAATATAATGAGTTTTGGTTTGTGTAATGCCTCAGATACATTTTCATGGCTTATGCGGCTTGTATAGGGTGGCCTTCAGTGGTCTCGTTGCCTTTGTTATTTGGACGATGTAATCGCGTATGGTGCTTCATTTGACATCGCATTAGAAAGTCTCCAGTCTGTTTTTGAATGTTTCAGGGAAGCCAACCTAAAATTGAAACCTAAAAAGTGTAGACTTTTTGCTCCAGAAGTGTCCTATTTTGGGCCATAAGATTTGTGAGAAGGGAATAAGTTGCGATTCTAAGAAAACAGAAGCTATTCAAACTTGGCCTACTCCAACTTCAGTTACTGACATCAAAAGTTTTCTTGGATGTGCTGGGTATTATCGAAGATTCATACCTAATTTTGCAACCCTGGCATCGCCTCTCACTAAATTAACTAGGAAAAATGTCAAGTTTGTTTGGAGTGAAGATTGTGAAGAGTACTTTCAAAAGTTAAAGGATCTATTAGTTACGGCACCCATTTTGGCTTTTCCAACAGACAATGAACAGTTTATCTTGGACACTGATGCAAGTCTGACAGCTTTAGGTACAGTATTATCCCAAGTTCAGAATGGGGAAGAAAGAGTAATAGCCTATGCAAGTCATACATTGAGTAAAGCACAACAAAACTATTGTGTAACCTATAGAGAGTTATTGGGTTACTGTGGTAATATTTCTTAAACAGTTTAGGCATCACTTGTGGGGTCGTAAGTTTTTAATACGGACTGACCATGCATCTCTTGTCTGGCTTAAGAATTTCAAAGAGCCAGATAAGTTTTGGAAGTAAAAGAAAGTATTTTATACCAAAATTGCGAAAAAGACACCCAAGGGAACCCTATTTTACAAATTCTAGCACCCTTGAAAATCAGAGATAAAATTATGGAATTTTTGCAGAATGCTAAGACTGCTGGTCACTTAGGAAGGGAAAAAACTCTTGATTCAGTAAGAAAACGTTTTTATTGGATTGGAATGACAAAGGGTGTAAAGCATTGGTGTTATGAATGTGAACAATGTGCATGACGTAAGAAAGGGACTGGTGGTGGAAGATCTCCCCTTCAATAAGATATTATTACTAAACCTATGCAACGTGTAGCCATTGACATTTTAGGTGGTCTTCCGGTCAGTAGAAATGGCAACGAATACATCAATGTTATAGGTATTTTGCTGTTCCAAACCATAGGGCATATACAGTAGCTGAAAAATTGTTAACAGAGTTTTTTACGACTGATCTAATGGATAATGATGTGTTGGTTAATGACGTCATAGAGAAAACCAGCCACTAGATGTCGCTGTATTGAAGAAAAACTATAAAAAACTGGTGCACTTGGTGGTCAGCTCATTTGTGTTTCGACAGCCAAATAAGAAGGATGTCTACTAATGTGACCGTCTTCAAACTTAACAACGATTTACAGATTCAGCTGTTCGAGAATGACGTTGGGTTCCAGTTTACCACAAGAGATTGGGAACAAGTGACCAAAGCAGTGGATATTGCAAAGACGAGAAGCCTTGAAATAGGAGAACCCAAACCAAATGGAGGACAAAATGTAGTGTGTGTTTATTAGCTGAAGCCAATGTCGCTCCACGACCATATAACCATTTGTGCCTGTGCAAAGACTGCTGTAAACCACTGAGAATATGTCCAATCTGCAGAAAGACTGTTATTGAATACCTGACAATCTACATACCATAAAAAGATGTATTTTTGTTGTTGAATAAAAGAAATTAAATTGTAAAATTGTGTTGTTATTTTTTTAACAAACCCAAAAAGGTATCCTCCAAAAACTGAAATGAGACTAAGAGGGATAGTAAATTATACCTCATACGACACATCTCTTATATGGGTAGATCATCACATGAGTATATGGCGGAACTTAAATTCATGGCCTTCATGTACATGTATGGGTCCTACTTGTAATTTAAATAATGGTTAGAAAAAACAGAGTATTCTGGGTAAATTTGTCGTGCTACTCTTATTGGAAAAAAACGTCATGGCATCAAAAAAAGGGATTATGGGAAAATCAGAACATTACTCCACTTCAATCGAACACTCCCCCAGGCACCCCCAGGCACTATAGCACTACATGCTACTATTATAAGCCAAAAGTTTTGCGATCCTAAATAGGATTCTGAAAGAATTTGAAATAGTACAACTTGTCGGGTTGTTTGTGGTAATTTGTGATACTACGATTCAATCGAACACACCCCGGTACCCTCTCAGTACTATAGCACTACGTACTAAGCTGATAAAATGGTAAATCCGTATCAAATAAAGTCAATTTCGGTGATTTGGAGTGGTTTTTGGTGATTTGGAGGGATTTTCGGGTTGTTTGTGGTAATTTGATTTACTCTGATTCAATCGAACACACCCTCCGAACATACCCCGTCCCATTGCAGAAAAATTAGGCAACATAGCAACCATGTGCTACCATAGAAACCAAGATGGCGGCCTCCAGTATACAAAATGGACGACGGAAACACGTACCACCCTAACAACAAGCGCTGCACATGTGCACTCACACCACGTATCAATATAGAGATGATGTCACAACATGGCTGCTCACACGGGTTACCATGACAACACAACATGGCGCCACTACATCATGTGACATGATGTCACTTCCGGGGTCCTGCACAGGGGTCCTGCCAATGAGTCCTCAAAACCACATTACATGCTACTCACCACCAAGTTAATTTATAAGGTATGCACTGCCAGAAGTGTATTCTGTAAGTTTTTGAGCAGCGCACTGGGTAAAACTGATATTTATTGGGCAGCTCTTTCCGAGGATGGGAGAAGCATGTGTGCTCTGAGATCATTTGGATGTCTTTTGCTGTAAACTTTAGGAAGCTGTGTAATCGGGTGTATTGCATTCTTATTTGCTGTTAGTGAACAAATTTGCAAATTTGATCAAATTGGATATTTTATGGGCGTGTACTGTTGTACTCTTAGAGAAATAAACAACATACCGCATGAAGGGCCATGACTGTTTTATTTTTTTTTACTGGGGTTTAACGACACTTCTAACAGACAGGTGAGGGTCATGAATGGTTGAGAAAGGAGGCAGTGACTGCCCAAACCCAGTTAGAAATCTCAAGGAGTGGGAGAGGGGAGGGGGCATTCTTGTACATTAGATAGGCTTAGAAATTGTTAGAAATCAGAAAGTTGGTGTAAATAGTATGTAATGTGGTTTTCAAGCCCCATTGGCAGGACCCCAGAAGTGACGTCATGTCACGTGACCCAGTGGTGCCATGTTGTGTTGTTATGGTAACCCACGTGAGCGGCCATGTTGTGACGTCATTCCCATGGTGATACGTGGTGTGAGTGCGCATGCACAGCGCATGTTGTTAGGGTGATACGTGTTTCCGTTGTCCATTTTGTATACTGGAGGCCGCATTCTTGGTTTCTATGGTAGCACGTGGTTGCTATGTTACCCAAAGGCCTACAACAAGGCAGGGATATGTTCGGAGGGTGTGCTCGATTGTACAGAAGTAATTTCCCAATTCGTAGAATTACCACAAACAACCCCAACAAGTTTTACTATTTTGAATTCTTTCAGAATCCTCTGCTTCTATCTATATATGTAATAGTTTTCATCTATCTGACCATGTTCCTTTGTTCTGGAGTATACTCCAGTAGCGTAGAAGAGCTTATCAGTTGGAACAGCTTACTTCACTTAAAGCTTGTGGTATTAGACTTATAGATTCTTTAAATTTTCTTTCAATGAGATTGGCACAATTTCCTAAAATATTTGGCTTGACAGAATTAGCAAAAGGTTATTTGCCCCATTTGGCAAACACACAAGCTTATCAAAATTATATTGGCCCTTATTTAGATTCAACATTGTATATGCCAGATTCTATGTCTCCATCAGATATGTAAGATTTTATCAAGTGGTACAACAAAAAATTTACTAGTATTGCCAGATTAGATTTTCAAAAAGAAATGGAACTATACTGTAAATCAGATGTAGATATCTTGCGTAGGGGTTGTGGGGAAATCAGACAAAAATTTATAGATAGTGATGGCATAGACGCCTTGAGAGAAGCATTTACCTTAGCCGATGCATGTACAAAAGCTTGGAGAAAAAATTCACTTCCTGAAAACAAAATGGCAATCATTTCAGACATAGGTTACCCTGCTAAAGTCAAATGCTCCATTAAAGCCATCAGATTTTTACAGACAGTTGCACAGGAAGAAAACATACATATTCAACATGCACTTAATGGTGGGGAGGTTAAAATAGGGGGATATTATGTTGATGGGTTTCACAAAGACACAAATACAATCTTTGAATTTTATGGATGTATGTGGCATGGGTGCATGACATGTTACAAAGACAATACACATGAGAAAAATCTAATCAATTTGCTAAGTTACCAAACTCTATACAACAATACACAGGAATGCATACACCATTTAGAATCATTAGGGTATAACATGAGAATAACATGGAAACATGAACTTGATCATTTCTGCAAATCAAATCCTGAAGTAAAATCAACATTAAATTCATTTTTTTCAAACATGGATCCTATTAAACCACGTGAAGCATTGATTGGTGGGAGAACAAATGCCATTAAATTACATCATAAAATAGACCAAAACACAGACAATGAAATAAAATACATAGATATTTGTTCACTCTATCCTTATGTCAATAAACACAGAGAATATCCAGTAGGTCATCCAAATATACTCACAAAAGAAAACATAGACATGAATAATATAAGACAGTACAGGGGACTTATCAAATGTAAAGTTTTACCATCACAATCTCTACACATGCCAGTATTACCAATTCATTGCAACAAGACACTGTTTTTTACACTTTGCAAGACATGTGCAGAACAAAAATTAGACAAATGTGAACACACACCAGATCAATGCAGTATTACAGGTACATGGACATCTGTTGAACTTTTTAAAGCTTTTGGGATGGGAAACACATTACTGGACACTTATAAGATTTGGCATTGGGAAGAATGGTCTTCAGAAATTTACAAACATTATGTGAACAAATATTTGAAAATGAAACAGTGGGTATCCAGATTGGGTGAAAACAGAAACAGACAAAGACACATTTAAGAAAGACTATGCACAAATTGAAAAAATACATTTGGAAAATGTTGAAAAAAATCCAGGACAAAGATCACTTGCTAAAACTATGTTAAACTGTTTATGGGGGAAAGTGCACAAAACAATGTAAAAACTAAAACAGAATACTTACAAGACCCATCAAAATATTTTGAGTTGATACAAGATAAAGACATCATTACTAAAAATGTTGAATTGTTTGATCATGATAAATGTATTTTAGTCAATTACACAAAATCTACAGATGTTTATGAACCTCACAAATCAGCTAATGTTGCAGTTGCATCTTTTGTCACAGCTTATGCACGTTTGGGATTATATAAAGTGATAGGACGTTTGGGTAGACGAGTATTATATTTTGACACAGACAGTTGTATTTACATCCATAACCCCTCTCTTTGGAACCCACAAATTGTAAACAGTAGGTTAGGTCAATGGACAGATGAACATCCAGATGTAAAAATTATTGAATATGTAGGATTAGGTCCAAACAATTATGATTACAAATACATTAAAGATGGTCAATTACACACTTCATGTAAAGTTAAAGGAATCACATTAGATTACAATTCATCACAGAAAGTCAATTTTGAATCCATGATGGAATGTGTACAAGACAGACACAATTGCAAATTGAACATTGAATACACACACAGAATTAAACGTAACAAAAACAGACAAGTCACAAGTGAAAGACAAACCAAAACATTCAGATCTGTGTGCACAAAACGTTTTGTAGTGGATAAATATGATACAAGACCTTATGGGTTTAAGGTATAAATTACCCTTCAGATTTCTCATTTCAACTTTGAACACTGAATAGACAAGATGTCTCTACCACTTAATCCTACTTATCCTATATACTTGTCAGAGTTAAGACTTTTGAGTTTTAGTATGACATATTTCTATGTGGGAGATGGTAAAGTAAAATGTTTTGTATGTGGACAAGGTTTACATAATTGGGAAGAAAAAATATCCCTTTACAAGAACATGTTAAGTGATCACCAGATTGTTCTTATATTCAATTGATAAGAAATTGTCAATTGTACAATCCACCAACATGTATGCAAACACCACCAGATAAAATATTATCAGTGATGGATTATGGATTCACTTTAAATCAAATATTTTCAACAATAAAAAAATATGATAAAACTCTGGATGATTTTCCAGATTCTAATTCTTTATTTGCACTCTTCGTACTAAATGATCAAAGTACATCATTTAGTGATGTGATTGTAAGAAAAGCTGCACTTTCAAATAATTTCAAAACTAAGTTAGACAAAATGTTTATAGATGGTATAGAAAATGATTTTCCTGATTGTCCTGATGTACAAAGTACATGGTGTAATGTGGTACCTGATGCACAAAATACATCAGAACAGACAAAAGAATCATCACTTTGATTTCAACCATGGAACCAGTAAGACGTATCTTAGACAACAAGATTGCACGTAAGGCATTTGGAACAACTTGGTCAAGAAACAAGTCCATTTGCAAGACAAAAATTACTTAAGAAAGGTTTTAAGAAAATTTTAAAATGGTTTACATTAGCAAGTAGAATCATACTTAATAAGAAAATTAAATTGCCAAAACAAACTTTAACCTATATGGATAAACATAAACAAGATCTTGAACAACTTGCAAATCCGAGAGTTGATCTTGTAACAAAACGAAACATTATTTTAAAACCAGGAGATGGTGGATTTTTTGGTGGTGTTATCATTCGTAATTTAGTTCGATGGGATGGTCATAAGACAAGTAGATCATTCTATTCACCATTCAAAAAAACAAAGAGTAAGAAACAAAAGTCACCTAAAAGGAAACGAAAATCCCCTAAGAAAAAAGCAAAAAACTCATCAAGTTCTAGAGAGATAAAAAATCAACGAAAGGTAGGACCTAAATACATGTACACAAATTTTGAAATTGCACCTCATAATTCTCCAATTACCAAGCATACAAAAACAAAAGCATTACTTGTGAAAAAACTTCAAAAACAGAGAAAAGTATCACCACTTAAGTTAACATGAGTAGTGTCAATAACAAAAGAGGGTGTCAAAAATCATGAACCAATGTATTCTGTAATAAAACCAGGTCAAAATGTACTGCATGATCCAATGGGTTCTAGACAAAATACAGATTATGTACTATTAAAAGAAAATCTTCTCACAATGGCACGTTTTACAGCTTTAAATACACCTAAACCTATTAAAGGGATAAGGTCTTACTTTAAGTGAAAATGTTTTTTATATAAAATAAAGTGTACTCTTTGCACATATATATAAATAGCATTACATTTTTTATTTCATTTAATCATTAGATTCTATAAGAGCAAGATGGTGAGACAAAATAAGAAACAAAAAATTCCTTTAGTTAAAAAATATGGTGGTTTGTTAATAGGTTTAAGTCAAACTCCTCCAGCATTTCAAAAACAAATTATGAAAAATGCACCTAAAGAATTAATTAATTGTGTGTCAGAATGCTGTCATAATCCTTTAAAAGGCAACATACATCTAACAAAAAGTCAGAAACAAAAATTACATCCAAAGTGTCAACAACTATGAGCACTCACTAGTAAATCAATAACTCTTAAAAAGAAAAAAACAAATTTTAAATCAAAAAGGTGTTTTTTTACCATTACTTGGTTTATTTGGATCTGCTAGAGGAGTTGCAACAAATCTTGCAAATAAATTAGTCAGTAAAATATGAAGAAGATGGGTAATGTACCTTATCAAATGTTAGAAGATATGCAACATTTTAGAAATGAAAAAGCTCAACGTCCTAGATTACCACCTAACCCACAAGTTACAAATACTGCACAACTTCAACATGATTTATCATCTGTGTTAGAAAATTCAGAGTTATCAGAAAGTGAGAAAGAACTAAGTACCATATGGGGAAACTTTACAAAGATTTCAAATGTCACATAAGAAGGCATCACAACCAAAATTGGTTCCATTGCCTGAGTCAGGAGAAAAATCATTATTTTTATGAGTTCGTATTGTAGAAAGTGTCCCTGTTACAATGAGACGTAAAGCAACTTCATTATTATCTGCTTTATCATCTCATCCACACATGAGTTGGGATGATCAGAGTGTATTAAGTTACAATGAAGAAGTCATAAAAGGTACAAATATCATAGATTTAGTCAATGATGTTCTTAGACAATGAAAAGGTTTTAAACCGAGTGGATGGGAAATGTTTAGTTGTGGATTAAAAGATATAAATATCCCTCAAGATTTTGATCGAAATCGTGAATGTTGATTATGGATGAATAGACAATGTATACCCCCAAACCCAGTAAATATCAAAGTTCTCCAGAAGATAGTTGGTTTGAAACTCCTCAATCACCCCCTCCAAAAAGTAAAGTTTGTCGAGGTCATAGAGTGCAGTGGAGTGAAGCCATACCAAAGTCAGCACTAAAACATAAATTGACAAAAGGTAGAATTTCTGAAAAATGGGAGGCTTATTGCATGATTTATTAACTGAAATATATTACAATACAAAACGTCTTGATGGTTATGGAGGTATACAAAATTGTACAAAGCAGCTCATAGTTAAGATAATTCCATCACATTTGATCAAGTGAAAAAATGGTTGAAAGGAGAAAGAACTTATACTTTAAATAAACCCATCCGTAAAAAGTTTTCAAGACGTAAGACTATAGTGGGTGGTATTGGTCATCAATGGCAAATTGATTTAGCAGACTTACAAAGTGTACAATGGTCTTACAATGACCAATTTCGTTCTTTAGTTTGTATTATTGATGTATTTTCAAAATATGCATGGGTAATACCCATTCACAATAAATCGGGAGAGACATTAACAAAATCTTTTCAGAGTATTTTGAAAACTTCTGGAAGTAAACCATTATCATTACAATCTGATAAAGGTTCTAAATTTAAAAATAAAGATGTACAAAAATTTTTAAAGAAACAAAAAATTCATTTCTTCACAACAGAAAATCCTGAAACCAAAGCTAGTATTGTTGAACGAATGTGGAAATATTTTACACACAAACGTACATTAAGATA
Organism: Pictodentalium vernedei; assembly: GCA_031216915.1. NCBI lineage: Eukaryota > Metazoa > Mollusca > Scaphopoda > Dentaliida > Dentaliidae > Pictodentalium > Pictodentalium vernedei. The sequence continues at coordinate 415,209,611 of CM062296.1, forward strand.
CATTGATGTGTTGGAAAATTTAGTTGATGGTTATAATCCTAGTTTTCATCAAAGTGTTCAGAGAACTCCTGCTTCAGTATCATTAGAAAATGAAGTAGAAGTATCTCAACATTTGTATGGTAAAAAATCTAAACAGAAAAAAATACAATTTAAAGTTGGTGAAAAAGTATGTATTAATAAAACCAAATATACATTTGAAAAAGGGTATTTACCAAATTGGACAAAAGAGTTATTCAAAATTATTCATGTAAAACATACAATACCACCCACTTATAAACTCGAAGATATGGGTGGTGAAAATATACAAGGGACATTTTATCCACAAGAAATTCAAAGTGTAAAAGATGATAAAAAATATATAATTGAATCAATTCTTAATAGACGGTCAAGACATGTGGGAAAGAAAATTATTAAAGAACTCAAAGTACATTGGGAAGGTTATCCAAAGAAATATGATAGTTGGATAGCAGAATCAGATTTGATATAAAAAGAATATGTCATCAAATGAAACTTCATTACCTAATGAAACCACAAGTGTTGATGTACGAAGTCAACAAAGTCAACAATTTAAAATTTGTGGAAATCAGGTTGCAAAAAATCAAGTCACCTATTTCACACAGATTATTATCATTTATGGTATTATAATTACTGCCATTGCACATCTGAGTTTACAAAGAACTGATAAAGAATTGTGGTTGGTGTTATTAAGTAGTTCTTTAGGATATATTCTTCCAAGTCCAGGATTAAAATATTTGAAACAACCACAAGATAAGAAAAATGAATTCATTTTACATAACACTTCTGAGTGATAGTTCTATGAATGTGTTTCCAACTAATACCCAATGTTGTTTTCAAACACAATTATCTAAACCCATTCATCTTGATAAAGAACATTGGGAAGTGGGATTAGTTGAAGTAATTTTACCTTTGGAAGTAAAAAATATTACAGATGAAGAATCTGTTTTTAAAATCATTGTGACAGATAGCAAAATATAAAATCATATTAATAAAATGAATTTGAAACATACATTACACAAAGGTATTGCTTTTGTTGAATTAAGTACTTTATCAGGTGCATATTCAAATGACGCTCATGTCATAGATGCAATGCAAATAGAAATTCAAGAAAAACTTGGAGACATATTTAAAACATTTGATGTGTCATTTCATCTTGGATTTTCAAGTCTCCAAGGCCGTGTAAAAATAGTAGGAAATAGTATTGGGAAAGTGGGTATTGAAATGTCAGAAAGTTTATTACAAAAATTGGAATGTAAAGATAATATGTTTCCTGTCATTTTTCCAAACACATCAAAAGGTGCATTTAAATATAATGTGGACTTAAATGTGGATTTCAATCAAATCTTTATTTATTCTGACATAGCAGATTATACATTTCTTGGTGATATTGAAGCACCTATTTTACGTGTGATTCCATTTGACATAAAGAGTCTCTGCATACTCATATAGAAATTGATAATGTACATTACGTACCAGTATCAAAATCTTATTTTGATCAGATTAGTATAAACATAAATGGGAACACTGGTAAGCCCATTCAGTTTGCAAGTGGAAAGACAGTTGTCAAGTTGCATTTTAGACAGAGACATAAATTAAATTTGTAAAAAATGATGCCAGTGTATCAAGGTGTACCACGGCAATATGTATATGAATTAGGGTCTATTTTTCGCACAGCAATAAGAACAGCTGCACCATTTATAAAACCAATTGCAAAAAATGCATTTCAAACTTTAAAGAGAGAAGGATTAAAACATGGTTTAGAAATAGCAAATGAATTGATAAAAAAACATAAAGCACCTAAAGACATTTTATTAACTCATGGAACAGATCTTTTGAAATCAGTTGGTGAATCTGCTTTAGGTATAAAAAGACAAAAACAAGAACGAAAACGTCAGTCTATAGTTCGTTCTCGTAGAGGCAAGACATGTCAAAGACAAGCTTATTCAAAACGAAAATCAAGACCACTTGATATATTTGATTAAAGATCATGATGTTACATGGATCTTGCGAACATTTTGGTAGTGGTTTTGATCCAGATAATGTATCCCCAACATCAAGTGGTATAGAAAATACTGGTGAAATTGAACAATTTCCTATTGCATCTTTAAATAATTCTTCACCAACAGAATTTTTAATTCCAAGACAACAACCAAGTGGTTAGATCTTGCAGCATCTACACTTGAAGTCGCAATTTAAAATTACAAAACAAGATGGGAGTGTTTTGGCTGGAGATACACAAATTGCTCCTATCAAAATTGATGTTACACTTAGATCTATTTGTGCAAGATGAGTATTTACCAAAATGGAGTTGAGATGAGAATTAAATTGCATTGTGCTCCAACTAAATTTTGTTTGATTGGTAATGAAAATGGAAAAGTAGAAATTCAAAAAGCCATATTCGTAATACCGGCATTGGATTTATTTCCAAAATTTGCGAATGATCTTAATGCACAAATAGATCGAACAAATTATAAAATGCCCATAAGACGTAGTGAAATTAAAACTTTTACTATTGGAAGTGGTTTTCGTTCATAAATATAAGACTATCTGTTTCATAAACAGATGCCAAAATGAATTATTCTCGGTTTAGTTAGTAATCGAGATATAAATGGAGATATTGGCACTAATCCATTTAATTTTCAACATTTTGATTTGAATAAGTTGTAAATCACAATAGATGGACATTCCATTAAAGCACGTCCCTTTGAACTGAATTTCGAAGGTGGACTTTATCTAAATTTATGTTTATCATTGTACGAAGCTATGGGCTATTTTGGACAAAATCAATCATTTAATTTATCTTTGCAGGATTATGCAAAAGCGTATACCCTTTGGGGTATTGATTTGGCACCTGATCAGAGTAGTAGTGGGCCATTGGCTCACCCAATAAAGTCTGGCAATCTTAGGGTTGAACTTCAATTTGTTCAAGCTCTTCCAGTGGTGATCAACGTTGTTGTCTATGCAGAATTTGATAGTGAGACAAAAATCAACAAATTCAGAGAAGTGATATTTGACTATTAAACAAGATGATTCAGTGTGAACATTGCAAGATGTGTAAAGAAAAATACAAACATTATTTCAAGAATGTGTAGTGATAGAACTGACAAAATCCATTCAACAGAAAATGAAAAATATCTGTCAAGAATATCGAACCAACACAACAACATTAATAGATATACACATTGCAGAATGTTTACAAAAAGTGTGTTCATTGAGTATACTATATAATCTACACAAGAGAGCAAGAAAAATAAACTTATTAGAATATTGTGCTCATATGGACTTTGAAATAGACTGCCAAAAATACATTCAAAAGTGGGCAGATTTAGTTAAAAGAGACGGGTCATATTATACAGCATATCTTGATTAACGGCTCCGTGCCAGCCTTTCTCAAGGCTAAGAAGATGGAAACCATACAATTACAAAATATACTTGACAGTTCTCAAAGGTTATCATCCTTAAATGAAAAAGTGTGTTCAAAAGACTTGTTACCAAAATGAAAACTTAAACACAGACAAGCATATATTGTGAACACAGATTCATCGAAAGAACCAGGAGAACATTGGATAGCAATATATTTTAAAGACAATCATTCTGCTATCTACTTTGATTCATATGGTTTACCACTAATAGATAGAGACATATACAATTTCAAAGTGAAAAACACAGATTCCTGGACAATAAACACAATGAGACTACAGAGTGAATTTACTGTTGTGTGTGGAATGTACTGTATATTTGCTTTAGATCATCTTGCAAGAGGATATGATTTAGAGACAGTTCTTACTATCAAATTTGATCCAAGAAATTTCCAAGAGAATGACAGAGATTTTCGGCGATGGTTTGAGCAAACGTATAGACATTATTTGAAATAAATGTAATAATAATAAATATCAGGTGTCAAAAAAATCCCACAGAGGTAATTTTTTACATTTTTTAATTTTTTAAATTTTTTTTTAAGTTTTGTTAAAGTCATTCATCTATTATATAATTTTCTCCAGACATCTGTGTAACAGAGAAATATGATTTTTTTTAGTTATTTTTTATATTTGTTTCATAATCAGATCATTTGAGTGATATCAGTGTTTTTTATCTGACTCCCAAGACTTTTTTTTTTAAAATCTTCGGTGTCAAATAAAACTAGCATAAAAAATCTTGATGTAAATAGGTTTTCTCATGGATAGGCAAACTCAGATCTCGGTGTATATATGTTCAGTTCATTTCATTATAATGATTCAACTTTAAATAATTTTTTGCTTTTTTTGTTAAAACTTCTGTGATAGTCTTGTCGATTTTGTTAGGTTAATCCTATAATCCTTTTTTATCACCATCTCCTACAATTCCCCCAACAGTAAAAAAGAGTTAAGAGTCACTTCTCTTCTTTGACTGTGAGTATTAGGTTTAATATTGTATGCATCCCTATCAAATTTCATATTTTGAAAAAAACTCCTTTCAAAATAAGAAAAGTTGATAGACAATCATATAATCTTAAATATTTTTACACGAAAGAGCAATTGTCACAGAAAGTTAGACCACAACACGTGCCATCAAGTTTTTTTTCATTTTGTTTTTTCTTCTTAGCTTTTCTAAAAAAGCAGAGGAGTAGAAACAAGATATCCTAAAACAAGTCTGGAATAAAAAATGTTGCAATTACGCCAGAGTGCCTCCAGGATTGTCTATGGAGAAAAAACAGCGGTGACAAACACAGATTTAACAGTGAAAACTCCCATAGACATTGGTTCGCCAGAGAAAAATCCAGGTCTGGGGTACATAAAATATTTCCTTATAAAATAAAAATTTGCAAAATAGAAAAATAATTTGCAAACACAAAAAATATTTTCTTAGAAAATATATTTTGTGTTTGCAAATTTATTTTCACAAAAAACTTTTTCATAAAATTTATGAAAAAGCTTTTTGTAAAAATAATTTGCAAACACAAAAAATATTTTCTAAGAAAATATATTTTGTGTTCGCAAATTATTTTTCTATTTTGCGAAACACAAAAAACATTTAAGCTAAACAAAAATTAATTTTCAAACACAAAAAAATAAATTGATGTACAGTGGAAACTTATAAGCCAAAAATGTACTATAGGAGTTAGTCATAAGCATGATGCGGAGGCACTATAGCCCCAAGCATTTTTAACACTGAATTTCCCATAGGCTCCATAGGGTTAGTGTTAAATTGTGAAACTTATAGACCCAAGATATTTAACACTGAATTTCCCATAGGCTCCATAGGCTTAGTGTTAAATTGTGAAACTTATCGACCCAAGAACTTATAGGGACAAACCTGAATGCACTGTGCCACCAGTGCATTCAGGTTTGTGCCTGTAAGTTCTTGGGTCTATAAGTTCTTGGGTCTATAAGTTTCACAATTTAACACTAACCCTATGTAACACTAACCCTACGGAGCCTATGGGAAATTCAGTGTTAAAAATGCTTGGGGCTATAGTGCCTCCCCTAACTACTGGTGACCCTGGCTGACCGCAAATAACGTTAAACCGCAATAAAAAAATCAACCTTGCAGTTATTCCCACGCGAAAACCAGGCACATAGGGTCTTAACCCCTCCCCCCCACCCCCTCCGACATGGTGGGTCGAGAGGTAAATATTCCGACAGTCTTTCTGGATCGCTTGACTCCTAACTCAATATTTTTCGTAAAACAATAATTAACAAAACGGGGCCCCAAACGTTCGTTTATAATTATCATTATTTTCAAGAATTCCTTTCGTTTCACAAAAGTAATTCCTTAAAATAATAATAATAAACGAACAACCGTTTCCACACAAAGGATATATGATGCCTAAAGATAGTTTTGCACAATGAAAATTGTGGCATCGTTGTCATGCGGGTGGCCAACAATTTTTCCGACAGACAACTTAAAAAATTCCGACACGGACAGGGTAATGGGATGCACCCCCTCTCTCCGCCCTTTTAGCTCGAGTCCTAGGGCATACCATTCCAGAGTTAGTTTCATTAAAACGTTGGGCGCCAGTGTAAATAACTATGAAATAGTATTAGTGCCACCAACACAAGTGATGGTCAGCACGCAGCTTTCTCAGTCATAGTGACCGAAACTCTGCTGAAACAACCAACAATTATCTCAGTTATTTGGCTATACTTACCCTACACCTGTCATCTCCAGTGTCAGATACAGGTGAGCCCCCACTGTGCCACCCCACCCCACCCCACCCCATCGCCACCACCACAATGTTATCCCAAAGACGAATAAAATAATTGTCCAATGCATTAAAATGCACAACAATACACTGGCTTCTGATTTCTAACAAACCGACCGGACACGAATAATACTCCTCCTGACACCCGAATCTTGACACTTCTGCCAGCTTGGGGTAGGCCTCCTTTTCACTCATTAACGACCACTCCAAGTGGAATATTGTTTTCCAAACGAGTACAACAGACCTCACCCATATAAATGCCCAATTTTGTCCATCGACTTTGCCATCCGTTACCTAACAGTAAACAAGAATTTAGTGCAACCCCGCCCAGCACCCTGAAGTTGATGATCAAATAAACTGACGCTCTATTACAAACCGTATTTACAAAGGATGCAGCTTGTTCCACGTGAAATTTACCAATCGCCCCCACACACACAGGTATCTCCATCCAATAAACATTCTAATAAAATACCAAACAACGCACGTTATTGACAATTACCGTTAAATCACGTTGCAATAAAAATCCAAAGAGCGCTTCTATAAAATACATGAAGCACCGTGAAGACGTCCCACAACCTGGGATTCTTTCCCCATCTCACCATAATAACCCACAAAAAGAGCGATACACCCAAATGATATAAGTGCACGCATGTTTCTCCCACCCACCAATGAGTAATGGTGTGGAAGTTGCCCCCCCCCCCCCCCCACTCTCCCCACACAAACTACTCGAAAAGTCCTGTCGGTAAATGTCACTGGAGTGGCTCACCCTTACGAAGATATGCGACTTTCACCCAGTGCAATGCCACAAAATTACAGCAGAAAATAAAAGATTGCGGAAATAATGGCCTTCCACCTCTAATTCAACTTCCACCCCACCTAGCATTTCCCCATTTCGAATCCCGACACACCAAAACCCATAATAGGTGAAGTACAAAATGGAACACATCCAACAAAGGCAAAGGGAAGCGTCATTATATGCATAAACAGTAAATACGCAACACCGTTGCAGCTGATGAGGCTGATGAGGCAACCCAGTGTACAACAAAAAGAGTACTGTGAATTCAGTTACTTATTCCTGTTTCCTTATTTGACATTCAAAATTCGAAAAAAATTACCGGATATTTTGATGTTGATGGGTGCCCCCCGAGGAAAAAAGAAGATTGACACCTCGACCGCCCCAATCGGACCACATTAAGGGGCCCTACTAAGGCCCCAAAAAGGGCCAGTTACAAAATATCACCAAAGCAGGTTAAAATCACGGGATATTTTGGTGTTGATGGGTGGCCCCCGAGGAATAAAGAAGATTGACACCTCAACTGCCCCAATCAGACACATTTAGGGGCCTTGCTAAGGCCCCAAAAAGGGCCAGTTACAAAATATCACCAAAGCAGGTTACGATCACAGGATATTTTGGTGTTGATGGGTGGCCCCCGAGGAATAAAGAAGATTGACACCTCAACCGCCCCAATTGGATCACATTTAGGGCCACCCATCAACACCAAAATATCCCGTGACTTAGCCTGCTTTGGTGATATTTTGTAACTGGCCCTTTTTGGGGCCTTAGTAGGGCCCCTAAATGTGGTCTGATTGGGGCGTTTGAGGTGTCAATCTTCTTTATTCCTCGGGGGCCACCCATCAACACCAAAATGTCCTGTGATTTTTACCTGCTTTGGTGATATTTTGTAACTGGCCCTTTTTGGGGCCTTAATAGGGCCCCTAAATGTGGTCCATTTGGGGTGGTTGAGGTGTCAATCTTCTTTATTTCGCAGGGGCCACCCATCAACGACAAAATATCCTGTGATTTTAACCTGCTTTGGTGATATTTTGTAGCTGGCCCTTTTTGGGGCCTTAGTAGGGCCCCTAAATGTTGTCTGATTGGGGCAGTTGAGGTGGCAATCTTATTTATTTCTCGGGGGCCACCCACCAACACCAAAATATCCTGCGATTTTAACCTGCTTTGGTGATATTTTGTAACTGGCCCTTTTTGAGGCCTTAGTAGGGCCCCTAAATGGGGTCCGATTGAGGTGGTTGAGGTGTCGGTCTTCTTTATTCCTCGGGAGCCACCCATCAACACCAAAATATCCCGTGATTTTAACTTACTGTGGTGATATTTTGTAACTGGCCCTTTTGGGGGCTTTAGTAGGGCCCCTAAATGTGGCCCGATTGGGGCAGTTGAGGTGTCAATCTTCTTTATTCCTTGGGGCCACCCATCAACACCAAAATATCCCGTGATTTTAACTTGCTTTGGTGATATTTTGTAACTGGCCCATTATGGGGGCCTTAGAAGGGCCCCTAAATGTGGTCCGATTGGGGTGGTTGAGGTGTCAATCTTCTTTATTCCTCAGGGGCCACCCATCAACACCAAAATATCCTGTGATTTTAACCTGGTTTGGTGATATTTTGTAACTGGCCTTTTGGGGGCCTTAGTAGGGCCCCCAAATGTGATCCGATTGGGGCGGTTGAGATGTGAATCTTCTTTACTCCTCGGGGGCCACCCATCAACACCAAAATATCCCGTGATTTTAACCTGCTTTGGTGATATTTTGTAACTGGCCCTTTTGTGGCCTTAGTAGGGCCCCTAAATGTGGTCCGATTGGGGCGAGTGAGGTGTCAATCTTCTTTATTTCTCGGGGGCCACCCAGCAACACCAGTCCGATTGGGGTGGTTGAGGTGTCAGTCTTCTTTGTTCCTCGGGGGTCACCCATCAACACCAAAATATCCCGTGATTTTAACCTGCTTTGGTGATATTTTGTAACTGGCCCTTTTTGGGCCCTTAGTAGGGCCCCTAAATGTGGTCTGATTGGGGCAGTTGAGGTGTCAATCTTCTTTATTCCTCAGGGCCACCCATCAACACCAAAATATCCCGTGATTTTAACCTGCTTTGGTGATATTTTGTAACTGGCCCTTTTTGGGGCCTTAGTAGGGCCCCTAAATGTGGTCTGATTGGGGTGGTTGAGGTGTCAGTCTTCTTTATTCCTCGGGGGCCACCCATCAACACCAAAATATCTCGTGATTTTAACTTGCTTTGGTGATATTTTGTAACTGGCCCTTTTTGGGGCCTTAGTAGGGCTCCTAAATGTGGTCCGATTGGGGTTGTTGAGGTGTCAATCTTCTTTATTCCTCGGGGGCCACCCATCAACACCAAAATATCACATGATTTTAACCTGCTTTGGTGATATTTTGTAACAGACCCTTTTGGGGGCCTTAGTAAGGCCCCTAAATGTGGTCCGATAGGGGAGGTTGAGGTGTCAATCTTCTTTATTCCACGGGGGCCACCCATCAACACCAACATATCCCATTATTTTAACCTGCTTTGGTGATATTTTGTAACTGGCCCTTTTGGGGGCCTTAGTAGGGCCCCTAAATGTTGTCTGATTGGGGTGGTTGAGGTGTCAATCTTCTTTATTCCTCGGGGGCCACCCATCAACACCAAAATATCCCGTTATTTTAACCTGCTTTGGTGATATTTTGTAACTGGCCCTTTTTGGGGCCTTAGTAGGCCCCTAAATGTGGTCCAATTGGGGCGGTTGAGGTGTCAATCTTCTTTATTCCTCGTGGGCCACCCATCAACACCAAAATATCCCGTGATTTTAACCTGCTTTGGTGATATTTTGTAACTGGCCCTTTTCAAGGCCTTAGTAGGGCCCCTAAATGTTGTCCGATTGGGGTGGTTGAGGTGTCAGTCTTCTTTATTCCTCGGGGGCCACCCAGCAACACCAAAATATCCCGTGATTTTAACTTACTTTGGTGACATTTTGTAACTGGCCCTTTTTGGGGCCTTAGTAGGGCCCCTAAATGTGGTCTGATTGGGGCGGTTGAGGTGTCAATCTTCTTTATTCCTCGGGGGCCACCCATCAACACCAAAATATCCCGTGATTTTAACCCGCTTTGGTGATATTTTGTAACTGGTCCTTTTGGGGGCCTTATTTGGGCCCCTAAATGTTGTCTGATTGGGGCGGTTGGGGTGTCAGTCTTCTTTATTCCTCGGGGACCACCCATCAACACCAAAATATCCCGTGATTTTAACCTGCTTTGGTGATATTTTGTAACTGGCCCTTTTTGAGGCCTTAGTAGGGCCCCTAAATGTGGTCCGATTGGGGTGGTTGAGGTGTCAGTCTTCTTTATTCCTCGGGGGCCACCCATCAACACCAAAATATCCCGTGATTTTAACTTACTTTGGTGATATTTTGTAACTGGCCCTTTTGGGGGCCTTGGTAGGGCCCCTAAATGTGGTCCGATTGGGGCGGTTGAGGTGTCAATCTTCTTTATTCCTCGGGGGCCACCCATCAACACCAAAATATCCCGTGATTTTAACCTGCTTTGGTGATATTTTGTAACTGGCCCTTTCTGGGGCCTTAGTAGGGCCCCAAAATGTGGTCCGATTGGGGCGGTCGAGGTGTCAATCTTCTTTTTTCATCGGTGGCCACCCATCAACACCAAAATATCCGGTAATTTTTTTCGAATTTTGAATGTCGAATAAGGAAACGGGAATAAGTAACTAAATTCACAGTACTAACAAAAAGTCGAAATTTCGAGATAGAAAGTCGAAATTTCGAGAGTTTTAAGTCAAAATTTCGAGATAAAAAGTCGAGATTTTGTCAAAATTTCGAACTTTTATGTCGAAATTTCGAGATGAAAAGTCGAAATTTTATGTTGAAATTTCGAGATATAAAGTCGAAATTTCGAGATTTTAGGTCGAAATTTCGAGATAAAAAGTTGAAATTTCAACTTTCTGGGTCTGAGAATTATTTTTTATCAGGTCCCTAATACTCTTCTGTAGAATTTGATCTATTTTGCGAAAAAAAATTTTTTTTATCTCTTTGCTTGAATGTAATCCAATAATTAAAGGCCGACATTTGAATCCAAAATATTAGAAACCTAAACATGTCCAGTCACCACTAGAACTATTCCATCAATTGACTTGAAACATATTGTTCACTGTCTGCCGCAATTTTTTTTTTTTTTTTTTACTTCGGCGGTGACTTCACAAAATGAGAAATGTTGTTTGTTATTGTCGCTCGGAAGTTTCCGCCGAGTTTGACTGATTGACTATATTTTATTTCCAAACAAACAATATAAAAAGTACAAAAAACAGAGATTACGCAATAATAACATAAACTGTGAATTGGAAAATGGACCCAGCAGAAAGCTAATGCGTATGTGAACTGTCACCACCTTAGGATTAAACGTTGGAATATGAACGTCCGAAGATCACTTTTTGTCGTACCTGTAAAGTGGTAATCTGAAAGGTGAGGTTAGATTATGTAACAGAGATTTGTGTTTTTGAATGGCGAATGTTGTAATATGGGGTAGAGGTTGGAGTAGTTCGACTGGCCGAGTGGGTACTATGGCTGTTGGGCTCCTGTGAGATGGACGAAACATGGAACCCGTACACGATCTACTGTTTGTCAATCGAATCTACGAGTTGCCTTAATATATCTTTGAAGACAGAGAAAGATTGCAGAGTTGGTTTGTACGTTGAAGTTGACATTGCCGTAGAGAAAAGTTTCCACGTCAATGGCGTAAGGAAGTTGCTGTAGCGTCTCGCTTCTTATATCGAAATGAAGAGGACAGTTAAAAAGATAATGACGAGTTGTTTCGCGCTCCCCACAGCCGCATAAAGGTGAGCTAGTGAGAAAATTATTGAACAGGTGGTCATTGAGGTTGCTACAGCCCAGATGGAATCTACAGTGATATATTTGAGTCTGAGGTGATTTGTGAGCGTACCACCGTTTTGGAGTCGGGAAGTTGTCTTTGTCCTTGTATGAAAGGAAGTTTCCGATGGAACTAGTTTCTCCAATTGCAGGGGGTAGACTATTCCACAGCCGGGTTGTCGATGGCAAGAAGGAATGAAGGTGTGTGTTGGTGCGACAGTGTGGTATGTTTAAGTTGGCATTGTTGCGAAGAGAATATTCGTGAGTAACGGATGTTATCTAGGGGGGCAAGAGATGATATATAACCTCGCACAAGATGGTGAACCATTTTTGTAGTACTCAGTGTATAAGTTTTGCTTTTCTCTGCGTGTACGGAGGGTTTCCCAGTCTGTTTCGACATATAATGAGCTCTACTTGCACTTCGTGTAGCACCAGCAACTATCCGAGCCGCCTCAAGCTGTATTTTTTCTAGTTCGGAGGATTCGTAATCGTTACAATTATCCCAAAGAGTGTCAGCGTATTCCAGTAGTGGTCGTATAAAAGTGGAAAATATTTTTTCCAGTGTTCAACGATCAAGGGAAAATTTATACTTCTGAGGAGTGGTATCCTGTTCCAGTTGTGATTTCCCACGGGGGCAACCCAACAGAACCCACGTTATCTTTACTCTTGATCATATTTCAGTCAAATGCAAAAGATATGCGGATGAGTATTAAGTGCCTCATACGCAGTGGGAAACTCGGCCAAATAATAGGTCACCTGTCACACCAGATACCGTCAAAATCCCAAACAATGGTAATATTATCACTTGTTATTTTCAATATTGCGAAGAATTGTCCATACATGTACCTACAGATAGGTAACAAGAAAGTTACACATTAATCTTGTTTAGATCCAAAGCAACCACCGCCTAATCCCAAGCCCCCCCCCCCCCCCCCACACACACACCCACACACACCACCCATATAGCACCCACCGAGTTTGTTGAGTTTGGGTGATACTTCGCAAATTGTTTCTCTCATTGTCAATGTGCATTTGTTTTATTATGATATTCTGTAGAGATATCTTTATTGCTGACTGACTCTTGGAAGTTACCGCCAAGATTGTATGTTTCCTAACGACATCAACTATTATTGTGTTCCCTCTCATTCTATGACCCCATATGATATACCGAGTGTCACTTACTTAAAAGATGAATTAATAGGCAAATAAAGTTATTTGGATCGCACGGATATCAAATCCCACATCAGCGCGTTGAAACCTTTCATTCACCATTCATCTTGAATATGAAACATTGTACGCCATTTAGATAGATAGATAGATATTTATTCGTTCAGTAGCATACAGGAAATACAATGATTACAATCACATAGTTCAATTAATATATAACATTTTGTATATTACCGGGAGATGACATAGCCAGATTGGCTGTCTTCCAGTCATCTCCCTAAGGAATATTTTGCAATACAGTTTACGGGCCCAGACTGTCGACGTTCTTATAAAAATCATCTCATCGGTTATAGAAAATTTACTATGTAAGGGTTGTGCTAGACTTGGCAGTTAAAGTGTTTTCTTGTGGATGTATTTCAGCTTGGGGCCTTCTGGCTGTGTACTACAAATGAAGCAACCTAAATTGAGCAGTTCGAGTAAAAGAGATATAAAAATTTGCTTCAATACTATATTTATCTTGAGAGCGGCCCAAAGCTATAAGACATCCCCTGGCGAGGTCATTTAACGCGGACAAGGTGGGTATAGCTATTTGGAGGACATAATGTCATTTCGTCTGGTAATTTAATTTGTTCATATATAGGTAAAGTAAAGCGGGAAGACGTGTTATGACGGTGTCCAAATCAGCAAGATCACACCCTCTCTCAATCCAGGGGTGAGAACGGGTCGTACTACCGCTGATGTGATCACCGCCGCTACGATGTTTTATATAGTGCAATCTGGACAATAAGGATTACTGCATTCAACATTGTCTGAATAAAGTGCTAGAAGCCTGGACAACAGCTTTTTTTTAAATACGTTTCTATTGTTCATCGTACGTAGATCTCTATCTGGCGCATTCCAAATCCTGGGATACAGGTTGGTAGGTAGACGGTCCAGGGCTTTTGTCCTTGTTCTAGTTATTTGGAGAAGATCACGTTGTCTAGTGGTTCTGACAGGCATGCTAGCTACTCTGAAGAAGTTATCAAATAACTGGGGAAGATTATCGTTTTTCCAATCAAAGACGAAGAGGGATACATGGAATTTATACAGGTCAGTCACCTTGAGTATTTTGTCCCTTTTGAAGAGTAGTTCTGTGTGGGCATTATACTTTTTGTTATTAATTATGCGCAGTGCACGTTTTTGAAGAGTTAGAAGTTTATTGATAGATCTCGAATTTCCCCATGCTTGGATTCCATATACCAAGTGACTATGTATCAGAGCGAAGTATAGTGTTCTCATAGCCTCATGAGGAAGGATTGCCTTTACCTTGTTAAGGGCAAAGTTTGCGCGTGCAATCTTGGAACAAAGTTGAGCTATGTGGGCGTTATATGATAGACAATTATCAATGGATATACCTAGAAATTTCAGTGATTTTTCAGCTTCATTTGGTCCAACCTTATTTATTATTTGGTTGTTGACGAAAATATTATTGTGAGAGAGCGCTTGCTTATGGGATGGATTAAACACAATATATTTAGTTTTACTTGCATTCAATGCCAATCTATTCACGGAACACCATTCGGAGATGTTTTCTAACTCTTTATTCACAGTAATTGTCAGATTATCAGTATTAGATCCCGAAAGGTGTACGTTGGTATCATCGGCAAAAGATAAAGGGTTTAATGTTGTTGAATTACAAAGATCATTTATGTATAGCAAAAATAAAATAGGTCCTAATATTGAGCCTTGTGGAACACCACAGGTTATTTCAGCTAAGTCAGATGTGCCTTCACCGTATGCAACAAATTGGTGTCTATTTGATAGGTAACTTTTGAACCAATTGTTGGAGATGCCCCTAATTCCATACCATTCTAGTTTCTTTAATAGGATATCGTGGTTTATGGTGTCGAACGCCTTAGATAAGTCCAAAAATACCGCTAATGTTATGTCTTTACTTTGCCTATTATTTGCATCGGCAATGTACTTTAGGAGATGTAGGACAGGGTGGATAGTTGAGTGATTTTTTCTGAACCCATATTGACTGCTACATAGAATTTCAAAGCGATCGAGAAAGCTTATCAGCCTAATTGACACGAGTTTTTCTAGAACCTTTGAAAAGGTGGGGAGGATACTGATAGGTCTATAATTGGTAAAATTATGCACATCTCCAGATTTGAAAATAGGGATTACCTTTGCAATCTTCATTTGTTCTGGCACTACTCCTTGGACAAAGGAGTTATTGATAATATATGAGAGGGGTACTACAATTTGGTTGATTGATTGCTTGATGAGAGTTGACGTGATATCATTACTGTCTTTACTTAATTTTGATTTCATTGACTGCACTATGTTAACAATTTCGGCTGGCGTAGTTGGTGTCATAAAAAAGTTATTTCGAAAATCCTCTTTCATGTAATCCCAGAAAGGCTTATTTGACATAGGTAATAACTCACTTGTTTGTTTCCCAATATTCGCAAAAAAACTGTTAAATTCTGTGGCAATTTGGTTATGATCAGTTATTTCTCTTTCACCTTGCTTAAAAAAGGAGGGCAGTTTGGCTTCTCGTTTTACTTTGTTTATGCTATCATTTAATATTTGCCACGTTTTACGCATATCATGTTTATTTTGAGCTAGAATGTTCTTATAATACATGGCCTTGCATTGTTTTTTCACTCTGTTGAATATCCTACAGTAATTTTTGTAGTTTTGAATATTGCGGTCGCTCGGACACTTCAGTTTTTTCAGGTAGAATTTTCGTTTCTTTAATGACGAGATCAAGAGGCCCTTCGACATCCAAGGTTGTTTTCTTATAGTATTTGTCTTTGCCTGTGTCTGGGATAGAGGAAAGGCAGTTTCAAAGACATTTAGATAAATTTCAATGAATGTGTTATAAGCCATGTTTGGGCAATCTAGTTCCATTACAGGAGAGAAGTCACACTGAGATAAAAGTAAGTTAAAGTGGGCAACACTTTCTTTGTTTATTTTTCGTTTGGACACAACAGGTCGACGTATATTTTCTTTGGTATCGGTTTCAATATAGAATGTGCCAAAATGGTCAGATACATCAGTTATTACTATTCCCGTGTTAGAATTTGTTGAGATATTATTTGAAAATATGTGATCGATAAGAGTGGCGGAATAGGGAGTTACTCTTGTGGGCTTGGTTATTAGAGGTAGGAATCCCTGACTGAACATTAAATCAATAAAATATCTAGTCTTGTCATGGGAACTGAATTTTAACATGTTGATGTTCAAGTCTCCTACAATGTAGGATGGATTGTTTTCGCGATTTAGTTTGTCGGTTATTTCATTTAATTTCGATATGAAGAGGTCAATATCTGCTTTGGGTGGCGTATTTGGTCTGTATATCACTCCTATTATTTTCTTGGATTTCTTGGTATTGATTTCGATGAAGAGGGATTCAATTACATGCGGAATAAAAAGAGTCAGGTCCGGGCGAACTCTATAATCGACATGTTCCTTAATAAAGAATCCTACCCCGCCACGACCATCATCGTCATTTGGTCTACTGTTCATAGGGAGTGGGTGGTAGCCATTAAGTGTGTATGACATAGTGGGTGGAATTTTGAATATCTCTGTTAGTCCAATTATGTCAAAGAAACTGTCCATGTCATGCAGGTTGAGTAAAAGATCATTTAGGACATCCCAGTGTGCGGTCAGTCCTTGGCAATTTATGTGAAAAACAGAAAAGGACTTATTCAGTAGAGTACGACATGAGGCAAACTGTTCAGGGGAGTAGTACGAGCAATCATTTTTAACTTTTTTAAAGGGGAACAAGTCATCATCTTGTCCGTTGTAGACTTTTTCCTTATAATGACTAATAAAGTCGTATTCTGGCCGCGTTTGGATCTCGCCCAACTCTAGTCTATCCGCCATTACTAACAATGTAACTGCCAAGTACTATAAGTGCACCACGCCTCGCAGAAAACAATATGAAATTTGGTAAAGAGGGGTGTACTGAATACGACAAGGTTTGAACCAGTCTGAGGGTGACTGCACTGGACCTCATACTAAGGGCAACAGTCTGGGGCAATGCAAACATAATTATATTAATGGCGGAAACTAAAAAGGTTGAAACAAAAGAAAAGAAGTTGTTATAACAAATCAGGGCTATGTACATAGAAAAACAGTCGCTATACATGGGTTCTTGAATAACTGGGTTTCTGATCGACTCTCACATTTCATACAATTTTTTTTTAGTAGCATAGATGCATTTATTACTAAACGGTCACACACTCGCTCATCGACTCACAAACCCATCACTCAAGTCAGTGATTGAATGCGCGAGTAAATGAGCGAGCGAGTCAGGGTGAGGAAGCATCGAGTTTGCCAAGTAGACATTTCGCGTAGTCACAGAGTTGATATTGAGTTATCATCTTTAGGTTAGGAGATGGCCACCAATTACACTCACCCGCTCATCCAACCAACCATCCATCCTAATGAATAATGAAATGAATAAACAAATAAACAAATGAGCGGATGAATGAACGATCTTGGCTATTATTTCACTTGTAATGATTTAATTTCCAATCATTCATTCATCCATCCATCCATTCAAACACCCCAATGAATGAATGAATGAATGAATGAATGAATGAATGAATGAATGAATGAATGAATGAATGAATGAATGAATGAATGGATGGATGGATGGATGGATGGATGGATGGATGGATGGATGAATGGATGAATGTATGAATGAATTGGTTTGTAAGAAAGTCAGTCATACGTGCATGCATCCACTCCAGCAGTTATTCACTCGAATGCATGGATGGATGAATGAACGGGTGGATGAATGGATGATGAACGGAAGAGTAAGTAAATTGATGAATTGATGAATCCTTGGATGGATGGACGGATGGGCGAAGGAATGACAACAATGTATAAAAGAAAGAATGAATGAATGAGTTAACTATCCTGAGGTATCCTGAGTCAATCATTCATCCGTCCACCCATCCATACACCCACCCACTCATAGGACGAATGAACGGATGAATGAGTGAGTGGATGCATGAACGAACGGATGATAAATGGATAAATGAACGAATGGGTGGATGGATGGACGGATGAAAGAATGGAAAAAGAATAAAAGAAAGAATGAATGAGTTGACTATTCTGAGCTTTGACTCTGGAGAAGCAAGCAATCTGACCTGATTTACACCAAAATTATTTATGGTATTACATATTATCTGGAATGACAGAATGGCGAAGAAAAGAAGCACATATTGATCACAAGAGTATACAATTTTGCGAGGTTGTGTCTAGAAGTGAAAAGGTTAAGGAGTTTTCTTGAACGATTAATCACTTGTCCAAATAGATATCTGAATAACTACCATAGCGTTGATGATTTACAGCATGGACCCTTTTTTTTTTTTTTAATCTTTGTCTCAAAAACATAGCCCATGACCCACCTCGGAACGAGCTCTTTGAGCTCGCTCCAATGAGGGGTCATAAGCTATGTTCCCGAGACAGAACATTGAAAATTTTTTGTAATTTATGAATTCAGTTTGCAAGTATCATCCGCTACCCGCAGTGGGTAAGGTTTTAACATTGACCATTTCCAGCTTCTGATTCAGTATGATCATCATGCAAATAAACAAGTATGTCAGCACGCATCAAGTATGCTTTGCTCTGTCTCATATAATTGATGTAAGTCAGTATGCACTCACTCAGTCAGACATGCACTCATTCACTCATGCGATCATTCGCTTGAATAAATGAATGAATGGATAAATGAATGAATGAATAAAAGAATGGACGAATAAATGGACGAACGAATGAATGAGTTAACGATACTGAACTTTGACTCCGGAGTAATGAGCTAACTGAATTGATTTACACCAAGAGTATTTGTGGTATTACAAATTATCTAGAATGACTGAATGATGAAGAAAAGGAGCACACACTCGACACAAGAGTATAGATTTTGGGGAGGTTGTGTCATGGGCATCGGTTTAATTACGGAAATCGAAGTAAAGACAAGTCAGTCCACAGCAGAAAGGATTGCAGTGTCATTGATTTAGAAAATAACAATGCTTACCACTAAAAAGTATCAGACTTGTAAAAGAGAATTTTCTAAGGATGATTCCCGCGTGGCTGCAAAGGGAATACATCAATCAATTGAACATAAGGAGTTAGTTCTTGTCGTACATCCTGTGTGCATTATAAGAATCGGGACAATTGTTGATTATGAAATGTAGACAGGCATCCCATCAACTACTTCAGACTGGGAAATAACAAACATCTAGAAGAGTTATTAACTCTTAATCTTGATGAATAAGTATTATACTATCAATTTCGGAGTTTGGATATATGGCAAGGAGTTCTTGAATGTGGATCTATTTATTTGTTTATTTATTGGGAGTTAACTACACCTTCAACAGCCAGGGACCTCTCGTGGTGAAGAAATTGGACCAATGAGTTAGCGTTCGGTCACACACGCATCCGTTCACTAATCCAACTCCATCCATTCAAATAAATGAATGAATGAGTGAGTGAGCTAGTGAACGAACGAACGGACTAACGAATAAGTGAACGAATGAACTAGTAGCGGAAAGGATGGAGGTACGACAGGAAGGGACAAACGAATGAACCTCGTTCCCAATTGCTTTGAGAAAGCTTGAATCTAGAGTTATTGATTCACTGGGGCTTAACTAAACTTTAAACAGCCAAGATCATCTCGTGACGAGCAATCTGGACAAATGAGTTAGCTCTCAATCACACACTCCATCGCTCACCCCTCCAATCATTCATTCAGATGAATAGATGACTGAATAAGGGAAGCAAGGAAGGAAGAAAGGGACGAACTGACGAACTTGTTCTCAGTTACTTTGAAAGAGCTTTTGGATCTAGAGTTATTTATTTTTTGTTGAGCTATCTGATCTAATGAGTTAACTGTCAGTCACACACTCCATCGCTCACCCATCCAGTAATTCTTTCAGATGATTGAATGAAGAAAGGAAGGAAAAAAGGGACGAACTAATTAGCTTCTTCTCAATTACTTAGGTGCTTTGGGATTTTTAGTTATTTATTTATTTGTTGTGGCTTAGCGACACTTTCAACGGTCCGGGTCATATCTTGTCGAGCATTTTGGAGTATTGAGTCAACTATCAGACATTCATCCGTCCACTCACTCAACCACCCATTCTAGTGAATGAATGTGCAAATGAGTGGACGAATGAGTGCAGGAATGAGAAGGGTAGGAAAAGGATAGGAGCTTTTTGATCTTGAGTTATTTATTTATTTGTTGGGGCTTAGAGACACTTTCAACAGTCCGGGTTATATCGTGTCGATCTTTTTTGAAATAATGAAATAACGATCAATCAGACACTCATCCGTCCACTCACTTAACCACCCCTTCGAGTGAATGAATGAGCAAATGAGTGGACGAGTGAGTGAATGAATGAGAGGGATAGGAGGATGGAAGGAGCTTTTGTGTTTAGATTTATTTTTTTGCTTGTTGGATCTTAACTCACTTTCAACATTCCAGGTCATTTCATGTCGAACAATTTGGAGCAATGAGCTCACTCTCAGTCACACACTCATCCGTACACTCACTCAACCATCCATTCGAGTGAATGGATGAGCAAATGAGTGGACTGGTGAATGAATGGATGAATGAATGAGAGGGGGGGGGGGCATGTTCTCCGTTACTTATTTCATTCGAGTAGTGAATGAATGAGTTAATGGACGAGCGAATGAGTGAGTGGGTGAATCAAGGAGAGGAAAGGAAGGGGGGGGAGCATGATCTCAGTTACTTAGTTCATATGACGGTTCAGTTTAGTTCACAGTCAAAGAACGAACGAACTAATCAGTTTGCTCTCAATTACTTTGAAATACTTGTACTTGTATATTTTTGCTTACCGGAAATAAAATATTGTTTAAACTAAAGAGTTTTTGAGTCTTGAGTTATTTATTTGTTGGTGCTTAATGATACTTTCAACACTCAAGGTCATATAGTGTCAAACAATTTGAATTAATGGATTAGCTATCAGTCACAAAGCCATCAATCCACTCACTCAAATGAATGGAGTAATGAGTTAGCTATCAGTCAGACACTCATCCGTCCACTCACTCAACCACCCATTCGAGTGAATGAATGAGCAAATGATTGGACGAATGGGTGCATGAATGAGAGGGGTAGGGAGAAGGAGGGAGCTTTTGGATCTAGAGTTATTTGTTTATTTGTTGGGGCTTAGCGACACTTTCAACAGTCCGGGTTATATCGTGTCGATCAGTTTGGTACCATGAGTTCACTATCAGTCATACACTCATCCGTCCACCCACTCAACCATCCATTCGAGTGAATGAATGAGCAAATGAGTGAACGAATGAATGAATGAATGAGGGGGAGGGAGTATGTCCTCCGTTACTTATTTCATTCGAGTAGTGAATGAATGAGCAAATGAGTGGACGAGTGAATGCGTGAGTGGGTGAATGAAGGAGAGGAAAGGGGGGGGGGCATAATATAATCTCACTTGGTTCATGTGAGGGTTCAGTTTAGTTCACAGTCAAGGAACGGACGAACTAATCAGTTTTTTCTCAATTACTTTGGAAGAGCTTTTAAATCTAGAGTTATTTATTTACTTGTTGGTGCTTAATGATACTGTCAACACTCAAGGTCATATCGTGTCGAACAATTTGGATTAGTCACAAAGCCATCAGTCCACTCACTCAAATGAATGGAGTAATGAGTTAACTATCAGTCAGACACTCATCCGTCCACTCACTCAACCACCCATTCGAGTGAATGAATGGACGAATGAGTGCATGAATGAGAAGGGTAGGAAGAAGGAAGGAGCTTTGAATGTAGTCAAGGAACGGACGAACTAATCAGTTTTCTCTCAATTACTTTGAAAGAGCTTTTAAATCTAGAGTTATTTATTTACTTGTTGGAAATAAAGTACAACAGACAAGAAAATAGATTCACTATGGGCCAACTTTTGAGAGGTAGGTGTTATAGAACGACCGAATGCCTCCATGTTCACAAATAAAATCTACAGACTTGGAAAAACTAAAAAATAACTTTTGTAATTACATCTACATATCTTCAATTGTAGTGTTTGAGTTTTTGTGTTGTTAAGTTGTCAAATAATGTTATCTAATGTTATTAGAATTAATAAATAATTACCTTAAACCTCGTCATTGTCAATAATATTGCCACTCTGTCAATTACGTCAGTTGCGAAACCCCCAGACAGAACACGAATAGACTAATTCGCAGTCAATCACTGAGTACACGGGCCGGATCTTCTCAGGGCTCACAAATCCAAGGCCGAATCTTTCTGATCCCCGAAACGATTCAGCACGAAGCGGCCCAGTACGAACTGGTAAAGGGAAATGTCCGTTTCGTCCGCTACCCATTTCGTCCGCTAACAATTTCACACATTTCGTCTGCCAGGGATACAGAATCGTCCGCTAGCCATTTCGTCCTGCTGCTACGAGACGGGTTGTGGACGAAATGGGTGTGATTCCCGGTAAACGAACGAACACACACAGGGGTCGAACGGATAAAGGAACGAAAGCACCCGACACCTTTCCGGAGTCGGAGTACCCCTTTAGTGACATCCTTTAACGATGTCGATTTCCAATTTTCAATGTTTTGCGCAAGAATACATCGGTTTAGCAGATGACAAGTGCGAGAACTACAAAATGCCGTAATGTGTCTTGGATATGTAAATGTGGGGGTTAATATGATGACAGTGCTTATCATGTACGACAAAACTCCGTTCTTCTATTAATGATACCTTCCCTAATTAAGAAAAAAACCGATGTTTCGTTTTTCTCACTGGCGGGTCTATATTTAGATTTGCGAGATGTTTACATTTTCTGCGAATCTGCACGATGGCAGCTCCCAAGCTCAGTTGCTGACTTGCCTTCAGAATATTAATTTTCACATAAATTGAATGTTTCTATAAAATCAGCATGGCGGATGGAAAGAAAAGTCGTGATATCAGACATTCTTCGGCACAAAGTCACGGGGGAACCAAAATAGTCACCCAGAAATCTCTCACAGGTAGAACACCAACAGATTCACCCAATGTTTACTTTTTCTGAAATTCTGGGAATGTTTACAATAGTCAATACTACTGATAACAATTCAGAGGAGAATGTCATGAAATAAGTATACATTCTTTATATTTAGAAGAAGCAACTTTTAAAACACGACAGCCTGGCAAGGTTGTTCTGTTTAAAAAACATGAGACTTGTTACAAATTTAGGTGCTACACGGTCACTTTCCCGGTATTAGTCTTTGTAAGACTGTGACCTTGGGCCTTCCTGGTCATCACAGTCTTTGAGCAAGCCGTACAAATTTCATTTGACTAAAACTGAAAGAAACTGGCCGTATTTGGGTTAACTCAGTTCATGCTTCATATCGAAGACAAAAATCACATAATCAGCATACTACTTGTCGTATACAGTCCAGATAACATTGATTTCAAAGATAAACAATGTAATCTGTGCGCATAGTACAATTGTTTATCTTTGAAATCGATGTTTTTTAACATGGTGAAGTCTGATATTTTTCAACATTTCTTGAATTTGATGCTGTGTTTGCATTAAATAATGATGCAGACACTTAAATAAAGACTAACCCGGTATCGGATCGTTGCTGGTAACAGGTCGACACGATACCTTTGATCTGCGTGTAGCGAAACCGAGTCTTACCGCTCCTATTTACCATGTCCAATTTCAAAGTTAATGTATCATACAAAACAAATTGGCCTATCAAAATAAATGACTGCTTCAACAGTAAGATATCAGCCTTTTTCTCTAATCGCTCATCGCAAAATGTACTAAAATGGCAGCTTGCGAAATCACTTGATCAGGTTTATGGAGTTGCGTTGGATGCGTGCTTCACTGCCAAGTTGATTTCTCACCGTCACTAGTTAGTAAAGCGATCAAGATTTACAGTCTGAGAGTATAAAAGTTTAACATTATTTGTGTTTCAATAAGCATTGTTTTACATGCGGCTCCCCGTTGGTTCAGTAACGGACCGCATGCAGGCATGTTCGGGTCAACGTTTGTCAACTTCAGCAGACAGATCCCGGCACAGTGGGGTATGAGTTAAGTCGCCAATGGGTCAACTCGCCACTGTAGGGCCTGGCGAAGCTTCGATTTGCTGACCACTCGCCTTAAAAAAATTAAAGAGGGCGAAAACTGGCCTTGGGAAACAATTAGACTCTGGCTGGGTGGACAAAGAAAATACTAATTTTAAAGCAAAAAGGCGCAAAATTCTGCCCTTTAGAGGCCTTTAGACTAACAAGAGTAGGTCAGTTCACTCGCCCCCCTGCCCCTGTTCATACTAATTTGCCATAAAAATTTATGCAATATATAGGCCTAACATGCCTTGGCACTTCATTCCTATTAACACTTCCCCCAGGTGTGGGATTTGCACTAACAAAGTGGAGGGGCATAAAAATTAATGCAGAACTGTGTATAATGTGGGATAAGATTTGCACTAACAAAGTGGAGGGGCATAAAAAATTAAAAATTAATGCAGAACAGTGTATAATGTGGGATGGTGGAACCCCGACATGTGTCGGGGTTCCATTATCCCACATGATACACAGTTCTGCATTATTTTTAGCTTAACTTGACAAAGTCAAGATAAGCTATTGCCATGACGCGTGCGGAAGTCTGTGAGTCTCTTCACATTTTCCTTTAGCACAGGCTACACCCCGCAGTTCTTGTCTGATCGTCACGAAATTTCCTATGCAGGTTTGGGGTCATGTCTAGATGAGAACGTCCCCTTTTGGTCGCGATCGGTTAGCTGGTATGGCTGCCTGAGCCCAAAACCCGAAAACCATTAGCACAGTCCACAGGTCGTATTTATGAAGGGATTTCATTGTAACCTGGTAGGATGCCTCTGTATAATGCCTAGATGAGAACGTCCCCTTTTGGGCATGATCTGTCAACCGTGATGGCTGCCCAAGGGCGAAAACCAAAAGCTTTTAGCACAGTCTGCAGGTTATGTTTAATATTGGGGGATTTCATTGTAACTTGGAAGGATGACTCCTTATGATGTGTAGATGAGAAGTTCCCCATTTAGGCGTGATCTGCCAACTGTGACGACTGCCTGAGCCCAAAACCCAAAAACATTTAGCACAGTCTACAGGTCATATTTATTGAGGAATATCATTGTAACTTGGTGGGTTGACTTCATATAATGTCTAGAGGAGAAAGTCCCCTTTTGGATGTGATTGGGCAATTGTGATGGCTACAGGGGCCCGAAGCCCAAAAGCCTTTAGCACAGTGTACAGGTCATATTTATGAAGGGATTTCATTGTAACTTGGTAGGATGACTCCGAATAATGTCCAGATGAGAACGTCCCATTTTGATCGCGATCATTCAGCCTTAATGGGTGCCCGAGCCCAAAAACCTTTAGCTTAGGCAAAAGGTCATATTTATGGAAGGATTTCATTGTAACCTGTTAGGTTGACTCCATATAATGCCTAGATGATGATATCCCTTTTTGGTCGTGATTGGTTAACTGTGATGGCTACAGGTGCCCGAAGCCCGAAAACCTTGAGCACAGTCTACAGGTCATATTTATGAAGGGATTTCATTGTAACTTCATAGGATCACTCCAGATGAGATTGTCCCCTTTGGTTGCGATCATTCAACCATGATGGCTACCCAAAGACCGAAAAACCTTTAGCACAGTCTACAGGTCATATTTATGAAGGGATTTCATTGTAATTTAGTAGGTTGACTTCATATAATGTCTAGATGAGAATGTCCCATTTTGGACACGAATGGGCAACTGTGACGACTACAGGGGCCCGAAAACCTTTAGAACAGTCTACAGGTCATAATTATGAAGGGATTTCATTGTAGCTTGGTTGGATGACTCCAAATAATGTCTAGATGAGAGCATCCCCTTTTGGTCACGATCATTCGGCCTTTATGGCTGCCCGAGCCCAAAGACCTTTAGCATAGTCTATAGGTCGTATTTATGGTCAATTATGGAAGGATTTCATTGTAACTTGTTAGGTTGACTCCATATAATGCCCAGATGATGACATCCCCTTTTTGTTGTGATTGGTCAACTGTGACAGCTACAGGTGCCCGAAGCACAGCCTACAGGTCATATTTATGAAGGGATTTCATTGTAACTTCGTAGGATCACTCCAGATGATGCCCAGATGAGAATGTCCCCTTTTGGTTGCGATTACTCAACCATTATGGCTGCCCGAAGCCTGAATACCTTGAGCACAGTCTACAGGTCATATTTATGAAGGGATTTCATTGTAACTTGTTAGTCTTGACTTCATATAATGTCTAGATGAGAACGTCTCCTTTTGGACATGATTGGGCAACTGAGACAGCTACAGGGGCCCGAAGCCCGAAAACCTTTAGAACAGTCTACAGGTCATAATTATGAAGGGATTTCATTGTAGCTTGGTAGGAAGACTCCAAATAATGTCTAGATGAGAACGTCCCCTTTTGGTCGCGATCATTCAGCCTTGATGGTTGCCCGAGCCCAAAAACCTTTAGCATAGGGAAAAGATCGTATTTATGGAAGGATTTCATTGTAACTTGTTAGGTTGACTCCATATAATGCCTAGATTATGACATCCCCTTTTGGTTGTGATTGGTCAGCTGTGATGGCTACAGGTGCCCGAAGCCCAAAAATCTTGAGCACAGTCTACAGATCATATTTATGAAGGGATTTCATGTAACTTCGTAGGATCACTCCAGATGATGCCCAGATGAGAATGTCCACTTTTGGTTGCGACCATTCAACCACGATGGCTGCCCGAGCCCAAAGCCCGAAAACCTTTAGCACAGTCTTCAGTTCATATTTATGAAGGGATTTCATTGTAACTTGGTAGGTTGACTTCATATAATGTCTAGATGAGAACAGCCTCTTTTGGACACCATTAGGCAACTGTGACGGCTACAGGGGCCTGAAGCCCGAAAACCTTTAGCACAGTGTACAGGTGATACTTATGAAGGGATTTCATTGTACCTTGGTAGGATGACTCCAAATAATGTCTAGATGAGAACATCCCCTTTTGGTCGCGATCATTCAGCCTTGATGGCTGCCCGAGCCCAAGACCCCAAAACCTTTAGCATAGTCTATAGGTCATATTTATGGAAGGATTTCATTGCAACCTGTTAGTTTGACTCCATATAATGCCTAGATGATGACATCCCCTTTTGGTCGTGATTGGTCAACTGTGACGGCTTCAGGGGCCCGAAGCCCGAAAACCTTGAGCACAGTCTACAGGTCATATTTATGAAGGGATTTCATTGTAACTTTGCAGGATCACTCCAGATGATGCCCAGATGAGAATGTCCCCTTTTGGTTGCAATCATTCAACCATGATGGCTGCCCATGCCCAAAAACCTTTAGCACAGTCTACAGGTCATATTTATGAAGGGATTTCATTGTAACTTGGTAGGTTGACTTCATATAATGTCTAGATGAGAACGTCCCCTTTGGACGCAATTGGGACACTGACGGCTAAAGGGGCCCGAAAACCTTTAGCACAGTCTACAGGCCATATTTATGAAGGGATTTGAATGTAACTTGATAGGATGACTCGTTTTGGAATAATTTCACTGTAACTTGGTAACCTTCGTTGATATACGTTAACTGTGAGGGCCACATACATTAACTGTGAGGTGATATTAACCCACCCCTCAGCTCTTTAGTACAGTGTACACCTCATATTATTTTTATCAAAAACATAGCATACAGGGAACAGAAATGAACATATTCCCAATTATCACAATTCTTGTCTTATTTCATAATCCTTTCATAAACATTGAACATTATCCTTTTCATCAAACTCAACACACAAGTTAAGCTACAGTGTCACTGACATTTTCATTTCACTTGTGTTTGTGGGGCCCCCTGGACTCACTCCAGACCACTCCCAATGGGTGGGCCTCCTCTGGATGCTTCAGGGATGGATAACCATTTTTTTGTACAGTGCAAAATATTCACTCCAACATAAAAAGTATAAACACTTTACCTAACACAGCTTTCAGGAAAATGATGAAATTTTAAAAGGAAATTATGCTCCCAAAGCATGGCTTGTGGTCTCTCATTGGGACGGGCCCGATGAGCCCGTTCCAATAAGGGGTCACAAGCCATGGTTAAAAAGAAATAATTGAACTCTGAGATAAAATGTAAATTGGTTTTTGTTTTTTTCGCTGGTCTGTCTCGGTCATGAAGATTTAAGCAAACTAAACATGGTTAAGCAAAAATACTTTGCTGAACCCCTTTCTGGGGTTAAACAAAGTTTCAATTTTTACAACCCTGATATGTCCCCTCCCCCAGTTTCTAGCAGCATGCTACGGCCCTGGGTTACTCTTAAAACCCCAACTGCTGCTGTATTTCAGCTTTCTTGTTCTTGATTTATTATTATTTTTACAGTTGTTAGCAGCCATTCAGGAAAATGGTTTCAATGTTTTGCAAATGATTTATTAGTCCCCTACCGGCATCGCCGGAGGGGACTCTAGGTTTGCACTCTGTCCATCCGTCAGTATGTCAGTCTGTAGGTCTGTCAGTCACACTTTAGTTTTCCGGAGTTTTTTGGAAACGCTTCAACGGAATGATTTCATTTTTGGTAATCAACTATAGAACGATGACTTACAGATCAAGTTTGAGTTTCATGCTGATTGCATTATTCTTGTGTAAGTTACGGCCCTTGGAAATAAGGGGAAAAAGCACCAAAATATCAGTTTTCCAGAGTTCTTTTGGAAACGCTTCACCGGAATGATTTCATTTTTGGTAAACTTCTATAGGACAATGACTTACAGATCAAGTTTGAGTTTCATGCTGATTGCATTATTCTTGTGTGAGTTACGGCCCTTGGAAATATGAAAAAGCACCAAAATATCAGTATTTTTATACTGTACCAATGACCCAGACTTAGCTGGTGCTAACTCCACAAAAACCAGGGCCAAACACAAATTTTGCCCCCCAATCCCCAAAATTTGCATCCAAAACAAAAAGAAATCATGTCCTAAAGGACCTCCATAGTACGACTCTACTGCGCATGCGCAGTGACGCAGTCGTCCCGAAATTGGCGCCAAATATCATTCTCTGTTTGGCCCTTCATCAGTCAACATCTCACTGATCTTTGTGCTTGTAAATCTCAGTTTAAAGGATGCCAGACACGTAATTCTTGGAAGAAAATGTGATTCTAAGGAGGATAGAAGGAGGAGAGGAAAAAAGAAGTGGCAAAAAATAATCAGGGCTGTACTTAAAATTTTTTGTTAAAATTATGTTAAGTTGCCTATTTTCGAGGCAAACGCCTCTTGTTGTCATTCTTGCTAATTGTTGCACTGCTTATTCAGTGTTTCCTCTCCCCTAACCTTCTAAAGTCCCCCCTTGCAATTCTCCCATGCTTTTGGCATATTTTTGAGAAGTTTCATTTCTAAAATTTCCCTGGGAGAGTTGCTTGGTTACAGAATGTTTTCTGTTATTTTCCCCATAGTTACGTTTTCACCCATGGGTGTATAACGTTTGTGTTCTGCATCTTCCATCTGATGTTCTGCAGATTCTCCCCTGGGAGTCTCTGTTTTGCATCAGATAGAGTGTAATTGAGGACTGATTCCGGGCCAGTTTTTTCAGTGCCTGGAGTCATGTTTTCTTCTGTGTTTACACTGTTTGTTTTCATTGGCAACAGCCTTTTTTGAGGGGGGCTGTTTGCCTTTGAGGTAGTTGTTTATCTCATTATAAGATACATTTATATTATCCGAAAGTGTCTCATTAATTATTTTATATAATTTTAAAATTTTTGACCACACTTTGCCATCGGATCCATCGGGGCTCAACGTTACTTTTCAGCAACTTGGGCTTCTCTGAAAAAATATTTTTTCAAAATTATTTTGTTTTGCAATTGTTTTTTCTTTTATTAATGGATCATGTTATTATGTATCTTTGTGTCAGGGGTTTTTGCGAGTAACTAGGACTTATTGTTGTTCCTTCACAATGAAAGGAACTTGTTCAAATTGTAATAGGAAGAAATCTTCCTCTGACTTTCATGATTATTGCATAAATTGTAGTCAGTGTTCTCGCATTAATCCCTGTCCTGTATGTGAACATTGGGATGAGAAACATTGGAAACGTGTGTCACGATATGTTGTTTCTGGAGAAAGAGCGATGCCGGCTCTTTCTCCACAAGGTCACTCTACTCTCTCAGTTTCTATTTCAGAGGAACCAGAACAGGGTGATGTTTCCATGTTATCTTCTTCAAGTGTGCGTCCGTCGTCACAATTAAATACAGAGCTAGCGGCAAAAGTGCTCATGGAGATTAGACAAATGTCGTCCGCTAGCTCGCCCGGTGTAGCGTCCATTCACCGAATGGTTCGGCAGCCGGGTTCGTCCGATGCGGTCCAAGAGGAAATTTTGGGTGATGCGAGCACTATAAAAATAATAGATGCACACCCGGTGACGGCGGATAGTGAACGAGAACGGAGGAAGCCTTTTAGTCCGGTTCCTAGCTCGTCCAGGTCCAGCCGGGCCGCGAGCGAGAGAGGCCCCTCTCTCGTACAACAACATCTGGGACCAGATGTTGTGGTACAAAATGTGTCTTTAGCGGAGCATACGTCCGTCGCTCGGGACGCTCCGTTGTATAAGCAGTCCGCAGAGACTGTTAAGGCTTCCTCTTCTCGCCGGCGCACACGACCGCACCTTGGCTGCGTGACCTCCGATATCTTGCCAGCTTCGCCGATGAAGGATTATTCGGCGACCAGGTCACACCATCCGGCAGCCAGGGACTCGAGACCGATGGACTCCGGACGTTCGCATAGGAAAAGTATGCGGGAGCCATCTGATGCGGAGCTGCCCTCGGCAAAGCAGCGAAAGACCGCTCCTCCGCAGGTCTCGACGTCGGACATTCTAGTGCAGATAGCACAGCTTATCGCAGCATCCCAGCAGCCGACAGAGACGGTGTCGGATCGAGAATTATCCGACGGCGCTGGGTCGGTACGCTCCGCCGAAGCATCGGGGGCGGACGACCGGGAACATCGGGAGGTCCGACTGGATGGTGAAAGGGATACGGATGAATTGGAGCTATCCCTTTCGGAACAACACAAAGCTGCCGTTGACTTCATCCGGCACTTTCTTCCTCAAGTTGTTCCGTCGGGCCAGACTGCTGCGCTTCCGGACAGGAGAATTATAGCGTCATTGGACTCTGATTTTTTCGAGCGGTTCAGGGACATCGCTCCCGAGTTTCCGTCGCAGTCCAATAATGTTGCAAGAACATTTGAATTATTGAACGACGCTATTTTTAAACTTGCTTCCAGGACAGGGAAAGCAGGCTTCTTGTCCGCAAATACTCTCAACCTGCCTTTCATTAATGCAAGGAATAAATTCGACACGGCAGGTCAGGGTATACCGAGAGTTCCTCTGCGTATGGACGACGAGGCGGAAGACTTAGAGCTATCATTACCGTCGTCAGCTTCTATTCCAACCGCAGTGTTGGAAACAGCTATTGCGTCTAACAGAGCCAATTTAGATGCCTTATCTTACGCAGATCACCTTACGAAGGCGTTATCACTGCGTCTTCAAGGGGAAGAGTTTCAGGATATACAATCCTCCTTAAGACTTCTTTCAAGGGCAGTAGCTTATTCCACGTGTAACTCCGCCCTTTCAGTGGCTAATCTGGAGTTGGTTAGACGTGACGCAGCCCTGTCTACATCCACACTAGTGGATTCTAAGGTGAAGAACTCTCTTAGAGTCGCTTCGGTCTCAGGAGATCTTCTCTTTGACGGCAAGCTTTCCGCTATTTATGATAATATTAAAAAGAAAGCTAGTGATTCTCTGTTGTTTAGATCCGCTCCTAAAAGGTCGGATTCAGCAGACACGAATAAGGCGGGCACTTCTGGGTCTTATCCGCCCAAGAGAGGTTCCTATAGAGGTTCCGGTGCGTCCTCTAGCTCTTATTCGAGAGACCGTCAGGATAGCGACTCTCGTTCGGGACGTCCTTCAGGCCGGGACAATCGGTCGGACGCCCCGAGGTCGACGAGGCGAGGTGCGGGTCGTGGAAGACGTGGTTTCTCCTACCGCAGGCCTCGCAGATCCAGGAGGTGATGGCTCAAACCTCTATCGCGTTCCGGTTGGCGGAAGGTTGTCGAGTTTTTCTCAAGAGTGGGCGTCGATTACGGACGACCCTTGGGTGAGAGGAGTGACTTCGGAAGGTCTAAAGATATCCTTCAAACGAAAGCCTCCATTAACTCGAAGTCCAAAGTGGACTCATCTTCCGTCAAACCCTCAGAAAAGAGACGCTCTGCTATCAGAGGTGCAGTCTCTTTTAATGAAGAACGCGGTAGAGGTCGTAGAAAACCAGGAATCGCTGGGATTCTACAGCCATCTGTTTCTGGTTCCGAAACCAGACGGCTCGTTCCGTCCAGTCATAGATTTGAGCTGGATAAACAAGCTGATCATCGCTCCGAAGTTTTATATGGAGACGATTCGATCGGTCAGAGCGAGTATTCGGGTGAACGATTATGCAACGAGCATAGATCTCAAAGATGCGTACTTTCACGTCATGGTACATCCGACATTCCGAAAGTATCTACGCTTCGCAGTCCTAGGAGTGGTCTATCAGTTCCGGGCCATGTGCTTCGGATTGAATCTAGCACCCTGGGCTTTCACTCGAGTAATGAACTCGGTAATGATTTACTTCCGAGCTCATTCGTCTGCGGTAACGTCGGCCTACCTGGACGACATTCTTCAGAGGTACGGCAACGAGTTAACGCTTCAGAACGATGTTCAGAATCTTCTTCTATTGCTCCGACGTCTCGGTTTCATAGTAAACGAGGAGAAGTCGGATCTGGTGCCGTCCAAGTCATTCACTCATCTGGGAATGAGCTTCGAGACGCACAACAATCTCGTTCGTCTGCCGTTAACCAGAGCGAAATTAGTCAGTTGTTACGCTCGCTATTGTCTAAATACAGACAAAGTCACAGCGAGAGAATTTATGAGACTGATAGGTCTGTGCGGAGCCGCTGCGGATCTCATTCCGATGGGACGGCTACGCACACGGCCTCTTCAAATTTTCTTGACTCAGAATTGGAGTGTGAAAATTCATTCGCTCGATGTAGACGTTCTCTTGTCAGATCAAGTGAAACAAGAGATTCAGACTTGGGCAAACATTCAGTGGTTAACTCAAGGAGTTCCGCTGCAGTTGCCGGATCCGAGTTTTACCATTATGACGGATGCCAGTCAAACAGGTTGGGGTGCATCATTAATCCCAACGGATTCGAGATGCCAGGGTCTTTGGGATCCGCAATTCCTGTGCAAGCACATAAACATCAAGGAAATGATGTCAATTTGGCTTGCGTTACGTCACTGGATGGACATTATTCACGATGCTCATGTCCAAATCCTATCCGACAATACGACAGTAGTGGCGTATATACGGAATCAGGGAGGCACTCATTCAGTTCCGTTGTTCAATCTAACGGAAAGAATCCTTCTGTTTGCGTTGGAACATCACGTTCTTCTTTCGGTCCGTCACATACCGGGTCGTCTGAATGTGCTAGCAGACTCCCTTTCTCGAAAGGGTCGCTTGTTGCCGTCGGAGTGGACTCTCAACAAACAAGTATTGACGCTCTATCGATCCCTTGGGACGGAATGATAGGATATGCGTATCCTCCAGCGCCGTTAATTCAACAAGTATTGCTAAAGATAAAACAATCTCAATGCAAGATTCTGTTGGTAGCATCTCTGTCGCCACAGAGACCGTGGATAAATCTACTCAGGTGTCTGTTGTGGGACCTACCGCGGAAGCTCCCTCCACGAGAGGATCTTCTTTGGCAGGGGAAATCGCGCCAACTGCATCACAACCCGCAAGGTCTCAACCTTCACGTTTTTCCGTTGTGCGGTCCTTCTTGCATGGCAAGCACTTTCAGGACGAGCAGTGGACGCGATTTCTAACTGTAGGAGGACCTCCTCTTCGCTAAACTATGCGGCTAAGTGGAAGGTTTTCCGTCGTTGGTGTAGGGATCATTCTGTTGATATATTTGATCCCTCTATACCAGACATTGCTAACTTTCTAGTATACTTGTTTGACGAAATCAAACTGCAACCGGTTACTATAAAGGGTTATAGATCTATGTTATCTGATACCTATGCACATCATGATAGTTTACAAATTGGATCTAATGTCTCTTTATCGAAATTGGTTAGAAACTTTTCGATAAATAGACCCAGAACTCTTAGATTAATTCCTAAGTGGAATTTAGCTTGGGTTCTCCTTAAATTGAAGGAAAAGCCATTTGAACCTCTTGGGACAGTAGATTTCAAATTCTTATCTTATAAGACAGCTTTTCTCTTAGCTTTCTCTTCTGCCAGAAGAGTCAGTGAGCTTCATGCACTATCGGTGGATGATTCTCATTATCGTAGTGTTGGGAACACTATCACCTTCACTACTAACGTCGGTTTTTTAGCTAAGAATCAGGCTCCTAATAAATATCCGGAACCTATTGTTATTAAGGCTCTTCCGTCTTCAGACGGGCGTAGGCCTTTACTCTGTCCTGTTAGAGCACTACGTATCTATAAACAGAGATCTCAGTTCATCAGAAAGGGACGGAAACGTTTCTTTCTGTCTTTGATGCCTAATAGAAAGGACATTTCAGTCCATTCTATTGCTAGATGGATTCAGTTAACTATCCGTACTGCGTATGAAGATTTATCTTCTTCTCAGCAGTCTGTGCTTAAGATTTCTGCTCATGAAGTAAGAGCTCTTTCTACTTCCTGGGCTTATGCTAATAGTGTTGCTATTACAGATTTAATGAAGGCTGCTTATTGGTCTCAGTCATCCACATTTACTAATTTTTATCTCAGAAATATTGAGTCCATTTCTGGAGACCTGCATTGTTTAGGTCCGTTATCTGTTGCTCAGAATGTCGTCCACTAAACAGTTGCAACTATAGTTATGCAGGCTTTCTGTTCCGGCAGTGACTCCGTCCGGCTGCCCTCTTCGCTCTGGGCTATTTGACCCAGGGCAAGGGGAAGGGGGGGGGGGGCGGGTGTTCCCTTAGGTCACCTGCTTTATAGTGAAAAGCAAGGGAATGCCTCCTCCAAGACAGTATTTCTGAGTCGCTTCCGGGATGGTTTTAAAGTGTAATATTAATGTTTAATTTCATTCATGTCTTATTTTTAAAGTGTAGCTCGGTGTGAAGCATTTGTATATGTCAAGTGTCAAACGGGCTTTAATATACAATACTCGGACACTTTTAAATGGTTATAAAGAGTCTCAATTCTCTGGACTACTTTATTTATTGGCTTGTTTTAAAAATAATTAGTATAAAGGTTATACTGGATATTAATAGAGAACATGAATGTTATTGTGCTCAATTATTAAGGGTAGTGTATCTTTCTAATTTAAATATTAAATAAGAAAGATACATGTAAAGCCTAATACTCCTTTTCTCCTTAAGGGGTTACCTCTTTATTTTATAATTGAGCTTATTGGATTTTCCTCTATGTCCTAGGCCCTCCAGCCTGTTTACTATTCAGCTAAGTCTGGGTCATTGGTACAGTATAAAAATGTTAAAAAATTTATAGTAATTTATATATTTTTTATACTTACCAATGACCCAGACGGGGATGGCCCTCCCTGAGTTGGGAACTCTTGCCTCCCCGCTGAGTACATAGCGCTGACCAGGCACTGCCAGTAAGAATGATATTTGGCGCCAATTTCGGGACGACTGCGTCACTGCGCATGCGCAGTAGAGTCGTACTATGGAGGTCCTTTAGGACATGATTTCTTTTTGTTTTGGATGCAAATTTTGGGGATTGGGGGGCAAAATTTGTGTTTGGCCCTGGTTTTTGTGGAGTTAGCACCAGCTAAGTCTGGGTCATTGGTAAGTATAAAAAATATATAAATTACTATAAATTTTTTAACTTTCCGGAGTTTTTTTTGGAAACACTTCAACGAAATGATTTCATTTTTGGTAAACTACTATAGAACAATGACTTACAGATCAAGTTTGAGTTTCATGCTGATTGCATTATTCTTGTGTGAGTTATGGCCCTTGGAAATATGGAAAAGCGCCAAAATATCAGTTTTCCGGACTTTTTGTTGGAAACGCTTCAACAGAATGATTTTATTTTTTGTAGCCTAGTATAGAACGATGACTTACAGATCAAGTTTGAGATTCATGCTGATTGCCTTATTGTTGTGTGAGTTATGGCCCTTGGAAATATGGAAAAGTGCCAAAATATCAGTTTTCCATACTTTTTCTGGAAACGCTTCAACGGAATGATTTCATTTCTGGTAACCTACTACAGAACGATGACTTTCAGATCAAGTTTTATTTGCACTGTGTCCATCCATCCGTCAGTCTGTTGGTCATACTTTAGTTTTCCGGACTTTTTTTTGGAAACGCTTCAACGGAATGATTTCATTTTTGGTAACCACCTACTGTAGAACGATGACTTACAGATCGAGTTTCATTTGCACTCTGTCCATCCGTCAGTCTGTCAGTCATTCTGTCAGCCATACTTTAGTTTTCCAGACTTTTTTTTGGAAATGCTTCAACCGAATGATTTCATTCTTGGTAACCTACTATAGAATGATGACTTACAGATCAAGTTTGAGTTTCATGCTGATTGCATTATTCTTGTGTGAGTTATGGCTCTTGGAAATATGGAAAAGTGCCAAAATATCAGTTTTCTGGACTTTTTTTGGAAATGCTTCAACGGAATTCATGCTGATAACATCTTGGTTATAACATTTGTATAATTATTGATGCTCATTAATCCGGTAGGGGACATTGTATTGCTTCAGCGATACGTGCGCTCTTGTTTTGTAATAAACATATTGGTATGGAAATATAAATTTGTTTTTATTCAGACAAAATGCTGTCACAGAACGAAAGGGATTTGCATTTTTAAAAAATATTGCAATCCCCCCCCCCCCCCCCCCCCACACACACACACACACAGAGGAGAGAGAGAGGAGGTGGAGAAATGAAGTGCAAAAAATATATATATGCTGTGTAGTGTTGCTACCCAGTGTAGTTACATGTATTAGCGTTTAAGGTCGGGGGGGGCACAAGCGGTGTGGGATTACCCTCCCTTGGTAAGTTTTTCTTATGTTGTGGAGGTGCAATCCATTACTGAGCCGACAACACCATGTTTCAAATTGTGGGATAACTTCACTTACAGAGTTTCCTGGGTTATCATGTTTTGCATCACTAAACTTGAGGCCAGAGGCATCCCACATAAAGTATATAATCGGCGAAGTTTAAATGCACCTTGTTAGATAAAGCTTATTTACATGCTAGCGATCCGATACCGGGTAAGTCACTGTACAAGGGTTCAACGCTTTACCACAAAGATACCACATAGAACTACTGTCTTTTCCATATCATACCGTGATTTAGACTATATCTGACACGTATTGTTTGTTATTCAATTATAAACAACCACTCAAATTGAAGAATAGGTGAAGGAGCAAATTTTCGCATTACTACCTCATTGGTGGGT
The DNA here is from genome assembly GCA_031216915.1 of Pictodentalium vernedei. Taxonomy (NCBI): domain Eukaryota; kingdom Metazoa; phylum Mollusca; class Scaphopoda; order Dentaliida; family Dentaliidae; genus Pictodentalium; species Pictodentalium vernedei. Next base: position 415,247,094 of record CM062296.1, read on the forward strand.
CTTCATTTTCCCTTGATTTCACTCAAAGCTCACCGTTGTTGTCATTTAACGCCAGCAGCCGACATGTTTGTTTACCTATGATGTAATGGGTAGCATAATCTATTTTTGTATCCCACTTTTTGAAAAAAATGGGAAATATTAAATTCGGGGTGTCCTTCCATCTTTCCGTCCTTCCGTGTTTTTCGTTTCCAGGCTCTAACCTTTCTCACAGTGACCGGAATTCGATGAAATTTGGGTAGTAGATCATTTTCATCAGTTGTGGGTCCAAGTTCGAATATGGGCATGTTGCGTGCATATTTAATTAGGTTGCTGAAATTTGATTGGCTGACGGTTTCCAGACTCTAACTTTTCTTAAAATCAACCGATTTCGATGAAATTTTATATATGGATTACTTTTATCAATTCCTAGGTGAAGTTCGAATGTGGAAAATTTTGTACCGAAGATCTGTCCGTCTGCCCTGTGCGTCAACGCACCTCGGACTAAAAGCCGTATTTATGAACCGATCTTCACAAAACTTCTTGGGTATCTTTGTTATCATTGTGAGACCAGAATATGTGTTTTGGGGTTTGGTCCAAAATTCAAGATGGCCGCCAGTGGCCATTTTGTTCAGAAATTGGGTGTAATCAGTTTCTTGTACAGAACTTCTATATGAAAGTTCAGATTTGAATAAATTTTTGTATGAATGTTTAGTAACATGCAATACATCACATATAATACAAGTTTTGTTCTGGTGCAAAAATTGTGCAAATTTGGGAAACTTTGATTTATTCAGTGCTACTACTAATACACAGTAAGTGCACACCTTCCGTGTTTTTCGTTTCCAGACTCTAACTTTCCTTACAGGTAGTCGATTTTGATGAAATTAGGGTAGTAGATCGCTTTCATCAATTGTGGGTCCACGTTCGAATATGGGCATTTTCCACACAAATTTAATTAGGTTGCTGAAATTTGATTAGCTGATGGTTTCCAGTCTCTAACCTTCCTTAAAATCGACCGATTTCGATGAAATTTCATATATGGATTACTTCTATCAATACCTACATGTAGACCAAGTTCGAATGTGGGAAGTTTTCACGCATATTAAATTAGGTTGCTTCTACCTGATTGCGGACAGTTTCCGGACTCCTTTCAAATCAACTAATCTTTAAGATGGCGATCTTCTTGAATATGATGATAATGCTGAACAACTCGATTTGATGGTGAATATCCTCATGTGTAATGCAGAAGAACAAAATTGCTTCCACTAAAGATTTTTGGTGCCCGTTTTGCCATCTCTTTTTGTATATATAGAGAAGACATAAAATGATGAAAAACAACATGCAGTGTTTTTCAGTTGCTTCAATTCAGTTTTGGTATCCTGGCTTAAAATACTCTGTATGAGGTCTTTTCTTCATAGAAAAGAAACTTCTCTTTTAAATAACTTCCACTTGCAACTCAACTACCGGTATATTCCACTGGATGCATTAATTCCCCTTGAAACTGCTGCCCAGCGGGAGACATGAATTCACTGAATTTGCTTGTTAACTGAGGGTTTCGAGGTTGTTGCAAGGAGTTGTGTTTTGATGGATTTGGATGCAGATCAAAACATAAATCTGAACCATTCCACAACATCGTGATGTTTGTTATGAAATTTGGATCCAAGTGAAACTTACGATCACAAAGTGATGACTGTTTCTGTAAAATAAATAAAATATGACGGAAAATAACTGGAGGCTTTCCAAATAAAATTTTGAAGTTCACACTGATAAATTTTGTAACAGCTTTAGAAACATTGTGCACGAAAGCAGACCTGTGAATGATTTAATAATGCTTTTCTGCCGAAAATTCCTTTTTCCGATGAGAATTCTTTAATAGGGTTGATGTTTATCGCCGATCGGGGTGGGGATAAACCACATATTTTTCACCAGACCAAAACACTGATTTCAAAAGATTTCTGATTGAAGAACCAAATTATGTACCATTTTATTAGTTAGTTGTTGGTGTTTAAAGTCACATATTTCTGCACAATGGCTAATCATGACCACAACAGTTTTACGGATGGAGGAAGCCGGAGTACCTGGAGAGAACCACTGAGCAACAGCAAGCAACTCTCGGCTCCCTAACATGATAACTCCACACAAGCATGGTTAGCATTGTTGAAGACACATGCTCCATCCACGAGCAGTACACCTTAGTACACAATGCCACCGTGCCCCCACATGGGCAATGGAGTGAAGTGTCTTGCCCAAGGACACAACATGGTTGCCGCAGGTGGGATTCTTGCAGCCTGCACTCCTACCAACTGAGCCACCGTGAATCCATGTAACGTTTTTGTAACGTGGATTACTTACCGAAAAATCAAGCTCTAAAGTATGTTTCTGCCAAAATACTGGCTTTTACTTCCATTTCGCCAAATTTACCAACAAGAGACCTAAAACAAAATTCCCCTGTAGCCAAGAACAAAAAATTCTCTCAAAAAACTATGAGTGGACTTTGGGTGATGACCCCCCTCCTATCCCCCACCCCCTCACCACCTGAAGTCCACTCCGGCACTGTCCTGTCATTGAACTGCGTAGAATAAAATAATTAAGTCAAACGAATCACATTGAAATCAAGTTTGGGGAAATGGGCTAACCATCTTTGGTTTATCACATATATGTCTTGTTAGCAAACAGATTCAAGACAGTGTGGCGGGTTGAGATAGCTGGTGGCAGGTCCTTGATCTGGCATCACTAACTGTGTGCACGATGCTCATTGGGCTGCACGGTATATTGATAAACCGATATATACCGGATTTCAATATCGATTGAATACTGGTGTAATTACAAAAATATCGGTTTATCGTCATCATTTATTTATCCACAATTTAATTTTCAAGATGTCTTGAGTTTTTTAACTGTAGCTCCGAATGAATAATATTATCCCTTTATCCAAGGAATCGTCTGCTTGTGCCCTCGTAATATACAAATTCAGCAGTTGAAAAAATAATTTAAAAAAATTTCAGCAAAACTATATCATGTGACTCCTCATTGGAACGAGCTCGTTGGGCTTGTTCCAATGAGGGGTCACATGATATAGTTTTGATGAAGTCTGATAAACTAATTTTGAAAATAATAAATTTTGATATCGTCTGCATCAGGTAAAGGTTTTTCGAACCGCATCATCAAGGCGTGCTAATTCATTCCAACTGTGATGCCTCTAGTCTCGATTGTGGTACTTGTGCTCATATATCTGAACAAATTTCGATGTATCGGTACCGGTATACCGCGGTATTTTTTTGAACACTGATACTGGTATTCAGTTTTTAATAACATGCAGCCCTAGATGCTCACGAAAAAATGCATTCCACCTCTCCAAGTGACATATAGACACCTGTTCCAATTTTTCACTGTCATTGAATTTATAGCCCATACTCTTTGAAGTCTGGTCGAAGCATATAACTTGAACTAAATTTTAAAAGATTAACCTGGCTATTCAGGACGTGTCATGTTTTGACCCCCCCCCCCCCAGGGACCAGCCGTGAGGGCGACTAGGGCGATTAAGTCGCCCTTCTAAGCCCAAAGTCGCCTAGAAAAATAGTCGGGGCGATTACAAGTCGCCCTCTAAAAATTGGCCAAAATGAGAAAAGGCTGAACTGAGTGATGCGAGGTTTACATGAAAACGAGTATTTTCAAAAATCGAATGTGCTCGAGTGTGATAAATGGGCAAATTAATTCGTCAAATAAACGTCCATTTATTTGAAATCACACGACAAGCAATTGTCCATTGTCGCTTTTGGCAGATTTTTTTATTTCTATTTTGTTGCATTCCAGTCGGAGCTTCAGTGTCGGAGCTTCAAGTGTCGAAACGAAAATAGGTGACTTACCTGCTGAGTACCGGATCCTTTTCCTCCTTCGACACGCCTAGACATGTGACAACCATCATATACAGCTACCGGGGGTCGAAAGGGTCTTGTCCCCCATACCGTCCCTGCGCGCCTTCGGCACGCGAAATCATTTCCTTTCCTTTTGTGACTTACGCGACTCAACAAAACAACCCAGTTTGAAAGGGGGACTGGACTTTTCGCCGAAAGTACATTTTGCTGGAACGAAAAATTGGACAGTTCGCCGAACATTTGGACATTTCGCCGGAAAAAAGCTGGACTTTTCGCCGAACATTTGGACACTTCGCCGAAACTTTGGACACTTCGCCGGAAAAACAGACTATTCGCCGTAAAATATCAGACAGTTTGCCAAAATAAATTTTCCGGCGAACTGTCTGATATTTTACGGCGAATAGTCTTTTTTTCCGGCGAAGTGTCCAAAGTTAATTCTTAGTGATTTTTCTGGAAATTATAAACAACAACACAAGATTTTTTTTTATTATTTTTATATCGAAATAACATTGATTTGCAAATAACACAAAACTGTAAAAGCAGTAATGACAACATAGTAAATTTTGAAGTGCATAATACATGTGTACATAAAATATAGCCTATTGGTCTCCTTGGATAGGCAATAAATATATTTTCGGGATTTTTATTTGTTTGTTTTTTTTTTGGTTTTTTGAGGGGGCGGGGGTTGGGGAGAGACAATTTATCATAAGATGCAAGTTAGCCACTGTTTTGGGCGATTTCATGGTAAAAACTGTGACAGCTAGGTTGCCACCCTTCGTTACCCTTTCAGTTTCATCGTAGGCCCGCACGGCGTACTTGCATGGGAGGTAGTCCAAACTTGGGCCCAAAATCCATAATATAATTTTTGGGGTTTGGTACGCCATGTACCAAGCCAACAAATTACATTAAGGATATTTGATTAAAGTTTGGACTACACTTTGTTGCACTTCAATAGCATCGGCCAACGTGGGCAATCAAAGCATGTTGAAAAAAATCTTCTTTTAGATGGACGGCGCCGAGAATTGTTTATCTTATGTTGAACAAGCCACGAGGGACTTCGGCTGGGAATGGTTAGTCCAATAATATTAGCCTTCGCCTGTGCTCCGAATTTATTATTTTTTGATTTTTAATATGTCGCACCGTCGAAGTCTAATCTGATCTTTCGTTTTTCCAGCAGCAAAATACGAAATTAGGCGACATAACACTAATATGATGAATACTCATTCTCCATACATGTTCCCACATTCGACAAGAATAATATGCCTTCACATTCATATTAGATGTATAAATTTCCTATACTTACTGTCTAATTACGTATTAAATACCAATAATTAAATAAAAACATTTTTTCAAGCGGTAAAGTTACAGCGGTTGGAAAATTGTTAAAAATCGTATCCCATTTCCGGGAACGGACATCAGCGGTATTGCAACGACTGCCGCGTCGTTTGACTTGGTGTGCACCACATTATCGGTATTCCGTTTTTCACTCCGCGTTTTCCTATCAACCCATCTTCAGGTTCAACAGTTTGTTTCGAGTTGAAAAAATTGCAGTGCAAATGACGCCTAAATAATTCAAAATATCGATTTATTTGCAAGAAAATAACCCCCAGAATGAAGAAAAATGTGTTTTACACAACTGTCAGTCGGAAGGAGGAACCAGGTGGGGAAATTTGATCTTTAATCGAGGTCCAACCGTTCAGCGAGAGTCTCTCGCTGAACTTTGCTGCTGGAAAAACGAAAGATCAGATTAGACTTCGACGGTGCGACATATTAAAAATCAAAAAATAATAAATTCGGAGCACAGGCGAAGGCTAATATTATTGGACTAGGGAATGGTAAGCTGGAAAAAAAAATTCGGCGAATTGTCTCTTTAAAAATTTTATGTTCCGGCGAACTGTCTTTTTTTATTGGACAGAAAAAAAAATTCGGCGAACTGTCTTTTTTAAAATTTTAAGTTCCGGCGAACTGTCTTTTCCGGCGAAATGTACTTTCGGCGAAAAGTCCAGTCTTCTTTGAAAGTAGGTTACGTCGCTTAGGATGCCGAAAATGTATACACAACGGACGTATTTTATAACACATTATTTTCATTTCCATTTGCTGACGACCGTTAACTGTTGGGCTGTCTATTCCCAGAAAAACACGAATGGAATTGAAACACATGAAAAAAAAGCTTTAGTGATGTCAAGAAAAGCTTTGTACATGACACAAGTGTGCATGTGGACGATCTTGAAAAAGGGTCCTCCTAAACATCGGAATGACATGAAATGACGCGGAATGACACCGGAATGCCATAAAAATGATGCGGAATGACATTTCTTTTACAAAATACTCGACCCCAGAATGTATTTTGTTTATTAACTAACAAAGTACCTCCCAAGCAACCTTCTTACATCTGGTCCTGTTCACACTTTCAGACTTAGGAAATTATTAGCTTAGTAGACTTTGTTGAAAGGCAACCACAGGAGGGTGATGGGGGATTGGCACGAAGAAGAGGTGAGGGGTCATGAAGGAGAAGGTAGCAGTGGGGGATTTTCAGTCAATAATTACATTGTGATTTTTTAACCTGGCACAGATGCATCATAGACAACTGGACCTGGATTATTTGTACGTTAATGGAGGACCATAAATTGAAAATATGAAGGGGTGGCGGGGGTGGTGCATGAATATTCTTAATTTTCCCCTCTTGCCTATGAAGTCTCCCTACATGACTCTGCAGTCTCCCTATTTTTTCTGGAGGGAGACTTGAAGTCTCCCTAAAATTCCCCCCTAGGATGGTCCCTGCCCCCCCCCCCCCCCTCCTCCATCCGAACCAGTTCATTAACATTAAACTCAGACTTCGCCAAAGTAATTTGTGTTTGTTTTTGCATATGTTTGGGGTTGTCAGCCTTTAATACCAGTCAAATCATAGTTAGAAAAAAAATTGTAACATACTTCGCGAGGGTAGGTTAATTTTAGGCTCGTAAGTCTTACCGTAAGTAGTTTTCAGTGTGTGTGGATTATCTCTCTTCCACATTACTAAGAGGAAAAGTTACAATGTCTCAATTATAGAAATGAAGAAAGTCTCAAATTTTTAACTTTACAAACAAAATCTTCGAATATGAAGAAAGAATAAATAAACCGAATGCAAAGTCACATGGCAGTGGCAGGGGGTGAGTTATTCCGACGTGGCCTGTGTGTATCTTTTCATCTTCCACCAATCTTGGGAGCCAGAAAATAAGCTTTTTAAAAGCAAATGTTTTTTTTTATATTTAGAGAGGGGAAACACACAAGATTTTATCCATCGGGTGGGGGTGGAATGTAGGGAGAAAGTTAAACGGCTACACTGGAACTAACACATATCATTAATTAACGGGAGGTCATTTGAATTTGTTCTAAAAACCATGGACGAATGAGATGAAGAGGGGTGGGCAGTTGCCACCCCTGTTGGTCACAGGGAATTCAGTTATAATCATAGTATAGCTGAATTAGATTAAGTATGCTCACGTCCTGTTACAACTTACATGTATGTCGTAGAAATGTCATGTTTCTCGATGACAAGCACATTCGTTGTCGCAAGGGTGGGGCTCCCCCCCCCCCCCCCAAAAAAAAATCGACGTCTTGAAATTTCAAAATTCGAATCACTATTTGACTGACAGCAGGAAACTTCACACACTATAGTAGAATTCGTGAAATACTTCTTGGAATGCAACACAAACAGTCAAAATTACATCCTGTGCAGGCAGTGGGAAGTAAATTATAGAGGGGCAAAGTTTGGATCTGAGGTAGGGGTTATCTAAAAAAACCCTGTTTTTTCCAGCCTAGTATCTATATTTTTTTTGTCTCCCGCTCTTTAAAAAAAAGGGAGATATTAAATTCTGGGTGTCCTTCCGGCTTTCCGTGTTTTTCGTTTCTCTCTAACTTTCCTTACAGGCAGTCGATTTCGATGAAATTTGGGTAGTAGATCACTTTCATCAATTGTGGGTCCAAGTTCGAACATGGGCATTTTCTGCCATATTTGATTAGGTTGCTTAAATTTGATTGGCTGATGGTTTCCAGACTCTAACTTTCCTTAAAATCAACCGATTTCAATGAAATTTCATATATGGATTACTTTTATCAATACCTAGGTCAAGTTCGAATGTGGGAAATGTTGTACCGAAAATCTGTCCATCTGCCTGTCCATCTGCCCATACATCAACGCACCTCGGACTAAAAGCCGTATTTATGAACCGTTCTTCACGAAACTTCTTGTATATCTTTGTTATCATTGTGAGACCAGAATATGTCTTCATCATTACTTCTTTTGCAACTCTACAAAGTCAGACTCTCCCAGTACCATATACAGACCACCATATTATCTGGACATCACTTTCAAGGTTTCATTAACTTCCAATCACAAGCTTTACAGGTTGGTTAACACTTTTCACATCAGTTTAATGTAATATGTCTTATCATACAGTCTTAATTTTTATTTGATTCTCACAGTTATACTTCGCATCACTTTACTTTCTTTGACAGTGACCTCTGTGAAAATAAATCTGATAACCACTGTCTGAAGCACTGTCTGTTCTGTCTCTTCTAAATAACTTCCACCTGCAACTCAACTATATTCCACTGGATGCATTAATTCCCCTTGAAACTGCTGCCCAGTGGGAGACCTGAATTCACTGAATTTGCTTGTTATTTGCAGCCCCCCATCTCCTTCCCCAGTCCAAGTTGAGTTTTAAAAGTTATTTCAAAGTGAGCACCAGTCTTTCTCAAATTTGTTCAGTCAGTGCCAGATTTCTTCCACTATGCCTGTAACGAGTAGATGAGGAGACAATTATTCTAATTTATTTTACCAGTATATCATAAACTCACAGTGAATAAGCCGTCATACGTGGAAAATACAGAAATCGGAAGTTGGAACTTGCAAGGCGGAGAATATTTTGCTTCACCCATTGGGAATGGTCCGTTTGAGTGGGTGCAGGGGGTGACCAAAGGCTCCCCCTCCCCCCCCCCCAAAAAGAGGTGAAACGGTAAAACAAATGAGAGAAGAAAAGGAAGTATGTGAAGAAAGAACGCCGACTATTTTTATGTGGGCCTACGAGCCTCATCGTTTGGATGCTGAACACCAACATTTTCTGTCCGATGCCGATTGGATTCGCGGCGGCAAATTCAGTTTCGTACGCAACAGCACATATGACAGTGTGCCGATGTCAATGAGTTCCTATATCAATTATCTCTCTGACAAGCGCTTCCAGTAAAAATAACACATCGGACCCTAGATCTGTTGCCACAACTGCAAACATGTGCAGCTAGCTCCACGGAACATGCTGCGTGACCCAGACCTATATGCCCAAGTTTGAATTTGAATTCGAGAGTGAAACAAAGTCACAGATATCACGGAACTAAATATTTTCCCATAGGCGACCATTATAATGTTCAGGCGAAAAAGATATGATCGCATCACTTTAATTTTGGCATTCAAATATCTTTGTTAAGCATAGCCCTTCAAACAACCTTTTTTCTGATTCTTCTCACCCGAGAACAGGGGGTCATGCTACAAATAAGAGAAAAACTGACGCGAAGGGAAGTACCGGTCATGTGCACATATTTTTCAGGGAATTTCCTACAAAAGCACACAAAAAGTGAATTGTATTTTTTTTAGGTCCAAGAGTCATCAAATCACCCTCTTTTTTATCAGGAATATTCAACTATAATGCAAGATGTCAATAGAATGTTTAAGACGATTATTGAAACAATATATTTTCCTAAGGCTGTTTATTTTTAGAGATTGCATCATTTCCGATTGCCACCTTTCAAGGCGGGTAGCTCTAATTCAAATATTTAGTTCCCTGATACCTATCGAGAGTATCTACAATTTAATAATAGAGGTTCCTCATTCTTATACAAAAACAATCTCAGATCCACTGTGTGCCGCAACAGATTAGGCGGGCGCACGATAACAGCTATTGAGTCATCGGAAATTAAACGACTTGACATCGACACAGTGGATTGAAAATTTTACAGCGCTACAGTCAAGGAAGATTTCACACAAAAAGTCAATCATCAGTGACTTTGATCATGTCCAGCCTTTTCGCTGCCTGTCAAATTTGTCGTAATTTTGACGATACACAGCACAATAATTTTTAGCTTAACTTGACATAGTCAAGATAAGCTATTACCATCACGCGTGCGGAAGTCTGTTAGTCTGTGAGTCTGTGACATCTGTTCACATTTTCCTTTAGCACGGGCTACACCCCGCAGTTCTTGTCTGATCGTCACGAAATTTCATATGCAGGTTTGGGGTCATGTCTAGATGAGAACCTCCCCTTTTGGACGTGATCGAGCAACCGGTATGGCTGCCCAAGCCCAAAACCCGAAAACCATTAGCACAGTTTACAGGTCGTATTTTTGAAGGGATTTCATTGTAACTTGGTAGGATGCCTCTGTATAATGCCTAGATGAGAACGTCCCCTTTTGGTCATGATCTATCAACCGTGATGGCTGTCCAAGCCTGAAACCCAAAAACTTTTAGCACAGTCTGCAGGTCATGTTTAATGTGGAGGGATTTCATTGTAACTTGGTAGGATGACTCCTTATGATGTCTAGATGAGAATTTCCCCATTTGGGCATGATCTGCCAACCGTGACGACTACCCGAGCCCAAACCCGAAAACCTCTAGCACAGTCTACAGGTCATATTTATTGAGGAATTTCATTGTAACTTGGTGGGTTGACTTCATACAGTGTCCAGACGAGAAAGACCCCTTTTGGACGTGATTGGGCAACTGTGACGGCTACAGGGGCCCGAAGCCTGAAAACCTTTAGCACAGTCTGGAGGTCATATTTATTGAGGAATTTCATTGTAACTTGGTGGGTTGACTTCATACAGTGTCCAGACGAGAAAGACCCCTTTTGGACGTGATTGGGCAACTGTGACGGCTACAGGGGCCCGAAGCCTGAAAACCTTTAGCACAGTCTGGAGGTCATATTTATGAAGGGATTTCATTGTAACTTAGTAGGATGACTCCAAATAATGTCTAGATGAGAACGTCCCATTTTGATCGCGATCATTTAGCCTTGATAGGTGCCCAAGCCCAAAAAACTTTAGCATAGGCAAAAGGTTGTATTTATGGAAGGATTTCATTGTAACCTGTTAGGTTGACTCCATATAATGCCTAGATGATGACATCCCCTTTTGGTCGTGATTGGTCAGTTGTGATGGCTACAAGTGCCCGAAGCCCGAAAACCTTGAGCACAGTCTACAGGTCATATTTAAGAAGGGATTTCATTGTAACTTCTTAGGATCACTCCAGATGATGCGCAGATGAGATTGTCCCCTATGGTTCCGATCATTCAGCTATGATGGCTGCCCAAGCCCGAAGCCCAAAAAACTTTTAGCACAGTCTACAGGTCATATTTATGAAGGGATTTCATTGTAACTTGGTAGGTTAACTTCATATAATGTCTAGATGAGAATGTCCCCTTTTGGACATGATTGGGCAACTGTGACGGCTAAAGGTGCCCGAAAACCTTTAGCACAGTCTACAGGTCATATTTATGAGGGGATTTCATTGTAACTTGGTAGGATGACTCCAAATAATGTCTAGATGAGAACATCCCATTTTGATCACCCTCATTCAGCACTGATGGGTGCCCGAGCCCGTCAGTCCATATAATGCCTAGATGATGACATCCCCTTTTGGTTGTGATTGGTCAGCTGTGATGGCTACAAGTGCCCAAAGCCCGAAAACCGTGAGCAGTCTACAGGTCATATTTATGAAGGGAATTCATTGTCCCCCGACCCTTCGGGGGACTATTGTAATCAGCAGTGTCCGTCCGTCTGTCCGTGCGTGCATCCGTGCGTCCGTCCGTCCATCCGTCACACCCTTGTCCGGATGATACCTTTAGTTTGGATGATTTTACTGAAACTAAATTTGGTATGTGTCTTACTTGGGTGGAAATGCAGGTCAAGTTCGAAAATGGGCACACTCCACTGATTTCTACTGGATTTATTCCCCTTTTTCGACTTAAAAAATACGGTTTTTGTGTTGTCTGGATGATAACTTTAGTTAGGATCATTTGATTGAAACGAAATTTAGTATGCCGCTTATTTGGGTGGAAATGCAGGTCAAGTTCGAAAATGGGCACGCTCCACTGATTTTTACTGGATTTATTCCCCTTTTTCGACTTAGAAAATACGGTTTTTGTGTTGTCCGGATGATAACTTTACTTTGGATCATTTGATTGAAACGAAACTAAGTATGTGGTTTAATTGGTTGGAAATACAGGTCAAGTTAAAAAATGGCCATGCTCTGCGAACAAATTGCATCCTAACAGCTCCCTTGAATTTGCCATCTTGGTCGGGGGACCGGGGGCATTGCCCTTGTTGTAATTTCGTAGGATCATTCCAGATGATGCCCAGATGAGATTGTCCCCTTTGGTTGCAATCATTCAACCATGATGGCTGCCCGAGCCCGAAAACCTTAAGCACAGTCTACAGGTCATATTTATGAAGGGACTTCATTGTAACTTGGTAGGTTGACTCCAAATAATGTCTAGATGAGAATGTCCCATTTTGGTCCTGATCATTCAGCCTTGATGGGTGCTCGAGCCCAAAAACCTTTAGCATAGGCAAAACGTTATATTTATAGTAGGTTAACTTCATATAATGTCTAGATGAGAATGTCCCCTTTTGGACATGATTGGGCAACATTGGCGGCTAAAGGTGCCCGAACCCGAAAACCTTTAGCACAGTCTACAGGTCATATTTATGAAGGGATTTCATTGTAACTTGGTAGGATGACTCCAAATAATGTCTAGATGAGAACGTCCCATTTTGGTCCTGATCATTCAGCCTTGATGGGTGCCCGAGCCCAAAAACCTTTAGCATAGGCAAAACGTTATATTTATAGAAGGATTTCATTGTAACCTGTTAGGTTGACTCCATATAATGCCTAGATGATGACATCCCCTTTTGGTCGTGATTGGTTAACTGTGATGGCTACAGGTGCCCGAAGCCCGAAAACCTTGAGCACAGTCTACAGGTCATATTTATGAAGGGATTTCATTGTAACTTCGTAGGATCACTCCAGATGATGCCCAGATGAGAATGTCCCCTTTTGGTTCCGATCATTCAACCATGATGGCTGCCCAAGCCCAAAGCCCGAAAACCTGTAGCACAGTCTACAGGTCATATTTATGAAGGGATTTCATTGTAACTTGGTAGGTTGACTTCATATAATGTCTAGATGAGAACGTCCCCTTTGGACACAATTGGGAAACTGACGGCTACAGAGGCCCGAAGCCCGAAAACCTTTAGCACAGTCTGCAGGCCATATTTATGAAGGGATTTCAGTGTAACTTGATAGGATGACTCGTTTTGGAATAATTTCACTGTAACTTGGTAACTTTCGTTGATATACGTTAACTGTGAGGGCCACATACATTAACTGTGAGGTCATATTAACCCACCCCTCAGCTCTTTAGTACAGTGTACACCTCATATTATTTTTTATCAAAAACATAGCATACAGGGAACAGAAATGAACATATACCCAATTATCACAATTCTTGTCTTATTTCATAATCCTTTAATAAACATTGAACATTATCCTTTTCATCAAACACAACACACAAGTTAAGCTACAGTGTCATTGACACTCTCATTTTGATGATACAATCAGCGTGATGGAATTAAAACGTAAAACTCTACTCACAATTGCGACAGTTGGTTCTGTTGTATATGCCGTTATGTTTATCAAGTATCATATGATAATAGAATTAATAGTGAAGTGTCATTTGACATTTAGTTTGGGTTTTGGGATTTGTTGCATCACTGATGTTTCATGACAATGAATGCATGTCTGACAGGATCGTATCCAGAAAATTTACCATATTACCAGTGTGCGCGCTTAAGCTTCAGGGGCCCCATGGAAAAAAATATCAAATTTATAAATAAGTGTCTATCCCAGTTGGGAAGGCGGAGGACTGTCGTTCCAAGTGTAATAGAAGTGATTGATATCTTGGGTTTTCGGTCACTTCGTCTTTATCACCGTTTATAAAAAATATAAACTTCATCACGCAGGATGCTAATATTAACTGTATTTCCGGAAGTCTACCTGCATGATGTAGTGTGCATTTATGTAACATCGTTAGGAGTAGATGTGGAGATCGTGCCACATTAGAGGTGGGGGGCTTAGTGGGGAACTTAGGAAGTGACGTCATAGTCACGTGACCCAGTTACGTCATGTTTGGTTGATGTGGTAGCCCGTGTGAGCGGCCATCTTGTGGCGTCATCTCATAGTGATACGTGGTCTTAGTGCGCATACGTAGCTCGTGTTGTTAGGGTGATATGCAGTTCCGTCGGCCAATTTTTATACTGGCCATAGGTTTCCTCAAATACCTAAATGAGACGAATAGCAGTATTTTCAAGTCACTCGAATGAGCAATTGTTCTATAGCCTATTTGCTCGATGGGATTCGAGTTGTTTGAGCAATGACTTTTTCAGTAACTCTTCGATGGATTCGTGGCTTTAAGAATCATATAGGCTTTCGTTGTACTGAATGAAGATAACTGCATACATGTTATTGGAAACCACACACTGGTGATTAAAAGACGAGAGAACTAGAGATAGTTTGGGCTAGACATACTGCTAGTGTTAGAGTAGTATCTGTAATAGGCATAAAAATAGGGTTCTTGGAAAAGCTGGACCAGTACTCCAGTGTAATAGAACATACTCTCGATCCTATATCACTAAATGGGGAGTACAAGTCCGTTTTGGTTGTTTTGTGCACATTTCGGTGATTTGGAGGGATTGTTTGTGGTAATTCTACAAAGTAAAACTACTCTTATACAAAGGGACGTACCTGTTGTTGAAAAAAGAAAGGTTCGTGAGGAATCCGTATCAAATAGTGGTTTTGGGTGTTTTGGATGGATTGACGGGTCTTTTGGGGTAATCAGATTTACTCCTATTCAAATGAACATACCCCCATCTTGTTGTAGGCAGTTCAGGCTCATAGCAACCACGTGCTTCCTTAGAAACCAAGATGGCAGCCTCCTCAGTAGACAAAATGGCCGACAGAAATACTATCAACAACATGCGCTGCGCATGCGCACTAAGATCACATATTACTATGGAGATGACGCCACAAGATGGCCGCTCCTGCGGGCTACCATGACAACCTAACATTACGTAATTGGGTCTCATGACTATGAAGTCACTTCTCAGGTCCTCCCACAAGGTCCCCACAATGTGGCACGATCTCCATATCTACTACTAACATCGTTGAATAAGGCCAAGTGGCCGAAATCTCACACTGTCTACCTACCCACTGAAAAATGTGGGCAGGCTGAATGCGAACTTAGTTTATTAAGTGGCCAAAAAGCTCTCTGGAATTGAATTTTTTTCCAGTTTTCCCAGGGATACTCCCTGCTGCTACCTATAATTCTATTAGCATCCCACCTTAGGCCTTCGGCATATATGACGCCCCCTTGCTTAAGTATATCCAGAGGGGGAGTCACTCTTAAGCTGCCTCTAGACCCAGTGGAAGTAACACAGGCATGTTGAAATATTAGACAGTCGAGATAATAATTCATAGCTTAGAGTTATTAAAAATTTTGTTGTAATTCACTGCAGTATAGGCAGAAGTTTGTGGGGAACTATCCAAACGATATATCGACCTTAGAAGTAGAGACAACCAAAGGTAAAAAAAACGTCAGAGAAAGAGTCATGGGGATTGTAACCAAAATTGGCAAGATTAGATCAAAAGAAAGAGGTCTTTGTGTGGCCTGCGTGACAAAGAGTAGACAGGTTTTGAAGAGTACCTTGACGATGGCACCTTTGTGAGGGGAGGGGGTGGTCACTGTTGTTCAAACTAAGGTCGCGATCACTGATTAGGGGGAATTGGGAAAGACGGTGGAAAGGGAGGGCCAAATGTGTAACTTGGGCATAGTGGTGACCTTGGAATACGTTTTATTAGGAAGTCCAAAATAACAATCTACTAGATCAAAATTCACTGGGAGTAGTATAATGAGAACGTGGGATGGGAGAATGAAGGACAAGGACATGTAGTTAGTGGTTGACACAAATGCGATGATTAGTATGCTTATCGGAAGGATTGTGAAGAATGGGGGTACAGAGTGTCTTCAAGCAGTTCGTCTCAGCATTGGGAGGAAAGATGCGTGGGAATCGGAGGCATTTGGAAGCACATGAGTAACCAAGACCTTCTCAACTGAGAACCACAGCATATCAGCGGCCAGCCGAACTGTTATTAATAGTATATCAACTCACGTATATAATATCAAAGCCTCAACCATATGTAGGGTTTGATCCTCTAATGCTCTGAACACATAGGCCTAACATTACACGTATTTACTCCGGCTGAATCTTGAGAATCATATAATGTTTTATTGCAGTTGACTGATACCAGACGAGACTGCTCGAACACATTCAGCCAGGCACCTCTACAAAAGCGATCGTCTTTTCTTTCAATTATAAGGTTCGAAAGGTAGCCTGGGTGCTCTAGAAACCCTTCAGCGGATCAGAGGGTTCCCCTTGACCCCACCAGTAGGAGAAGACACGCTCACGAACATCCACACCAGGGCTATGCACCGAGCTACTTTTCGAGCAAAATCTTCCAGCTCACTTCCCCCCCCCCATGGAAAAAAGTTGGCCCGTTGGTCTATGTACGCCTTTGCTGGGTATAATCAGAGAAGTCGATTAATATTATATAAATTCTCTGATCAATTTTGCCAAGTGATTTCTCCTTCAGAAGATTTATCAGGTGCTTGCTAAGAAATGGTGGAAAGGGGGGGGGGGGGGGTGGCAGTGTGATCACGTAGTGATGTATTTGTTATGCTGCCCCACATCTAGGTTCTCTAATAAATTTGTTGAAAATTGAGCATTTAAAAATGAGAGGATATATCTCCCCTCCCAACTCTCTTTAAATGGTTTTCTTGTTGTTTAGCAGTGACTTCTAAACATTAAAAGCAAGAACACCCCTCCCCAACCCAGGCCCCACCCTTTCCTCGGCCCTGTAATCTATCCAACCTGGATTCACGATACACCCCCTCTTTATTATTGACGCAGTAGAATCTTGTGTGTGGGGTGGGGGGGGGGATCCAAATTCATAGGACGTGCCAAGGCAAAAAATTAAAACACGGTCTTTTAGGCCAAATTTGGATGGGGGCAATCCGAACCCAAGAAATCCGGACTCCTGTGCCAAACCAAAAGTAATGGGCCCCGGGTTTCACATGGTGCCATTTTTGCCTGTACCCGTGTCACTGTCACACAAACAATCAAAGCCTATATGGAGGTCTGTAGCACCCGGTTACTGAGGGCGGTTGCCGGCAAGACATGACAAATCTTACATGGTTTGACTAAGTTGATACGAACTTACTCCAAACTTGGATGACAGGGTCGTGATTTAATAATCAAAAATTAAATCACAACCCTGCCATCAAAGTTTGCAGTAAGTACAAACGGAACCTAACCTACGTATTGGTATGAAATTAACCCTAAATGTTTCTTCATTATCTTACAACAAAATGGAGTACACTTTTTAGTAACACACAAAATCATTTTCCGAGTAAACCTTTCCAGCATCGGAGTCTGAGTACACTTGCTAATTAATATGGTTGATTATCTTTGGTGTTCTGAATTTGTTCTTCAAAAATTGTTTTATTACAAATTATTGCTGTAATTTGTAATGGAACAAATCTGTATAAACAATTATTTACGTTTGTGTAAATACGAAACATGGGTCTGAGTATGAAGAGTCCTTGAATTTAGGCCCTTTCCTTGAAAAGTGAGAGAAAACCCTAATCCCACCAGCTTCAAACAGTATCGTAACAAGGACAGTCGCAAGATACCCAACTTCTATGTCGGTCATAAATCCTGATTAGCCCATATTCTACATTGTAGACTCTGCCTAGGATGCAGCAATTTTAATGATCACCTATTCAGAAATCACTTATCGTCTTCATTCTATTGTAGATGTGGCGAATGGGAAACAACAGAACATTTCCTGCTATGTTGCCCCCTTCATGACGACGTACCAACAGTTACAATAGGTCTGTTAGGTATTGTCAGCGTTGACACCCTTTTGTACGGCAGCTCTCTTCTCACTCCCGAAATCAATAGAAACGTTTTTGAAACAACTCCCAGTTTTATCTTGCTAACAAAAAGGTTTAAATAAAAAAATAACCCTGCCCCACTGCTCACGTTCAGGCCTATTCAACATGACGGTGTGGGATTACGTGAGGGACTTTTTTTTTTGTTTGGTGAGTGTGCATGCTTATATGCGAGTGTGTGTTGTGCAGCTACATATCTGTAGACACAGATGTGTGTCTGTACAGTGTGCAGTGCGCACGTGTGTGTCTGGGCGTGCATTTTTGCGGAAGAATGTACAACTGCATGCTGATTCGAGAATTTAATTACTAAAGGAGGTGCCCATGTAGTCTGAACTATTGGTTTAACGCTTGACCATTCTGAACTCCATCGGGAAAAAGAAATTTTAGGAAACAAGCTTGGTAATGTCTATACTCTTTACCAAGTAACCACCTCAGCCATATGTGCTCTATGAAACCCAATCCTAGAAATATGTACTGTATCAACCGTAAGGGTCAACTTTCTGTGACTGACTGGCCTCCCCTCTTCGATTGATTACACTGCCGATCTACATGCAGGTGTTCCACCCAACCATGAGCACTATTACAAACACTAAAACAGCCTAGATACCAAACCTTTCCACCATACTCCTTCATTATTCTACACAGTATTTTAATCCAAAGTACAACTGTTTATACGTATTCCTAACAAGCTGTGACTTGGTTGCAGGTGTGTGTGGCTTTGTATTTTTCGAAGGCATTCAGTGGCTCACTTCATCCCTAATGCATCAATAAATCACCGACAATACGTAAATTTATAAAAGCCCGATGCGCCTGCACGAAGCCACCTACTTGTATCATAGTCGTCAGTCCTAGATTATACAGAAACAACTTATGAATATGGAAACAGCCTAGTATAAGCTACCAGCTTGTTGCTGAATCCATTTCCATTAATGTTTTGTGCTCGCTGATATGTGCATCATTATCATACTCGATTTCTGTAACTTGCTTTAAACTTATATGCGAGCATATGTAGGAATATGCGGAAATAAATATTAGTTTAACTAAATTATTTGTAGCCTTGAAGAAGTACTAGATTATTTTTTTTCTCACTGCCCTTGAAAAGTACTTAAATTCACATTACCTATGACATTGAATGTTTATATCAAGATTATAATACCCCCTTGGAAATCATGGAGTCCTTGAAAAGTGCTTAAACTCAATATCATTGAAGACAAAGTTTTCTAATTAAAATATCAGTTCACCCCTAAACCCTTTACCCAATGTAACGGCCAAAACCGGCCAGTGTTATTCACAAAAGCAACTATTAATTTTCATTTTTTTTTCTCAAAAACATAAGTTATGACCCCTATTTGGAATGAGGCCATAACCTATGTTTTTGAGACAAAAAACTGAGAAAAAAATTAGTTAATCAAGAATTTTGTTTCCAAGTGTCGTCTGCTTTTCATGTCAGGTAAAGTGTTAAAAGCAGTCTGTGGACAGAAAATGAAAAACTGATTTTCATTTTATTTAACAATGGCTCTTGCTACAGGTCATTTGGCATAACAAAAAAACCTTTGTGGGTATTTTCCTAACACAACAGCTAAAACCGGACAGCCCGGGCCATACAAGAAAGTCACCGTTCATATTGTATTGTATTTTTATTTTTTTTGCCTCAAAAACATATCGTATGAACCCTCATTGGAACAAGCTCGTTTTAATGAAGGGTCATATGCTGTTTTTGAAGGAAAAAATTAAAAAAATTAAAAAGGTTTCATTATACTGCAAGACTTTTTGTCCGAACCCCAGCTATATACAGGCTAGGTAAAGGGTTAACTAATAAATTGACAATGTTATGGTGTTTTGAGATGACTGAACTCAATATGTCTTCTCTCTTATTCTTGATCTTGATTATTTGAAATGCAGCAGTTTACATCTTTTTCCTTTTTTAGCTCATCTCGACAAAGTCAAGCTGAGCTAATCTCATCGCTCTCCGTCCGTTGTCCATCAACACCATGTTTTGGTCTTCTCCTCCAAAGTCACTGGGCCAATTCAAGTGAAAGTTTGTGTGAGTGATGGTCCCAAAGGGGCATTTCATTTTTGTTCAACTCAACATGCCCAGCCCCATAGGGAGGGAGTGGGGAAAAATGCTCCAAAATATTTTTAAAATCTTCTCAAGAACCAGTGTGTACAATGACTTGATATTTGCTATGGAGCTTTCCTATGAGGTGTAGAATCAAGTTTGTTCAAATGAAGTTCGTGAAGTAATATTTGGCTTTGTAATAGGAGGGGTAAGCTTTTTGACCCCGCCCAAAATTTCTATTTTCTGAACCAATGGTCCAGTATGAACCAAATTTGGTTTGTGGTAGTATTGGTTCATAAGTACATGACCCATGCAAAAAAAAAATTCCTGCATCCCCATGGGAACCCTGGGAGCTAAAAATAGAAATATTTTCAAACGCCCATATTTCCTAAACCCCACGGAACAGAGAGCTGTTATTTGGTATGAAGTATCCTTATGACCAGTAGAATTGAATGGTAAAAAAAAATTGCCATCGGTTATGTTAGGGTGTTCTGTAATGGGCATCGAAAGAATGCTGATTCAGAATATTTGCAAAAATTTTAAAAAATCTTTTCTCCAGAACCAATCATCAGAATCCTTTGATATTTGGTACACAGCATTCATAGGTGGGTAGGATAAAAGTTTGTTGAAATAAAGCTCATTGGTTCATATTTGGGCTCTCTACAGGAGCCCAAAGTTTTAACATAGGGTAATATGGGGAATATTCTTTAAAAATCTTCTTCTGCAGAACCACCAGTCAGAATCTTTTAATATTTGGTATACATCATTGTTATGAGGGTCAGATTCTAGATTGTTCAAACCAAGTCCATAGGTTAATATTTGGGCTTCCTACGGAGGCCCAAATTTTATCTTTGTTCAATATGGAGAGTAATTTAAAAAAATCTTCTTCTTCAGATCCACCAGCCAGAATGCTTTGATATTTAGTATGCGACATCTCTATGGGGGTCAGATTCAAGTTTGTTCAAATCAGATCCCTAGGTATATATTTGGGCTCACTATGGTAGCCCAAATTTTTAATTAGTGCAATATGAGGAAATTTCTTTAAAAATCTTCTTCTTCAGATCCACCAGTCGGAATGTTTTTATATTTGGTATACAACATCTCAAGGGGGGGGGGGCAGATTCCAGGTTGTTCAATTTGAGTGCCTAAGTTAATATTTAGGCTCCATATGGGAGCATGAAATTTAACTTAGTGCAATATGAGGGAATTTCTTCAAAAATCTTCTTCTTCAGATTCACTTGTCAGAATGCTTTCACATTTGATATACAACATCTCTAGGGGGGTCAGATTCAAGTTTGTTCAAATTGGATCCATAGGTTAATATTTGGGCTTGCTATGGTAGCCCAAATTTGAACTTAGTGCAATTCGAAGAAATTTCTTTACAATTTCTCTTCTTCAGATCCAACAATCAGAATGCTTTCATATTCGTACACAACATCTCTAGGGAAGTCAGATTTAACTGTGTTCAAATCAAGAGCCTGGGTTAATATTTGGGCTCTCTATGGGAGCTGGAATTGGCCATTTTGCTGAAGAATTAAAAATTTTGTATTCAGTACCCTCTAGAGGTACTAAGATTAATCCACATAGGTTATATCAAGGGGCTTCATAGGGGAGCTCTACATTTTACTTTATTATCAACTGAAGAAAAGGCATGATGCCCAGATTATTTTTGTCACTCCTGAGGGACTCAGGGATTGACAGTGTAGCCTATGGAGATGACTTGCTTAATGTAGACTCATACTTGGACTCTGTTTAAATAGTGTTCTGTTCAAGATGAGGGCTTCAGGCCCCGTGGGGCCTCTTGTTTCCGTTATTCTTAAGAATTCAATCCTATGTGTGGTGGCAAATGTAAGTCTCTGGAGAGCATTTTTAAATTCATATATCCCGTCAACACAGGTATGTTTTCTAAAACAAAGTTGGCACTGATAGTCACTAGAAATCCCTGACATAGTTGCCAAATCTGCCTTACTTAAATTCACACAGTCAGCGTGAAACCAGCTATTACACCAATCACATAATAGTATTTGTTGTGCAGTTACCACAAGGGTATTTTTTAACTTTTCTTGAAAAAGGCATAATGACAAGTGATGAAGTTGAAAGAATGAAACTGAATGATAAAGTTCGAGAAGAAACAAGGATTTTATAATTGTCAGGGAGTTTAGTTGCTTCATGTTGGTAACAATAATATTAGGTTTTCTTCAAGTATGTGTTATTTGTAATAGAAAGTGTTTGTATAGTAATCCTCCCGGACGTCTCCAAATTACAATGGACCAAAGAGAGTTAAAATTCATTGTTGTTAAAACATGATATGCACAGCAGCTTACTGGAGGTGAAAGTCACAAGATATTAATGTTGTTCTTACAATGTATTCATGGTAAATATTAGAATCTTTTTTTTGACAAACAGACCTTTTACAGGTTCATTTCTCTAGACTGCTTGTATGATCACAAGACTGAAAAATTTCCAAAGTCTTAGAAGTGTTGGCCTCAGAAGCCTACCTTTTTCGACATTGAAGACAGGTTTGCAAAACTGGTTTCATTTTCTGTGAAGTGGTGGGAGACTGGAGAAGCGAAAGGAGGCTTCCCCATTGAAGAACATTTTCGCCATCTACACCAGTCCTGGATACTTGTATATTTGTTACTAATTTCTCTTTGTAGGTCTATGTAGTTCTATGTGGTATCTATGTAGTTCTATGTCGTTCTGTGTAGTTCTATGTGGTAAATCATCGCACCAGTTCTATGTGGTAAATCATCGCACCATGCTATATAAGTAACAGAATTTTGTTTATTTTGAAATTCCCAACTCTCATATTCATTATTAACTTCAAATTAAATATGCATAAATTATACATCGAAATGAAGGTTGAGAACACGTAACACATTTGTAATCAACTCATAGAGTTGACTGCAGGCACCACTGGTTCCTGGAAGTCTGCTACAGTTAGTGTGCCTATAACAGGTCTGTGCCTATAACAAGTCAAACCATGTTTCCGTTGTGATATATTGGTAACTAACACGTGTATCTCAGAACTATAAGGCAGAAAATTTGTTGCAATATACAGTCATTTGTCCGGTGTCGAACCAGTTTGCATTAATCAAGTGCAGACGTTTTCAGATGAACAGATCCAACAAATATTTGGTTCAGATTCTAATAATTGATGTTTTGGAAGACTAGATACACAATCGCAGACATATGATTTCCAAATGTTAACACTTTGCCTGTTTGTCGATCTGATGATTTAACCGGTTACAGACTTTTTTATGAGTAGAGAACCAGCATATATTTCAAGTAGGGAATACCCCAAAACATTGAAATTGCACTTAAACCTGACAACAAATCTTATTATGTTGTGTACATGCCTGATAGGAACAAAAAAGGTAAGAAGAAATATGTTGTTTTTACCTCACCTGAGCAAAGCTCAAGGTGAGCTTTACTAATCGCTTTCCGTCCGTCGTCCATCGTCGTCTGGCATAAACTTTACAAAACCAAAACTCTCCGAAGAAACCACTGGCCCAATATTTTTCAAATGTTGGGTAAATGTTTATTACCAAATGTCAATTCAGATTTATTCAAATGAAGTTGCCCCTCCTCCAAGGGGCACCCAAATCTTTGAAAATCTTCTTCTCATGAACCAGCAGTAGCAGAGACTTTATTTGGTATGCAGCTTCCTTATGAGGTGTAGAATCAAGTTTGTTCAAGAAAAGTTTGTCGGGCATTATTTGCCTTCGTTATGGGAGGGGCAAAAATTTTGGCCACGCCTAAAATTTCTATTTTCTGAACCGTGAGGTCGATTTGAACCAAATTTGATATGAGATGATAATGGGTCATAAGTAGTTGATTGATGCAAAAAAAAATTTTTCTCATTACCCAGTGGGAACCTCGGCAGCTAAAAATAGGAAAAACCTTAAAACTGCCATATCTCCAAAACTACACGGCACAGAGAATTCGTATTTTGTATAAAGCTTACTTTTATCCAGTAGAATAGAATGGTTAAAAAAAATCCCTATCGGTTTGATCACAAGGTACTTTTTTCAGGACTTTGAAAAAGTGCTGAGTCAGCACTTTTTAACACTGTAGGCAATGGGAAAAACATTAAAAAATCTTCTCCGGATCCAGCAGGCAGAATCTTTTGATATTTGGTATGCAACATTGTAGGGTGGATCTAATTCAAGTTTGTTCAAATCGGCCCCCTGGGTTCATATTTGGGCTCAGTATAGGAGCCCGATTTCGAACTTAGTGCATTTCAGGCAAATTTCTTACAAAATCTTCTTCTCCAGATCCAGCAGGCAGAATCTTTTGATATTTGGTTTGCAGCATTGTGGGGTGGATCTGATTCAAGTTTGTTCAAATCGGCTCCCTAGATTCATATTTGGGCTCATTATAGAAGCTCGAATTCAAATTTAGTGCATTTGAGGCAAATTTCTCCAAAAATCGTCTTCTCCAGATCCAGCAGGCAGAATCTTTTGATATTTGGTATGCAACATTGTGGGGTGGATCTGATTCAAGTTTGTTCAAATCGGCCCCCTGGGTTTATATTTGGGCTCAGTATAGGAGCCCAAATTTGAACTTAGTGCATTTCAGGCAAATTTCTTAAAAAATATTCTTCTCCAGATCCAGCAGGCAGAATCTTTTGATATTTGGTATGCAACATTGTGGGGTGGATCTGATGCAAATTTGTTCAAATCGGCACCCTAGGTTCTTATTTGGGCTCACTATAGAAGCTTGAATTCGAACTTAGTGCATTTCAGGCAAATTTCTTAAAAAACCTTCTTCTCCAGATCCAGCTGGCAGAATCTTTTGATATTTGGTATGCAACATTGTGGGGTGGATCTGATGCAAATTTGTTCAAATCGGCACCCTAGATTCATATTTGGACTCACTATAGAAGCTCGAATTCGAAATTGGTGCATTTCAGGCAAATTTCTTAAAAAACCTTCTTCTCCAGATCCAGCAGGCAGAATCTTTTGATATTTGGTATGCAACATTGTGGGGTGGATCTGATTCAAGTTTGTTCAAATCGGCTCCCTAGATTCATATTTGGGCTCACTATAGAAGCTCGAATTCGAACTTAGTGCATTTCAGGCAAATTTCTTAAAAAACCTTCTTCTCCAGATCCAGCAGGCAGAATCTTTTGATATTTGGTATGCAACATTGTGGGGTGGATCTGATTCAAGTTTGTTCAAATCGGCTCCCTAGATTCATATTTGGGCTCACTATAGAAGCTCGAATTCGAACTTGGTGCATTTCAGGCAAATTTCTTAAAAAACCTTCTTCTCCAGATCCAGCAGGCAGAATCTTTTGATATTTGGTATGCAACATTGTGGGGTGGATCTGATTCAAGTTTGTTCAAATCGGCTCCCTAGATTTATATTTGGGCTCACTATAGAAGCTCGAATTCGAACTTGGTGCATTTCAGGCAAATTTCTTAAAAAATCTTCTTCTCCAGATCCAGCAGGCAGAATCTTTTCATATTTGGTAAGCAAATTGTGGGGGAGGATCTGATTCAAGTTTGTTCAAATCGGCCCCCCTGGGTTTATATTTGGGCTCAGTATAGGAGCCCAAATTTGAACTTAGTGCATTTCAGGCAAATTTCTTGAAAAATATTCTTCTCCAGATCCAGCAGGCAGAATCTTTTGATATTTGGTATGCAACATTGTGGGGTGGATCTGATTCAAATTTGTTCAAATCGGCTCCCTAGATTCATATTTGGGTTCACTATAGAAGCTCGAATTCGAACTTAGTGCATTTCAGGCAAATTTCTTAAAAAACCTTCTCCAGATCCAGCAGGCAGAATCTTTTCATATTTGGTATGCAACATTGTGGGATGGATCTGATTCAAGTTTGTTCAAATCGGCTCCCTGGATTTATATTTAGGCTCACTATAGAAGCCCAAATTCAAACTTAGTGTATTTCAGGCAAATTTCTTAAAAAACCTTCTTCTCCAGATCCAGCAGGCAGAATCTTTTGATATTTGGTATGCAACATTGTGGGGTGGATCTGATTGAAGTTTGTTCAAATCGGCCCCCTGGGTTTATATTTGGGCTCAGTATAGAAGCCCAAATTTGCACTTAGTGCATTTCAGGCAAATTTCTTTGAAAATCTTCTTCTCAAGATCCAGCAGGCAGAATCTTTTGATATTGGGTATGCACCATGCTTAGGGGGGTGAGATTCAAGTTTGTTCAAGCAAAGTCCCTGGGTTCATATTTGGGCTCAACGTGGTAGCCCAAATTATAACTTAGTTCAAAATGAGGAATTTTCTTTAAAAAACTTCTTCAGATCCAGCAGTCGGAATGTTTTGATATTTGGTAAGCAGCATCCTTAAGGGGGTGAGATTTAAGTTTGTTCGAGCCATGTCCCTATGTCCATATTTGGACTCACTGTGGGAGCCCGAATGATAACTTAGTTCAAAATGAGGAATTTTCTTTAAAAATCTTCTTCAGATCCATCAGTTGGAATGTTTTGATATTTGGTATGCAGCATCCTTAGGGGGTGAGATTCAAGTATGTTCAAGCCATGTCCCTAGGTCCATATTTGGACTCACTGTGGGAGCTAGAATTGTAACTTAGTTCAAAATGAGGAATTTTCTTTAAAAATCTTTTTCTTCAGATCCAGCAGTCAGAATGTTTTGATATTTGGTGTGCAGCATTCTTAGGGTGAGATTCAAGTTTGTTAAAGCCAAGTCCCTGGGTTCATATATGGGCTCCCTGTGGGAATCTTTGGATATTTGGTATAAGCTTTTCTAAGGAGGAGCAGATGCAACTTGTTAAAATCAATTCTCTGGGTTGATATTTAGGCTATCATGTCAGGTGAGCACCCTCAGGCCCCTTGGGGCCTCTTGTTCTTTTTATTGTCTGGTTTCAATAGTATGAAATTAGGACATTTCAATTTCTGCTCCACACGTATGGCACATACAGAAGCAACTCTGTTATAGTTAACTATGGCTAGTTGCTATCCCAAATATTGAATGGAGGAGGTTTTAACCGACAGACATTACTGAAATGACTGCAAACTTGTATTATACATAGCCATCATTCACCACCAGGGCCGTGGACATAATAATGGTAAATTTCCCCTGAACTGTTACAGAGCCTCCACATGACTTGATAGTGTACTCAGACCCTCCTCCCCCCCCCCCCCCCCCCAAAAAAAAAAAAAAAAAAAAACAAACAAAAAAACAAACTTTGTTTTAGCTCATATTGACAAAGTCAACCTGAGCTAATCTCATCGATCTCGGTCCGTCGTCCATCAACACCATGTTTTGGTCTTCTCCAAAACCCCTGAGCCAATTAAAATGAAAGTTCGTGTGAGTGATGGTCCCGAAGGGGCATTGCATTTTTGTTCAACTCAATGTGCCCAGCCCCATAGTAGGGAGGGAGTGGGTGGAAAATGCTCCAAAATATTTT
Source organism: Pictodentalium vernedei (assembly GCA_031216915.1). Classification (NCBI taxonomy): domain Eukaryota; kingdom Metazoa; phylum Mollusca; class Scaphopoda; order Dentaliida; family Dentaliidae; genus Pictodentalium; species Pictodentalium vernedei. The sequence continues at coordinate 415,274,506 of CM062296.1, forward strand.
TAAAATCTTCTCATGAACCAGTGTGTACAATGACTTGATATTTGTTGTGGAGCTTCCTTTTGAGGTGTAGAATCAAGTTTGTTCAAACGAAGTTTGTGAAGCAATATTTGGCTTTGTAATGGGAGGGGTAAGATTTTTGGCCCCATCCAAAATTTCTATATTTTTATACAACAACCAATGGCCCTGACCAGCTGGTGCTAACTCGAAAATATCCAGGACCAAACACAAATTTGGCCTCTCCCCCCAATCCCCCAAATTTGCATGCAAAACCGAAAAAATTATGTCCTTACTGATCCTCCATACTTTTGCGAACTGCGCATGTGCAGTATCCAGGAAGACACCAAAATTGGCGCCAACCATCATTCTTTGTTTGGCCCTTCTTTCAGTAAAACTGACATCTGTGCTTTTAAATCTCAGTTTTAATGATTCCAGACACAAATCAATGGTGAATTTGGTGGATCCAAGGACACATTTGGATGATGGAAGGAAGAAACGGTGGTTGGAAACGTTCAGGGCTGTAATTTATAATTTTTACAAAAATTATTTCATGTTTCCCAATTTCGGGACATCAGCCTGACGTCATCATTCTTGCTAATGATTTTTCCACTGTTTGTTAAGTGTTCCTTCTCTATCCTTCCTTGAAGCCACCCAGTTAAACTCCCAAGCCTTTTGGCTTGTTTTATTGAAAATTTTTTATAAATCATTTGAGCCGTTAGACGTTGTAGAGTTCAAATTCTTGACCTATAAAACAGCATTTCTCCTAGCCTTTGCTTCCGCTAAAAGAGTTAGTAAACTCCATGCTTTATCTGTTGACGAATCTCACTACCGTAGTGTTGGTAATACCATCACTTTAACTACAGAAGTGGGGTTTTTGGCTAAGAATCAGGCTCCAGATAAATGGCCTGAGCCTATTATCATAAAGGCTCTGCCGTCTACAGACAACCATAGACCTCTGCTGTGACCAGTCAGGGCTATGCACACATATAAACGCCGATCAGAGTTTATTAAAAAAGGAAGGAAACGCTTTTTTATCATTGATTCCTAACAGAAAAGATATTTCGATCCGTTCAATTGCTAGATGGATTCATTTAGCAATACGCATTGCCTATGAAAATCTATCTTTGGATCAATAAATAATAATATATCAGCTCATGAAGTTAGAGAGCTGTCCACTTCTTGGGCTTATTCTAACAGTATAGCCATTACTGATCTCATGAAAGCTGCATACTGGATATAGCCATCTTCATTTACCAAGTTTTACCTTAGAAATTTAGAGTCCATCTCCTGTGACCTTAGATGTTTAGGTCCTCTATCTGTTGCTCACAATGTCATCTACTAAATGATTACATCTATAGTTATGTAGGCAACCCGTTCCAGCTGCCCTCATCGTTCTGTGGTCATGTACCTCAGAACAAGGGGAAGAGGGGGGGGGGGGGGGACGGTTTTTCCCTTATGGTCATCTGGCTTTATAGTGAAAAGCAAGGGAAGACCTCCTCTGGTGTCAGTAGTCCCTAGTCGGTGCTGGGATGGTTTTAAAGTGTAACTTGGTGTGAAGCAAAATTAATATGTCTCATTTATGTATTTTTTTTAAAGTGTAGCTCACTGTGAAGCATTTGTATATGTCATGTGTCAAACGGGCATTAATATACAATCCTCGGACATTTTTAAAGGAGTATAAAGAGTCTCATTCTCTGGACTATCTTTATATATTGGCTTCCTTTCACCGAATTATCATAATGGGTTATGCTGGCATTAAATGGAGAATTATATATTATGTAATGCTCAATTACATTGTTGGTGTTATGTCTTTCTCGTTTCTTGTAAAAGAGAAAGACATATATAATTCCTTTCTCCCCTCCCTATTCTCCTGTAGGAGCTTTCCTTTAAGAAGTGATTGAGTAATTGGATTTTCCTCTATTTCCTAGGCCCTCCAGCCTTTTTTGATTCAGCTAGTCTGGGCCATTGATTGTTGTATAAAAATATTATAAATTCAAAGTAATTTGTATATTTTTTATACTTACCAACAGCCCAGACGGGGATGGCCCTCCCATGAGTGGGCACTCATACCTCTGAGAAAGAATGATGGTTGGCGCCAATTTCGGTGACTTCCTGGATACTGCGCATGCACAGTTCGCAAAAGTATGGAGGACCAGTTAGGACATAATTTTTTCGGTTTTGCATGCAAATTTAGGGAGTTGGGGGGGGGGGGGTGGGGGGTGGTGGTCAGATACAAGTTTGTTAAAATAAAGCCCATTGGTTCATATTTGGGCTCAATACAGGAGCCCAAATTTTTAACTTTAGGTAATATGGGGAATATTATTTAAAAATCTCCTTCTTCAGAACCACCAGTCAGAATCTTTTAATATTTGGTATACATCATTACATCATTGTTATGAGGGTCAGATTCAAGATTGTTCCCTAGGTTGATATTTGGGCTTCCTATGGAAGCCCAGATTTTAACATTGTTCAAGGGGATAATTTTTGAAAAATCTTCTTCAGATCCACCAGTCAGAATGATTTCATATTTGGTATGCAACATCTCTAGGGGAGTCAGATTCAAGTTTGTTTAAATCGGATCCCTAGGTATATATTTCGGCTCGATATGAGGAAATTTCTTTAAAAATCTTCTTCTTCAGATCCACCAGTCTAGGGCTGCACAATATTTCGATATACCGGTAATACTGGTATTGGAATCTTCACCGGTTGAATATCGTCCATTCTTTGTGAATACCGGTATATCGTCTGCAACGATATTCATTTTTAGCATGCGATATAAAAAATAATTGCCTTCGTTTTCATAAAAACAATCTATTTAATCAAACAGCTGATCAGAGAAACAGGAAGTCTTTCACTTCTCAAACAGTCGACGAGCTGCGAGATATAACTTGACTTCAGCTTCTGACGTTTGAACTACTTTGAACTATGCGGTGTGTATCGACAAACTGAAATAATTTTTCAAGAATTGTGGGCGAGATTAGTTAGGTCTTTTTTGTTTGTTTTATCAATAAACTTTATACCTAGTACATGAAATGTTCTCAACATATTGGCCAATATTCTCCCGAGCATTTGTCCCATTGTCCATTGAACTGCTGTAAAAACATAGTCAGTGAAGCAAGAAATTATTGGAGACAAACGTGGCTAACACGGGTAAATAAACAAACAACATCGGACAATGGTGATCAACCTCCATCAAAAGAAAAAAAGGAAAATAAGTAGTTTATTTAAAAGTAAATTACCTGATTTTGTTGAAATTTGCCAGTCTATTTATCTCCAACGGTAATATTTTTATACTGTATACCAATGGCCCAGACTAGCGGGTTGCTAAACCAAAAATATCTAGGGCCAAACACAAATTTTGCCCCCCCAATCCCCAAAATTTGCATGCAAAACCGAAAATTACAAGTCCTATCGGGCCCTCCATACATTTCCCCTCCGCACATGTGCAGACGCCAGGAAATCACCGAATCTGGCGCCAACATCATTCTTTGTTTGGTCCTTGTCAGATAACAACAAACTGACATTTGTGCTTTTTAAATCTCAATTCACAATGATGCCAGACACAAATCAATAGTTAATTGGTGGATCCAAGAACACAACTGGATGAAGGAAGGAAGAAGCGGTGGTTTGAAACGTTCAGGGCTGTAATTTTATAATATTTATAAAAATTAGTTCATGTTCCCTAATTTCGGGACATGGGCCTGACGTTATTACTGATTGATTATGATCTATCCACGGTTTATTTAGTATTCCTCCCCTAACTTCCCTTGATCCCCCCAGTTAAAGCTCCCAAGGTTTTTGGCTTGTTTTAATATTAGTATTATACAGAAGATTATTCTGTACATCCCCAGAGTTACGTCCTCACCCTTGGGGTGTTTGGGCGTTTTGGTCATGCATCATAATCCAATGTATCATTTTTTCTTCTGATGAAGATCTTGCTTTACATCGGATAGTCTTGTTTCTGTTACTGACTTTGGGCCGTGTTGCCTGGGGTCTTATTTCCGGTTTTTGTTTACATTTACAATGCTCTAGGTAGTTTCCTATTTTTTTTTTAGGAACAACAGTTGTAAGTAACATTAAATATTCTGATAGTGTGGTAGTTAATTTTACAGCAGATTTTTATAATTTTGTCCACACTTAGGCTTTTTTGGGCTCATTGTTCCCTTTGGGAACTTGGGCTCTTACATAAGAAAAAAATTTTCAAAATTTTTTATTTTATTTATGAAAGAATTTTTCTTTTGGATATATTTATTTCATCGGTTGTATTTTAATGTTTATCTTATATTATATGTAGATTTGGTGATGGTACAATGACATATATTAGAATTTAGGTAATAATATTTATTGGGGACGCGGTGACTCAGTTGGTAAAGGTGCAGGCTGCAAGCCGAGAGGTCCTCGGTTCGAATCCCACCTGTGGCAACCACGTTGTGTCCTTGGGCAAGACACTTCACCCCCTCCCATTGCCCACGTGGGGGGCACGGTGACGCTGTGTACTAAGGCGTACTGCACGTCGATGGTGCACCTGTCTTCAACCAATGCTAACCGTGCTTGTATGTTGGGGAGCTGACAGTTGCTCGCCATTGCTCGTGGCTCTTTCCAGGTACTCCGGCTTCCTCCATCCGTAAAACTGTCGTGGTCATGATTAGCCATTGTGCAGAAATATGTGACCTTGAACACCAATAAATAAATAAATAAATAGTAGTATTTATCTGATAGAAGGGCAAATAGAAGAAGCCTTTCCTCTATTTACATGGTTGTTGTCTTGAGTATAGTTGATGTACTACCACTAATTCTTGTTCCATGTGTCAGATTTGACAATGTGGATGACGGGTGTCATGGTTTGTGTTAGGCGAATGGACACTATCGGTCCTATCGCGGCGAGGGGACACTGCTTGTCCTCTTGTCAAAATGTCAGTATAGTTTTTAGCTCAACTTTGACGAAGTCAAATTTGAGCTATTGTCATGGCCCGTCGTCCGTCTGTCCGTCCGTCCGTCTGTCCATCTCATCTGTCCGTCTGTCCGTACGTCAACAATTGGCTATGGCTCGGGCTAGAGGTCGTATTTATGAACCGATCTTTACGAAACTTCTTGTGTACCTTTGTTATGACCCTGGGACGGGAACGAGTGTTTTTAGGTGTGGTCCAAAATTCAAGATGGCTGCCAGCGGCCATCTTGTACCGATGATGCAAAAATCAGTTTTTTGTACAGAACTTCTGTATGAAAGTTCTGATTTGAATAAAGTTTTGTATAAATGTTTAGTACCATGGGATACATCACATATAATACGGGTTTTTTTTCTCGTGCGTAAATTATGCAAATTAGACTGACTTTGATTTATTTAGTGTTACTTTCAGAGCTGTAAGTGCCAAGCTGCTATGGCTCGGGCTAGAGGCCGTATTTATGAACCAATCTTTACGAAACTTCTTGGGTACCTTTGTTATGACCCTGGGACGGGAACGAGTGTTTTTGGGTGTGGTCCAAAAATTCAAGATGGCTGCCAGTGGCCATTTTGTACCGATGATGCAAAAATCAGTTTTTTGTACAGAACTTCTGTATGAAAGTTCTGATTTGAATAAAGTTTTGTATAAATGTATAGTACAGTGGGATACATCACATATAATACGGGTTTTTTTCTCGTGCGTAAATTATGCAAATTAGACTAACTTTGATTTATTTAGTGTTACTTTCAGAGCTGTAAGTGCCAAGCTGCTATGGCTCGGCTAGAGGCCGTATTTATGAACCAATCTTTACGAAACTTCTTGGGTACCTTTGTTATGACCGTGGGACGAGAACGAGTGTTTTTGGGTGCAGTCCCAAATTCCAGATGGCGGCCAGCAGCCATTTTGTACCGACAATGCCGAAATCTGTTTTTTGTACAGAACTTCCATATGAAAGCTCTGATTTGAATAATTTTTTGTATGAATGTTTAGTACCATGGGATACATTACATATATTACAGGTTTTTTTCTTGTGCGTAAATTATGCAAATTAGGCTAACTTTGATTTATTTAGTGTTACTTTCAGCACTGTGAGTGCAAATCCCAATACGGCTCGGGCTAGAGGCCGTATTTATGAACCGATCTTCACGAAACTTTTTGGGTACCTTTGTTATCACTGTGGGACGAGAAGGAGTGTTTTTGGGTCCAGTCTGAAATTCAAGATGGCCGCTAGCAGCCATTTTGTTAAAAATTAAGTGCAATCAGATTTTTGCGCAGAACTTCCAAATGAAAGATCTGATTTGAATAAATTTTTGTATGACTGTTTAGTACCATGGGATACATTACATATAATACAGAGTTTTTCTCGTGAATAAATTATGCAAATTAGGGGTCCGGGTGGGACTTAGAAAATTTTGGACCAAAATCCGGAAATTAGTTTTTTGGTTTTTTATGCGTTTTGGTCAATTTTAAGACAAAAAAAAAAAATTTTTTTTACACTGAAAATTTGGGGTTCGGGTGGGACTTAGAAAAGTTTGGACCAAAAATTTTGGACCAAAATCCGGAAATTAGTTTTTTGTGTTTTGATGCATTTTGGTCAATTTTAAGAAGAAGAAGAAAAAATTTTAGTCTGAAAATATTTTGTTTGGGACTGAAAATTTCCACACAAAAATAATAATCTACAATGATTGGTCTTAATCTGTAGTCCATTACAGTCACCTTGTAATTCTTTTATTATTGTTGACTGGGCCAAAACAAATACTAATTCCTGTCATATTCATTATTCAGTTGTCTTGGTCACAGCAAGTACTAATTCCTGTCATATCCAAGTTGAGCTACAGAGTCATTGACTCTTTCATTTAGTTTCTATTTACAGAGGAACAAGAACATGGTGTGGTTTTGTGACGCCGTTAGGGAGTGTGCTTCTGTCGTCGCATTATTCTATTAGAGCTAGCGGAAAAGTGCTCAATGATATTAGGCAAGGGCTAGGCTTCAAAAGCGGTTCACATCCCTTGTCTCCAGCTAGCTCAACCGGCAGATCTATCACGCAGGGTATGTCCGTAGCAGTCTAGAAGAGGAATAAAGGTGTAGCGAGGACTATAAAAATACAAACATGCTCACCCTGCGACGACGGAAAGGAGGAAGCACAGGAAGGAGGAAGCAGATAAGTTCTGAGGTATGCTCGTCCAGGTCTTCCATGATCGCGAGCAAGAGAGAGGCCCCTCTCTCTTATAACAACATCTGGGATCAGAGGTTGTTGGTAGGAACTTCTGTCAGTTGGATCTTACGTCCATGCCTTCCTGTCCGGGACGCTCCTTCCATAGACTGCCAGGGTCGGCTAGTCTCATAGCTTCCTCTACGTTCGAACAGCACCCACAACCACGCAAAGTCTGTTGTCGCCAGCTAGCTCGACCGGTGAAGTGGTTACTCAGGCCTCTGAGAACTGTGACACCGGGTGTATCCGATCCAGGCTGGGAGATGATATATGGTGGAGCGAGCACTATGATAAGCAACCATGCTAATCCAGCGACGACGGAAGGAGGAAACCGGCAAGTTCTGATGTACGCGCGTCCAGGTCACCCAGGACCGCGAGCAAGAGAGAGGCCTCTCTCTCTTGCACCATCATCTGTGGACAGATGTTGTTGGTGGGAACTTGCATCAGTCGGAGTATACGTCCATGCCTCCTAGATAATTTCTTATTCAGAGCGAATTTAGACTCATGGTCTTATGTACTTCAATTTTAAGTACTAGGACGCAACGTTAATATGGAAAGAAATTTTGTGGTCGTTTGTACCTTTTAAAAATTCTTTCCAGACCTATTATATATATATCTCTGTCTTAACAAATGTTAAGTGGGAGTTATTCTGATGTGACGAAGCCTTGCGTCTTCATCTTTAACATTTGACTAGGTGGAAAACTTGCTACCGGTCACTTCAGTTTTCCAGGCTCTAGTCTTTGATGGTAAGCTTTCATTTTGTAGGATTAAGATACAAGAAAGCATCAATACTCTGCTCTTTAAGTTGGGGTCTAATTGACCAACACCAGCAGAAAGAATAGGAGAGGTTGTCCTAGACTCAGATCGTCTATAAGGACTCATAGCAAAGGTATAGGTATACCTAAGTCTTTGATGGTAAGCTTTCATTATTGTAGGATTAAGCTACAAGAAAGCATCAATACTCGACTCTTTAAGTTGGGGTCTAATCGACCACACCAACAGAAAGAGTAGGAGAGGTTGTCCTAGACTCAGTTTGTCTATAAGGGCTCATAGCGAAGGTATAGGTATTTCTCATATATATTTCTTTAGGATTATCTATACAGCCACTTGGATAGGGGGTTTACGTCTGTTTGAGTCACTGATCAGACACTCCTGAGCCGGTGGCTCGAGGCTCTTATAGAGCTTGGTCTAACCGATTTTGACTGGAACTGGATAATTAGGTTATTTATGATTATCTTTTAGTCGAAAAGCAAGCGTTCAGCATTGTAGCGAGTATAGTTCGTTAGATGACTTGTGAACTAGATAATGTCTCATGGGATTAATGATAGGATACACGTATCTCACAATTCATTTTCATCTGGCTGGTTCATCTGTTGTTTCACAGAGCAAATTAGCCAGCTGTTTGGCTCGCTTTTATCTGTTATCTGACTCATTAACAGCGGAAAATTTTATGCGCCGGATGGGGTTGTGCGGAGCGGCTATGAATGTTGTTTCGATGGGTCGCTTATGCACACGTCCCCTCCAGTTATTCTTAACTGGAGTGGTAGACGTTTTTCGCTCTAGACCTGTTTTGTTTTAGAGAATCTTTTAATATAAGGTCAATTTTGGGCATATATTATGGTTTTCTCAATTATTACGGACGTGAGTTCGTATATTGCGTTACAATCCTGATGATCCGATGGTCTCTCTATGCAGGGATCTTGGGCCCCTCGGTTCTTGGAAACCACATATTCAGAAATGATGTCTCATTGTTTACGCTACATCATTAAATTATTACCGTTTATGTATTTATAGACGCAGATCAGAGTTTATCAGAAGAGAAGAAACGCTTCTTTTGTTATTAATTTCCAATAGAAGGGATGTTTACCTTCATTGTATTGTTAAATAAGTCAGCTGTTCGTACTGCTTTGGTAAATTTATCTTCCAATCAGCAGTCAGTGCTTAAGATTTCAGCGCATGAAGTAAAACGCTGCCTACATCTTGGGCTTATTCTAACTGTATGGCTATTACATGATCTTGTATAGGATCACTTCAGGATAGTTAAGTTTGCGGTGCACAGGAATAATAGTTTCCATTATTTGTGTCACCAGTATTAGGCATTTGAGCGCATACATTTGACGCTCAGCCATTTTCATGGGAATGAATGATAGGATATGTGTGTCCTTCAATTCATTTGTTTCTATTGATTTCATTGAGGTCTTGGGGTCTGTTATTGAACATTCACCAAAAGCTTCCCCACGAGAGGGTTTTCTTCTTCAAGGGAAGTTTTGTTCTTCACGTCATTCTCCGCTCTCAGTGGCCTTATGGAGTTTGTCAGACGTGAAAGAGCTTTACGGTCAATATATTATTGCTGTCTGGACCAGCAATGATTATTAATGTGGGCGAGGAGGTTTTGGCATATATTCGAATCCCCCCCCCCCCCCCCACACACACACTCACACTGTCGCGTATATATATTTTAATACATACATACTTTGCGTTTGGGTCGTGTTGTATGGTACCCTCATAGGCATATATGCAGTTCTGTTGCATTAGTTTCCGGTGTTTATTTTCTGATTTCTAATATACAGGCACTTATTTAATCATCATAATGGCTGATTTTTTAGGTCATAGGTTACGGCATAACCATTTAGTGGTTTTTAGATGATTACAGGCTGGATTTTTATGCACTCGCGCAATATGTTATTACGCTATCACTTTGGTGGACCTTGAAATTATTATATATCTCGGGGGGGGGGGGGGGGGGGGGGGGGGGGGAGTTGGGGGGGTCTGTGTTGGAGCCGGTTAATCATACCTACCTCCATTTCTAGATCCTGGTCTCTATTTTGTCGGTTCGCAAATCACATATTCTCACGTGTTTTTAGTTGTAGATACCAAATAGTACACGTTGGAGAGTGTTATTACCGGATTTAATATTACAGAGGCCTCCTGTGAATGATCTTGAAGCGTGTTTTCTCTGCAGAGATTGTTCATCGTATCTCGCTTTTGTATGTATATGTTATATTATTATTTCACTGATTTTGTTGTACCTGTATACTCTGTCTGCAGTGCATATTTGTAGCGGATAATGTTATTTATCAAAATCATTGCTATAGCCTTGGCTTGTGAAGTGGCATTAAGCACCATTTATTATTCATGAATTCATTTTTGAGTGCCTGATCGATATTTATTTATATCGTTTCCGGGTTCTGCTTATTGATTCCAGAGCTCTCCCCTCTTTCTTTTGAAGATATGTTCAAAAAAAGAGGGGGGTCATTTTGTCCACTTCTCTGGCTTATTGGGTATGTAACTATGTAACTATTAAGGAAGCTGTTTTGTCCGTACTATATTCGGCAATCAGCTGTAGTATTGTTTGGCAGAGGTTTATGGGCAAATTTCTCTCATTCTCAATATGCCATTCTAATTTTTAGGGCTAAGTCCAAAATAGTCTTAAAAATGGTTTATTTGTTACATCCTAATTAACATGATTTCATGCTTGGATTTAGGATTTACATAATTGGGATCCATATTAGGATATGTCTCTTCTATTATTGTTTTAAGAGACATAAATGTAAATTCTAATTATTCTAATTTTCTTCATCATGGATTGAAGGATTTGATCTATGTTGATCTACTATTTTGGAAGTTCTTGGCCCTCCACCTTTTTACGATTCAGCTAGTCTGGGCCATTGTTATACAGTATAAAAATATGAAAAAATTTATAGTAATTTATTTATTTTTTATACTTACCAATGGCCCAGACGGGAATGGCCCTCCCATGAGTGGGCAGTACTGGACACTCATACCTCCCTGCTGAATTATTATATTATAATCTTGTTACAAAGAATGATGTTGGTGCCAGATTCGGTGACTTCCTGGCGTCTGCGCATGTGCGGATGGTAATTGTATGGAGGGCCAGATAGGACTTCTAATTTTTGGTTTTGCATGCAAATTTTGGGGATTGGGGGGCAAAATTTGTGTTTGGCCCTAGATATTTTTGGGTTAGCACCAGCTAGTCTGGGTCATTGGTAAGTATAAAAAATATATAAATTACTATAAACTTTTTCATGCATGAAATGTTACGAATGGACTTTCTGTTACGCAAATTTCTCATTTTAATTTAACAACATTGGCTACCTGTTTCCAGAAATATATATTGCGCAATCATATAATCCTCCATTATAATAATAAAGAAAAAAAGGAAATTTTCTATAGTATCATAATATCGGTGATATCTGACTGCCTTCTCAACTTTTAATAATTTTTCGATTATATACCGGTATATCACAATATTTTATATCGTCACCGGAATTGAAATATGAATATCGTGCAGCCCTACGCCAGTTGGAATGCTTTCATATTTGGTATACAACATCTCTGGGGGGTCAGATTCAAGTTTGTTCAATTTGAGTGCCAGGGTTAATATTTGGGCTCCATATGAGAACCTGAAATTTAAGGGGAGGGAGGGGGGTCAGATTCAAGTTTGTTCAAATCGAATCCATAGGTTAATATTTGGGCTCACTATGGTACCAGTTCAAAATTCCATAGACGGTAAACGTCTGCCTAACCCTGAAAATGATGAACATCATCATAATTAGCTCATCTTGACAAAGTCAAGCTGAGGTAAATCTTATCGCTCTCCGTCTGTCCGTCGTCCGTCAACACCATGTTTTGGTCTTCTCCCCCAAAGCCACTGGGCCAATTCAAGTGAAAGTTTGTGTGAGTGATGGTCCCGAAGGGGCATTGCATTTTTGTTCAACTCAGCATGCTCACCTCCATAGGGAGGGAGTGGGGGAAAATACTCCAAAATATTTTAAAAATCTTCTCATGAATCAGTGTGTACAATGACTTGATATTTGCTATGGGAGCTTCCTTTTGAGGTGTAGAATCAACTTTGCTCAAACAAAATTTGTGAAGCAATATTTGGCTTTGTAATGGGAGGGGTAAGATTTGTGGCCTCACCCAAAATTTCTATTTCAAGAACCGGTGGGCCAACTTCAACCAAATTTGGCATGTAGTTTAAGTGGGTCCTAAGTAATTAATTGATGCCTAAAAAATTGTTTTACACAGCCCTGCGACAACCCCAGGGGTTCAAAAGCCCATATATTCCCAAACCAGAAGGAACAGAGTACTGGTATTTGGTATCAAACATCCTTAGGACCGGAAGAATGGATTTGTTAAAAAAAAGGCCACCAGTTTAATCAGGGTGCCTGGTAGAGGGTATTGAAAAAATGATGAGTTAGCATTTTTGCAGTAGTTTTATCCTGGAGGATTTTTCATTCACAGAACTTTTTGATGGACATATTGTAGTGAAATTAACAAAAATTCTGTTATGAACATTTTATCTTGTTATTCCAATCTGTTCCAATCTGTCAATTAGGTGGGACTTTTGTTTGTTTTAGAAAGATTTTTATTTATGTTGAATGAACCGTTTCAATGCTGGAAAACATCTGATACCTGTATGCATGTCTTTAATTTAACCCTCTCAAGACTGCAGTGTGGGTTCCAAAGATTTTTATTGATGCCATGAACAAACAAAAAACCCTTTCCATACTGTAGATGTATTTTTTTTCTAGTTCCTTGGAAAAAAAATTGATCTGATTCCTGTCTGAATATCTTTAATTTAACCCTCTCATGACTTCAGTGTGTTTTTTTCCAAAGATTTTTTTCTCTCATGATGGACTGCCCTCTACTGTGCACATATAAAGTATTTCATGTTGAATGAACCCTTTCTCTGCTGGAAAACATTTATCTGATTCCTGTGTGCATGTCTTTAATTTAACCCTCTCAAGACAGCAGGTCTTTCTACGGAAGCCCAAATTTTAACTTTGTTCAATATGGGGGATAATTTTTAAAAATCTTCTTCGGATCCTCCAGACAGTATACTTTTTTATTTGGTATGCAACATCTCTAGGGGGGTCAGGTTCAAGTTTGTGCAAATCAGATCCCTAGGTATATGTTTGGGCTTGCTATGGTAGCCCAAATTTTTACTTAGTGCGATATGAGGAAATTTCTTTAAAAATCTTCTTCTTCAGATCCACTTGTCGGAATGCATTCATATTTGGTATATAACATCTCTAGGGGGCTCAGATTCAAGTTTGTTCAATTTGAGTGCCTGGGTTAACATTCGGGCTCCATATGGGAACCTGAAATTTAACTTAGTACAATATGAGGGAATTTCTTCAAAAATCTTCTTCTTCAGATCCACTAGTCAGAATGCTCTCATATTTGGTATACAACATCTCTAGGGGGGGGGGGGGGGGGGGGGGGTGGTCAGATTCAAGATTGTTCAAATCGGATCCATAGGGTAATATTTGGGCTCGCTATGGCAGCCCAAATTTTAACTTAATGCAATATGAAGAAATTTCTTTAAATTTCTTTTCTTCAGATCCAACAGTCAGAATGCTTTCATATTTGGTACACAACATCTCTAAGGAGGTCAGATTCAACTGTGTTCAAATTGAGAGCCTGGGTATATATTTGGACTCCATATGGGTTGCCGTAATTGGCCATTTTGCCAGACTCTCCAGACATAAGCCAGATGAGCATTGGTTGAATGCACGCGTGCCACCAACTTTACTTTCAGCTCATCTAAGCTCACTTTGCAGCTATGTCCCTATGCGAGCAGTTAGAATTAAGTGACTTGCTCAGGGTCACAACGCAAGTGGCATGGACCACTTTCGAACTTTCGACCTCTCTGTCATAAGTCCGATGGGCCAGTCAATGAGCCACCGCGATCGCCATTAATTGGTTTTAAAACATTACAATAACAGATCATTAATTGGTTAAAAAAGATATGGCCTACTTAATCTGTTACTGTATAACAGATATTAGTTGGTTATAACTGAATAAAAACTGTTAAAACAGGTTATTATTTGCTTATAACACATTGCTAATTTGTTAAAACAAATTATGAATCTGTTATAAAAGTTTATTAATCTGTTGTAACTGATAAATAACTGGAGACGGGTTGGCACTAATACGCCACCGTTGAAAACAAATTTCAACCTTAAGATTTGTTGTGTGCTAAACTGTATAAGGCAGTGCGCATGTCTAGAATAATGTTTCTTCCTCCTCATGAGGTGGATTAACAGAACGCATTCCGAATAGTATTCCAGAATAAGTCCACTTGAACAAAACGACACGAATCGCATTCTGCCTTATCTGCACATGTCCAGAATAACACTAGTATTCTCGAACGGCCCACAGAAACGTACCCTAAATGTACACAAATTATACATCAAGATGAAGGTTGTTATGTGTAGAACACAAACCATTCCCCACCAACCAATCAGAAGCGATATCATATGCACTACAAGCTACACATGGTACATGTAGTTAATGATATAAATAGTATGCAATTTACGTACCCATTATACATTGTGCCATCCAAGACGGGGATTGTGAGAATACTTTTTGCATTTGTAGATTTTATCTCTGAGTAAAAATCTTTTAATCAATTTCAGCTGCTGTATTGCGTCGCAGCTCGCAATTTTTGCAAGACCAAACAAATCCAGGCCTGGGGGCAGTCAAATTAATATGATGATGTAAGCAAGACTTACAGACCATCAAGCTGAAGAAAATAACTATTTATTACCACAATAACCAGATCAAACAAATTCAGAGGTCCTCATTGCACATTCAAAGTGCTCTGTCAGTACCTGTTAGGCAACATTTGTTTGTCAATATTAATCAAAGCAAGAGGCGTAGAAATGTCCAACAGGGAACTGCAAGTGGAGTAATTTTATCAACAAATTTGGCAATTTTTTGTTTGGGCGGCTGGAACCCATCGCTGGCCCTCCCCAGCTTGCCAATAACTCTTTGCATGCTGCTGGTGGATATTCCTGCCCAGCACAGGGTTTCTCTTGTCTCTGAAAAAAGTATAATTTGAGCATATTTAATCATATTGTCTCCCTGTAAATGGAATGGATTTTTTCACCATTGATTTCTTGTATTACATTTGGATTAATTTTTCATCAAGTCTAGTCATGGCTGCTTTAAAGCAGCCATGAGTAGATTTGATGAAAAATATCTAGAAAATACTCAGCGGGTTAAGAGTTAAGGGTTTTGTTGTGGCATCCTGCATTGCAAAAAAAACTAGGATATGTAGGTAGGGATTTTTTTTAGGTGAGATTTAAGTTTGTTCAAATCGGATCCCTGGGTTGACATTTGGGCTCTTTATTAGCTCTGCTGACAAAGTCAGCAGAGCTTTTCTTATACTGATTCGTCCGTCGTCCGTCCGTCCGTCCGTCCGTCGTCAACATTTTATTTGTCCGAGCCATAATTTCTAAACCGCTGAAAATTTTTCCACCAAACTTCATAACAATATGTATTATCAATAGACGGTGTGTCATCAATTATTCTGCGGTCTGTAAATCCACAGGGTCAAGGTCACAGGTCACAGGATCAAGAAAATCTTAAGATATTTTTGATATTTGTTTGTCCAAGCCATAATTTCTGAACCGCTGAATATTTTTTGGCTAAAGTTTGTAACAAAATTAGTATTAGAAAACATGCCCATGCGATCAGTGGCCCTCAGCGGAGCTCTCTAGGCGTGACAGGCCTCTTGTTTTATTTCTTTTAAAATTTTCTTCTTCAGTTCCATCATTCAGAATCTTTTTATATTTGGTATACACCATCTCGGGAGGGGGGGGGGGGGGGATGCAGATCTGCTTAAATCAAGTCCTTGGGTCAATATTTGGGCTCCCCATGGGAGTCTGAATTTTAACTTAGTCCAAGAAAAAATAATGGTTTGGTTCCGGTTTCCAGACCGACCCTAATTTTGTGCCCGACCCTAACAGACTGGTTTATGTACATGAATATCTGTACCATGTTCAAAACCGTCACTGGCAAATTGAATCATAATTGTTAATGGTACACTGAAGTCGTTTTATGCAAATTTCAACTTGCCTATCATGGTTATCAAGATGTGAATTTTCTTCAAAGGTGCAAATTACTGTTGGTTTAAATTTGGGTTTTAATTGTTTACCCTCACAGACCATGAGACCTTTCTTTATTACTTTTCATTCCAAACTCTTCAAGTGGTTTGTCTCGACAGTCACCATTATTACAAAAATAATAGAGCATTGTTTACCTCAAATTTGTCAGGAACAAGTTGGGGTGAAAAGCCCCAACCACGTATACTGCATTACACAAAGCATAAGTAGTCAGTCACATTGAACATTTGAGTCCCTGGGTCAGTGTGACTGGGGGGGGGGGGGGGGGGGGGGGGCCTCTTGTTTTATTTCTTTTAAAATTTTCTTCTTCAGTTCCATCATTCAGAATCTTTTTATATTTGGTATACACCATCTCGGGAGGGGGGGGGGGGGGATGCAGATCTGCTTAAATCAAGTCCTTGGGTCAATATTTGGGCTCCCCATGGGAGTCTGACTTTTAACTTAGTCAAGAAAAAATAATGGTTTGGTTCCAGTTTCCAGACCGACTCTAATTTTGTGCCCGACCCTAACAGACCGGTTTATATACATGAATATCTGTACCATGTTCAAAACCGTCACTGGCAAATTAAATCATAATTGTTAATGGTATACTGAAGTCGTTTTATTGAAATTTCAACTTGCTTATCATGGTTATCAAGATGTGAATTTTCTTCAAAGGTGCAAATTACTGTTGGTTTAAATTTAGGTTTTAATTGTTTACCCTCACAGACCATGAGACCTTTCTTTATTACTTTTCATTCCAAACTCTTCAAGAGCATTGTTTACCTTAAATTTGTCAGAAACAAGTTGGGGTGAAAAGCCCCAATCACATGTACTGCATTACACAAAGCATGCGTAGTCAGTCAAATTGATCATTTGACTAATTGCATTCCTGCTATTTAAAACCAGGAATTTTTTTCTTGGGAAACGCCAAGGGATTCCCTGTAGTTTTACACTTGTATTTCGAAGTGATTGGCTGTTTGCATTCGGTGATGTCATGATAACGTCTTGCCCTCAAAACAGTGTGCACGCAAGTGTTTGATACAAGACCAATGCTATGTACATTATTGTTTTCAAATAAACAAACACAGACATCAACTGGTCCGACCTGCTTACTAACTGCAGCATCACCTCTGTTACAAACAAGCTCACCACAACAATAACGAGTACAACTGCTAAATGCATTCCCAACAAACTTGTAACTGTAAGACCCCAACAAGCAAAGTAGTTTCACAATAATTTGAGATGCCTAATACGTCAGAGAAAGCATCTCCATCGCAAAGCAAAGTTAGTAAATTCCCCACAGGCATGGGAAATTTTTTTAAAAAAACCAACGAAGTAACATCAGAAATACGAAAATCAAAGCCATTACATTTTACTAAGACACAGTCCTGAATAGTCTGTCAACAAATTCCTCAGTGGTGGAAAACCCTTAGACATATACTCTTCAAAAACCGGTCTCCCATCCCTGCCCTTCTTTTAAATGACAATCACATCACACATGAGAGAGATGAAGCCCAAATTCTTAACGACTACTTTATACGCCCGTCATTTTTTGATGGACATATTATGTTATGGCGTTGTCTGTCTGTCTGTCTGTCTGTTTGTCTGTCCAAGTGTCATCTATTCATGTGTGATGAACTTTCAATTGCTTTCACTGTTTTATACGCCCATTTGAAGAAAGGGTAATATTATGTAATCAACCTGTCTATCTGTCTGGTCTGGTCTGTCCGTCCATCCATCTGTGCATCCATCCCTCCATCTGTCTATGTCTGTCCACCCATCCATCCATCTGTCTGTCCATCCGACTGTAAACAATTTTTGTGTCGCCTACTCCTCCAAAGGTTGCTACATTGTTCAAACTTTGCGCACATGTTGATCAGTAATTGCTGTTGTGCATGTGACAAGTGCAGGTAACTCTGTTTTGTATTTCCAGAGTTATGCCCCCTTTTAGTACTTAAAACATTACAGTATTGTGTCGCCTACTCCTTCAACATTTTACATGCTATATTGTTCAAACTTTACACACATGTTGATTAACAATTGCCGTTGTGCATGTGACAAGTGCAGGTAACTCTGTTTTGTATTTCCAGAGTTATGCCCCCTTTTAGTACTTGAAACATTACAGTATTGTGTCACCTGCTTCTTCAACATTTTACATGCTAACTTTGCACACATATTGACCGCCAATTGCCATCATGCATGTGACAAGAGCAGATAACTCTGTTTTGTATTTCCAGAGTTATGCCCCTGTCTTGAAACATTACACTATTGTGTCGCCTACTCCAATATTTTACTTGCTTTATTGTTCAAACTTTGCACCCATGTTGATCATCAATTGTCGTTGTGCATGTGACTGGAGCAGATAACACCATTTTATTTTTAAATGATGAGAATCCTTGCCGTTTATAGCTGTTATGATCCTCAAAATGTCCTTTTCCTTTGCGCCATCTATCATCAATCATTATCAATGAAGTAAACCTGTCAATGAATGGATGCTACCATTGTAAACGGCGAGGAGAATCTTCTACAGTAGTTGCAGCCCCTTTAGAAGTTATCTTATGAATAAAATGGATGCTACCAGACCTCAGATCGTTTGATATGAAAATGTGAAAACATGTGAATTACCCTTTACCCCAGACAGGACTGGGAAATGGGCAATGATTGGAGGGGGGTACAGACATAGTCGAGTCAACAAATATTTCAAATTTCACCCCAGAGAAACTTGTGCGTGTTCCAGTTTTGATGGGCGTATGTTGCTCCGCTAGGCAGTGCTCTTGTTGTAATATCTCATCAGTTGAAGACCAAGGTCATTCCCTCCCTCATACCCCTTTCAGTCCTGATCGCCCAGTAATAAGTCAGATTACTCTTACCCTCGGGGAAGTGAAAGAATCGCTTGGCTCCCTGGCTCCCTTGGCTCCCTGAGTGTCTCCAAAGCATGTGGCCCCGACAATATCAGCCCGAAGATTCACAAAAGGTGTTCAGCGAACTTAGCACCTCCTTTGACAACTGTCTTCAATATGATGCTGAGCCACTTTTATTTCCAGCAGAATGGAAGAGGGGTAACATTGTGCCTGTCTACATATCCAGGAACCCCCAATTGGGAACAAACTACCATCCAATAACCCGATTGAGTTGTCTTAGTAAAGTCTTTGAAAGATGCATTTTTAAAAGAATTATCGCATTTCTACGAATTAACTCTCTACTTACACCCCTTCAATCTGGTTTCCTCCTGTCTGACTCAACAGTTCTACAGTTAACTGAAATTTATCATATATTTATACCCCCCGCAAACAAAGTTTGGGGGGGGGTATATAGGAATCACCCTGTCCGTCTGTCTGTCTGTCCGTCTGTCCATCCTTATAAGCGCAACTCCTCCTAAACCGTTTGAAGAATTTTCATGAAACTTCACACAATGGAAGAACTCCATATGAAGATGTGCATGAAGCAATATAATTTCGTTCTGACAGGCGCGGGGGGTATTACTTTGTGAGCTTGCTCACAGTACCTCTAGTAAGTTTTGCGCTTCACGATGGGAAGAAAATTTGGGTCGTATTCTGTGATGTAAGCTTACTGTTTAAGCTTGAACATATAGGTATCACTGGACCCTTACTTCACTGGTTTCAAAGTTACTTAGAAGATTGCCAGCAACGGGGTTGTTTTAACTCTGCAACGTCATCATGGGGGAATGTCAAAGCCGGTGTTCCCCAAGGATCTATCTTAGGACCACTTTTGTTTTTGATCTATATCAACGACATAGTGGATATTATTAAAGGTAATATCAGACTCTTTTCTTTGCTGATGATACCACTCTTTTTCTGGTTGTTGAGAACTTGCAACTGGCAGCTGAAATTATTAATAATGATCTTACAATAATTGAGGACTGGTCTCGCCAATGGCACGTAACCTTCAATCCCAACAAAATGGAATCTATGGTAATTACACGTAAGATATCACAGCAGACCCAGCCCCATCTAACAATGTTCTCCTATAATATAAAGAACATCCAAAAGCACAAACACCTCAGGCTGAACATAAACGAGAGTGGTAGTTGGTCATCACATCTCAGTGAAATATTCACTCAAGCGTGGAAACGAATTGGTATGATCAGACAACTAAAGTTTAGACTAGATCGTAAATCCCTTGAAAGAGTTTATTTTTCATTCATTCGCCCAGCATTGGAATATGCAGACGTAGTGTGGGATAATTGCAGTGCAGAAGAATCCCATGGACTTGAACGAATTCAAATTGAAGCAGCCCTGATTGTGACTGGAGGAACTAAAAGTGTGAGCAAGCAGTCTCTGTATATTGAGACTGGCTAGGAAACTTTGGTTTCTAGAAGGAAAAAACATAAACTTATGCAGGACTTCAAAATGTACCATCATCTAACACCCCATTATATATCATTGATGATCCCCCCCAGCACTCGCGGAAACCCACAGCTATAACCTTCAAAACAACTCTAACCTGAGCAACGTCAGATGCCAAACTCACAGTCACCAATCTTCTTTTTTACCTTCCACAACCGCCTTTGGAATGAGACCCCAATTCAGGTGAGAGAAAACCCTAATCCCACAAACTTCAAACAGTATCTTAACAAGGACAATCGCAAGATACCCAGCTTCTATGTCGGTCATAAATCCTGATTAGCCAAGATTCTACATTGTTGGCTTCACCTAAGATGCAGCAATCTTTATAATAACCTATTCAGAAATCGCTTATTATTGTCTTCATTTTATTTTAGATGTGGCAAATGGGAAAGAACTGAACATTTCCTGCTATGTTGCCCACTTCACACTGACGTACGAACAGTTAGAATAGGTCAGTTAGGTATTGTCAACGTCGACACCCTTTTGTACGGCAGCTCTCTTCTC
Organism: Pictodentalium vernedei; assembly: GCA_031216915.1. NCBI lineage: Eukaryota > Metazoa > Mollusca > Scaphopoda > Dentaliida > Dentaliidae > Pictodentalium > Pictodentalium vernedei. The sequence goes on from CM062296.1 coordinate 415,295,447, forward strand.
ACTCCCAAAATCAATAGAAATGTTTTTGAAACAACTCTCAGTTTTATCTTGCTAACAAAAAGGTTTAAATAAAAAAAATTACTCTGCCCCACTGCTCGCGTTCATACCCATTTAACATATAACGTTGTGGCATTACATGATGGACTTTTATTTCTTTTTTTTTATTTGGTGGGTGTGCATGCTCATATGCAAGCTTGTGTATGCTGGGTGTTGTGCAGCTGCGGTGCACATGCGTGCGTCTGAGCATGCGTATCCATGGAAGAATGTATGATTGCATGCTTATTCGAGAATTTAATTACCAAAGGAGATGCCCACGCAGTCTGAACTGTTCGTTTAACGCTTGACCATTCTGAACTCCGTCAGGAAAAATAAATTTTAGGAAATGAAGCTTGGTAGTATCTATACTCTTTACCAAGTAACCAACTTGGCCATATGTGCTCTATGAAACCTGATTCAAGAAATATGTACTGTATCAACCGTAAGGGTTGACATTCCATGACTGACTGGCCTCCCCACTTCGATTAATTACACTGATGGCCTTCATGCAGGCTTTCCACCCAAGATCACTATTACAAACACAAAAACAGCCTAGATACCAAACCTTTCCAACCATACTCCTTTATTATCCTACACAGTGTTTAAATCCAAAGTACAACTGTTTATAAATATTCCTAACAAACCGTGACTTGGTTGCAGGTGCGTGTGGCTTTGTATTTTTCCAGGCATACAATGGCTCACTTCATCCCTAAGGCACCGACAATACGTAAATTTATACAAAGCCTTATGCGCCTGCACAAAGCCACCAACTTGTATCATAGTCGTCAGTGCTAGATTATACATAAACAACTCACCTATATGGAAACAGCCTAGTTTTAGCTTCCAGCTTGTTGGTGATCTATTTCCATTTATGTTTTGCTAGTTGATTCGTGTATCGTTATCATACTCAATTTCTGTAACTTTCCTAAAACTTTGGAAATAAATATTGTTTAAACTAAATAAACAAAAGCAAGTCATTTGTATATCCTCTGACAAGAATATGATGATACTTAACCCATCCATTACTGCAATCACTTAAAATGTAAATTTATTTCATGTGCTGTGGTGCATTAATTTGAACTCTTTCTATGATAAATTGAGATGAGCGAATGTACACATCACTTCAGAATCTGAGGACAGTAGACGATAATATTATCAAGACACCCCCGTATCTGTTTCATTATCCCCGCATTTTAAAAAATGCGGGGATATTGTCGTGATCTCTGTCCATACTTCCGTACGTCTGTACGTCCGGTTTTGTAATTTGAAACGCTGTAACTTTCTACAGTTGTTCAATAGGGTCTGTGCAATCCAAAAATACCACTTCTAAAGTTTTGCGCCACCAGATGGCTTCTGTGGAGTCACTTGAAAAATGCGCTAATTTTTCACTTTTCTTTCGAATAATCCCAACCTATGTAATTTGGAGTTCTATAACTGCACTAGGGTGTTGCTAAATGATCTGTAGATGTGCAAGAAGGTTTCAGATTTTTCAGGTGCCATGTGGCTGTGCCACCGTTGCCACTTTCGTGTTTTCTTAGACTGTTTCCTGCGAAAGGCTCCTAGGATATGTAATTCGAAACGCTAAAGCCATGCTCAAATATTGCAGTAGGGTCTGTAGATGCACACAAAGGTTTCGGATTTTTCAGGTGCCACGTGGCTGTGCCACCATTGCCACTTTTGTGTTTTCTTAGATCGTTTCCGGCGAAAGGCTCCTAGGGTATGTAATTCGAAACGCTAAAACCATGCTCAAATGTTGCAGTGGGGTCTGTAGATGCGCACGAAGGTTTCGGATTTTTCAGCTTCCAAGTGGCTGCGCTACCGTTGCCACTTTCGTGTTTTCTTAGACTGTTTCCGGCGAAAAGCTTCTAGAGTATGTAATTCGAAATGCTAAAAGCATGCTCAGATGTTGCAGTAGGGTCTGTAGATGCGCATGAAAGTTTCGGATTTTTTGGGTGCCACGAGGCTGTGCCACCGTTGCCACTTTCGTGTTTTCTTAGACCGTTTCTGGCAAAAGGCACGTAGGGTATGTAATTCGAAATCCTAAAACCATGCTCAAATGTTGCAGTAGGGTATGTAGATGCGCACAAAGGTTTTGGATTTTTGGGGTGCCACGTGGCTGTGCCACCATTGCCACTTTCGTGTTTTCTTTGACTGTTTCCAGAGAAAGGCTCCTAGGGTATGTAATTCGAAATACTAAAAGCATGCTTAGATGTTGCAGTAGGGTCTGTAGATGCGCATGAAGGTTTCGGATTTTTTGGGTGCCATGTGGCTGTGCCACCATTGCCACTTTCGTGTTTTCTTAGACCGTTTCCGGCAAAAGGATCCTAGGGTATGTAATTCGAAACGCTAAAACCATGCTCAAATGTTGCAGTGGGGTCTGTAGATGCGCACGAAGGTTTCGGATTTTTCAGCTGCCACGTGGCTGCGCCACCGTTACCACTTTCATGTTTTCTTAGACCGTTTCTGGTGAAAGTCTCCTAGGGTATGTAATTCGAAATGCTAAAACCATGCTCAAATGTTGCAGTAGGGTCTGTAGATGCGCACGAAGGTTTCGGATTTTTCAGCGGCCATGTGGCTGTACCACTGTTGCCACTTTCATGTTTTCTTAGACCGTTTCCAGTGAAAGGCTCCTAGAGTATGTAATTTGAAATGCTAAAAGCATGCTCAGATGTTGCATACCATACCAAAAATTAAAAATCCTATCTGGCCCTCCATACTTTTACCATCTGCGCATGTGCAGCAGTCAGAAAGAGACCGGAATTGGCGCAAACATCATTCTTTGTTTGGCCCTAAAGTCAGTAACAATGATCTGACATCTGTGCTTCAAATTCTCCTCTTTTGAGGATGCCAGACACAAATCAATTTAAGAATTGGTGGAACCAAGGCTGTTAATGGATGATGGAAGTGAACAATGGTGGTTTCAAACGTTCAAGGCTGTAACTTTATAATAATTATAAAATTATTTCATGTTTCCCATTTTCGGGACATATGCACAATGTAATCATTCTGGTTAATGATTATTCCACTGTTTGTTAAGTGTTCCTTCCCTATCCTTCCATGCACCCTTCCTATTAAATTCCTAAGCTTTTTGGCTATTTTTTATTGTAATTTTACTAAATTTCTTGGGAGTTTTACATATATTACAGAATGTTTATTATCCCCACATTTTAAAAAATGCGAGGATATTGTCGTGATCTCCGTCCGTACGTCCATATGTCTGTACGTCCGTACGTCCGGTTTTGTAATTCGAAATGCTGTAACTTTCTACAGTTGTTCAATAAGGTCTGTGCAATCCAAAAATATCACTTATAAAGTTTTGCGCCACCAGGTGGCTTCTGTGGAGCCACTTGAAAAATGCGCTAATTTTTCACTTTTCTTTCTAATAATCCCAACCTATGTATTTCAGAGTTCTATAACTGTGCTAGGGTGTTGCTAAACAATCTGTAGATGTGCACGAAGGTTTCAGATTTTTCAGGTGCCATGTGGCTGTGCCACTGTTGCCACTTACGTGTTTTCTTAGACCGTTTCTGGTGAAAGGCTCCTAGGGTATATAATTCAAAACGCTAAAACCATGCTCAAATGTTGCAGTAGAGTCTGGAGATGCGTTTGAAGGTTTCAGATTTTTCAGCTGCCACGTGGCTGCGCCACCGTTGCCACTTTCGTGTTTTCTTAGACCGTTTCTGGCGAAAGGCCCCTAGAGTATGTAATTCGAAATGCTAAAAGCATGCTCAGATGTTGCAGTAGGGTCTGTAGATGCACACGAAGGTTTCGGATTTTTTGGGTGCCACGTGGCTGTGCCACCGTTGCCACTTTCGTGTTTTCTTAGACCGTTTCCGGCGAAAGGCTCCTAGGGTATGTAATTCGAAACACTAAAACCATGCTCAAATGTTGCAGTGGGGTCTGTAGATGCGCACGAAGGTTTCGGATTTTTTGGGTGCCACGTGACTGTACCACCGCTGCCACTTTCGTGTTTTCTTAGACCGTTTCCGGCGAAAGGCTCCTAGGGTATGTAATTCGAAACACTAAAACCATGCTCAAATGTTGCAGTGGGGTCTGTAGATGCACACGAAGGTTTCGGATTTTTTGGGTGCCACGTGACCGTACCACCGCTGCCACTTTCGTGTTTTCTTAGACCGTTTCCGGCGAAAGGCTCCTAGGGTATGTAATTCGAAATGCTAAAACCATGCTCAAATGTTGCAGTGGGGTCTGTAGATGCGCACGAAGGTTACAGATTTCTGGGGTGCCACGTGGCCTTGCCACCGTTGCCACTTTTGTGTTTTCTTAGAACGCTTCCAGCAAAAGGCTCCTAGGGTATGTAATTCGAAACGCTAAAACCATGCTCAAATGTTGCAGTAGGGTCTGTAGATGCGCACGAAGATTTCGGATTTTTGGGGTGCCACGTGGCTGTGCCACCGTTGCCACTTTCGTGTTTTCTTAGACCGTTTCCGATGAAAGGCTCCTAGAGTATGTAATTCGAAATGCTAAAAGTAGGGTCTGTAGATGCGCACGAAGGTTTCAGATTTTATGAGTGCCATGTGGCTGTGCTACTGTTGCCACTTTCGTGTTTTCTTAAACCGTTTCCAGCGAAAGGCTCCTAGGGTATGTAATTCGAAATGCTAAAACCATGCTCAAATGTTGCAGTAGGGTCTGTAGATGTGCACGAAGGTTTCGGATTTTTCAGCTGCCATGTGGTTGTGCCACCGTTGCCACTTTCGTGTTTTCTTAGACCCTTTCCGGTGAAAGGCTCCTAGGGTATGTAATTCGAAACGCTAAAACCATGCTCAAATGTTGCAGTGGGGTCTGTAGATGTGCACAAAGGTTTTGGATTTTTCAGCTGCCAAGTGGCTGTGCCACCGTTGCCACTTTCACGTTTTCTTAGACCGTTTCCGGCAAAAGGCTCCTAGGGTATGTAATTCGAAATGCTAAAACCATGCTTAAATGTTGCAATGGGGTCTGTAGATGCACTGGAAGGTTTCGGATTTTTCAGGTGCCACGTGGCTGTGCCACCATTGCCACTTTCGTGTTTTCTTAGACCATTTCCGTCGAAAGGCTCCTAGAGTATGTAATTCAAAACGCTAAAACCATGCTGAGATGTTGCAGAAGAGCCTGTAAATGCACAGGAAGGTTTCGGATTTTTTGGGTGCTACGTGGCTGTGTCACCGTTGCCACTTTTGTGTTTTCGGCAAAAGGCTCCTAGGGTATGTAATTCGAAATGCTAAATGCATGCTCAAATGTTGCAGTAGGGTCTGTAGATGCGTACAAAGGTTTCAGATTTTTCAGGTGCCATGTGGCGGTGCCACCGTTTTGCTTTCATGTTTTCGTAGACTGTTTCCGGCAAAAAGCTCCTCGAGTATGTAATTTAAAATGCTAAAACTATGCTCAAATGTTGCAGTAGGGTCTGAAGATGTGCACGAAGGTTTCGGATTTTTGTGGTGCCATGTGGCTGTGCCACCGTTGCCACTTTCATGTTTTCTTAGACTGTTTCCGGCGAAAGGCTCCCAGGGTACATGTATGTAATTCGAAACGCTAAATCCATGCTCAAATGTTGCAGTGGAGTCTGGAGGTGCGCACGAAGCTGTGTCACCTGTGCCACTCAGTATGATTTTAGTGTGTCATATAATACATTTCATCTTTGTATCAAGCATTCATACAAAGTCAAGGATGCAAATGCGGGGATACACTATAGTGTGCTTTGCACACAAGTGACACCATCTAGTTTTGAATTTGCAGAAGTACACCCAAAATGTCGGCTGCAATTGTGAATAAATCATCTGCTGATATCAAAACAGTATATTTCAGTCACAACTGTTGGAAGACTGTGCTCCTAAAAACTAACTCAAGCACAGTTTCAAGAAAAATGAAAGTAGAAAAAAAAACAAAAAAACTTGACCTACCGACCCTATTTTTTTCTGCTACTTTACCGGAACCAAACTATTAATTTTTTTTGCCTTGATGCAATATGCGGAATAATCTTTAAAAATCTTCATCTTCAAATCCATCAGTCAGATTCATTTGATATTTGGAACACAACATCTCTATGGGAGTTAGATTCAAGTTTGTTCAAATCAAGTTCCAGGGTTAATATGCTCCCTATGGGAGCCCGAATTGTAACATAGCACCATATGAGGGAATTTCTTTAAAGGCTTTTTCACATCCACCAGTCAGAATATTTTCAAGCTTGGTATACATCTCTATGAGGGTCAGATTCAAGTTTGTTCAGATCGGGCCCTGATGTCACATTTCGGCCCTGATTGGTGAGTTAATATTAATATTTGGGCTCTTTATTGGGGCCCATAGTTTGACTCAGTGCAATATGAGAAAATGTCTTGAAAAATCTTCTTCGTCTGATCCACCAGTTAGAATCTTTTCATATTGGGTGTCTGACATCTCTTTGGGGTTGTTAGATTCAAGTTTGTTCAAATCGAGTCCCTGGGTTAATATTTGGGTTCTGTATGCCAGTCACTTTTTGATACACTCATCTCTTTTGACAACTTGAGCCATGTAAGTGTTTTAGACTCACTATTGGAGCCTGAATTTTTACTTGTTGCAATATGGGGAATATTCTTTAAAAATCTTCTTTTCCCGAAGCCCCAGTTAGAATCTTTTGATAATGGTATACACCATCCTTAGGGGTGTCAAATTAAGATAAGCTGTTGCCATCACATGTGCGGAAGTCGGTCAGTCTCTGAGTCTGTTCACATTTCCTTTAGCACAGGCTACACCCCGTAGTTCTTGTCTGATCATCACAAAATTTCATATGCTGGTTTGAGGTCATGCCTAGATGAAAACATCCCCTTTTGGGCGTGATCGGTCAACTGTGATGGCTGTACAGGCCCGAAACCCTTTAGCACAGTCTGCAGGTTATATTTATGAAGGGATTTCATTGTAACTTGGTACGATGATTCCGTATAATGTCAAGATGAGAACATCCTATTTTAGTCTGGTTAAGTCAACCGTGATGGCTGTAGAGGCACTTTATAACTAGATTCCTTTAGCTCAGTTTACAGCTTTTATTTATGAAGGGACTTTATTGAAAACTGGTAGGATGACTTGCTGTAATGTCCAGATGAGAATGTCATATTTTGGCCCTGATTGGTCAACCGTGATGACCACACATGCATGTGACCTAGATTTGTTTAGCACAATCTACAGTTCATATTTATGAAGTGATTTCATTGTAACATGGTAGGATAACTTGGTATGATGTCTAAATGAGATGGTCCTATTCTGGTTTACGGATATTCATCTGTTAGCAATGCCTGGCCACATGACTCAGATTCCTTTATCAAAGTCTACAAGTTATATTTATGATGGGATTTCATTGTAACTTGGCAGGATGATTTGTTTTGGAATGATTTTGCTGTAACTTGGTAACTTTTGTTGACATACATTAACTGTAACCCAGGCCTCAATTCTTTAGTACCGTCTACACCTCATATTATTTGTATTGAACACATATCATGTAGGGAACAGAAATTAACATATTCTCAGTTATCACAATTCTTGTCTTCTTTCGTAATCCTTTCATAAACATTGAACATTGTCCTTTTCATCAAATACTACACACAGTCAAGTTAAGCTACAGTGTCATTGACACTCTCATTGAAATCAAGTTCAGGGTTAATATTTGGTGGGAAGATTTTAACATTTTGCTAAATTGGTAATATTCCCAAAATCTTCTCCCAAACCACAAGTCAGGAGCCCTAATTTTAACTTGATGCAAAAAAGAAATATTCTTTGAAATCTTTTTGAGAACCACCATTCAGAATGTTTTGATACTAAGTATGCAACTCCCGAGCACAGATTCAGGTTTGTTTAAATTAAGTCCCTGGATTCATATTTGTAGGCCGAAATTTGAACTTAGTGTAATATGACAAATAATCTTTAAAAAATCACCTTCTTGAGATCCACCATTCAGAATCTATTGATACTTGGTATGCTCCATCGTGGGAGGGGAGGGGAGGGGAGGGGAAGGACTCAGATTCAAGTTTGTTTAAGTCAGGTCCCTATGTTGATATTTGGATTCTCTTAATTCGCAGTACTGGCAGGGTATTTTTTGTTTCTAAAAAATTGATTAGCAGTTTTCATGGGGCGACCAAGAGTTGAGTCTACCACTGGGCAACCATGGTTGGGTCAGTAGTAGGAAAATTTTGAATTCCATGGTCTCAAAACCCTCATTTCCTTGCAACTGTGGGGGGGGGGGGGGGGGGGTGATATTTTGAAGTTTTTCACAGTGATAGATATGTACATTTTCACATTCCGAGAGCCGGTAATTGCATGTGAATAAGGACCAATGAGGAAAAATTCAGGTGAAAAATCATGCATAGATACAGAGTACACATTACTTACAGACTATACTGGTCCATGGACGATGACAGATCCAGTTCAATAACGATTGCCTGTACAGGGGTGGTCAAAAAATATGCCCTGAAGAATGCTCCTGTAACATCACATTATGCCCTAGCATCGGACACCAATTCCTATCCATGTTGCCAGTGGCCCACAGTTGATCAGGTTTTGACTATTAAACTGAGTAATAATTAGTTCTGCTGGTCTTACTCGCTGACATTGTTATCAGTTTTCAAGCAGGACGAAATTTACAAAAAGATGGGAGTCCTCTATTTTCCGGCCACTCACTTTTCAACGCTTTGCTTTTTGGCCTGTTTCTTTTCATCTTCATATGTTGATATTTTCAAGTTTTCAAAAGTACATGGGTTAACCTACTATAATTAATTTATGCAGTTAATCTTTTGTGAGTTTTAGAATCAACATCACCTTTTGCTTGACGATGAGTTCAGTTAAGTTTTGGTTCGTGAATTATTTTTTGCTCAACTTTGACGTAAGTCAAATTTGAGGTTATGCCATGGCCCATCGTCTGTCTGGCCGTCTGTATGTCTATGACCTGATCTTTACGAAATTTCTTGAGTACCTTTGTTATCACCGTGGGACGAGAACGAGTGCTTTTGGGTGCGGTCCGAAATTCAAGATGGCCACCAGCAGCCATTTTGTACTTTAGTTAGTGCAATCAGTTTTTTGTACAGAACTTCTGTAGGAAAGTTCTGATTCGAATAAATTTTTATCTGAATGTTTAGTAACATGGAATACATCACATATAATACAGGTTTTTTTCTCATGCAGAAATTCTGCAAATTAGAAGAACTTTGATTTTTTTCAGTTCTTTTGACACACAGTTAGTGCACATGTCAATACAGCTCGGGCTAGAGGCTGTATTTATGAACCAATCTTCACGAAACTTCTTGGGTACCTTTGTTTTCACCTTGGGACGAGAACGAATGTTTCTGGGTGCGGTCCAAATTTCAAGATGGCTGCCAGTAGCCATTTTGTACCGAAATTAGGTCCAATCAGTTTTTAGCTCATCTTGACAAAGTCAAGCTGAGCTAATCTCATCGCTTCCCGTCCATCGTCCGTCGTCTGTCGTCCGTCGTCTGTCGTCCGTCGTCCGTCGTCCGTCAACACCATGTTTTGGTCTTCTCCTCCAAAGCCACTGGGCCAATTCAAGTGAAAGTTTGTGTGAGTGATGGTCCCAAAGGGGCATTTCATTTTTGTTCAAATCAGCATGCCCAGCCCCATAGGGAGGGAGTGGGGGAAAATGCACCAAAATATTTTAAAAATCTTCTTCTCAAGAACCAGTGTGTACAATGACTTGATATTTGCTATGGAGCTTCCATATGAGGTGTAGAATCAAGTTTGTTCAAACGAAGTTCGTGAAGTAATATTTGGCTTTGTAATAGGAGGGGTAAGATTTTTGGCCCCGCCCAAAATTTCTATTTTCTGAACCGATGGTCCTGTATGAACCAAATTTGGTTTGTGGTATTATTGGGTCATAAGTACATGACCCATGCAAAAAAAAAATTCCCGCATCCCCATGGGAACCCTGGGAGCTAAAAATAGAAATATTTTCAAACGCCCATATTTCCCAAACCCCACGGAACAGAGAGCTTTTATTTGGTATGAAGTATCCTTATGACCAGTAGAATTGAATGGTAAAAAAAAATTGCCATCGGTTATGTTAGGGTGTTCTGTAATGGGCATCGAAAAAATGCTGAGTCAGAATATTTGCAAAAATTTAAAAAAATCTTTTCTCCAGAACCAATCATCAGAATCTTTTGATATTTGGTATACAGCATTCATAGGGGGGTCAGATAAAAGTTTGTTGAAATAAAGCTCATTGGTTCATATTTGGGCTCTCTACAGGAGCCCGAAGTTTTAACATAGGGTAATATGGGGAATATTCTTTAAAAATCTTCTTCTTCAGAACCACCAGTCAGAATCTTTCAATATTTGGTATACATCATTGTTATGAGGGTCAGATTCTAGATTGTTCAAACCAAGTCCCTAGGTTAATACTTGGACTTCCTATGGAAGCCCAAATTTTATCTTTGTTCAATATGGAGGGTAATTTAAAAAAATCTTCTTCAGATCCATCAGTCAGAATGCTTTGATATTTGTATGCAACATCTCTGTGGGGGTCAGATTCAAGTTTGTTCAAATCAGATCCCTAGGTATATATTTGGGCTCACTATGGTAGCCCAAATTTTTACTTAGTGCAATATGATAAAATTTCTTTAAAAATCTTCTTCTTCAGATCCACCAGTCGGAATGCTTTTTATATTTGGTATACAACATCTCTAGGGGGGTCAGATTCCAGGTTGTTCAATTCGAGTGCCTAGGTTAATATTTGGGCTCCATATGGGAACATGAAATTTAACTTAGTACAATATGAGGGAATTTCTTCAAAAATCTTCTTCTTCAGATTCACTTGTCAGAATGCTTTCACATTTGGTTTTCAACATCTCAATGGGGGTCAGATTCAAGTTTGTTCAAATCGGATCCATAGGTCAATATTTGGGCTCGCTATGGTAGCCCAAATTTGAACTTAGTGCAATTCGGAGAAATTTCTTTACAATTTCTCTTCTTCAGATCCAACAGTCAGAATGCTTTCATATTCGGTACACAACATCTCTAGGGAAGTCAGATTTAACTGTGTTCAAATCAAGAGCCTGGATTAATATTTGGGCTCTCTATGGGAGCCGGAATTGGCCATTTTGCTGAAGAATTAAAAATTTTGTATTCAGTACCTTCTAGAGGTACTAAGATTAATCCACATAGGTTGTATCAAGGGGCTTCATAGGGGAGCTCTACATTTTACTTATGATCAACTGAAGAAAAGGCATGATGCCCAGATTATTTTTGTCACTCCTGAGGGACTCAAGGATTGACAGTGTAGCCTATGGAGATGGCTTGCTTAATGTAGACTCATTCTTGGACTCTGTTTAAATTGTGTTCTGTACAAGATGAGCGCTTCAGGCCCTGTGGGGCCTCTTGTTTGTACACAACTTCTATACGGCTCAGGCTAGAGGTCGTATTTATGAACCGATCTTTACGAAACTTCTTGGGTACCTTTGTGATCACCGTGGGACGGGGACGAGTGTTTTTGGGTGTGGTCCAAAATTCAAGATGGCCGCCAGCAGCCATTTTGTACCAAAATTAGTGCAATCAGTTTTTTGTACAGAACTTCTGTATGAAAGTTCTGATTTGAATAAATTTTTGTATGAATGTTTAGTAACATGGAATACATCACATATAATATGGGTTTTTTTCTTGTGCAGAAATTATGCAAATCAGATGAACTTTGATTTATTCAGTGCAACTTATACACTGTAAGTGCACATGTCAATACGGCTTGGGCTGGAGGCTGTATTTATGAACCAATCTTCACGAAACTTCTTGGGTACCTTTGTTATCACCTTAGGACGAGAACGAGTGTTTTGGGGTGCGGTCCAAAATTCAACAAGACTGCCGGTGGCCATTTTGTACCAAAATTAGGTACAATCAGTTTTGGGTACAGAACTTCTATATGAAGGTTCTGATTTGAATAAATTTTTGTATGAATGTTTAGTAACATGGAATACATCACATATAATACGGGTTTTTTTCTCGTGCAGAAATTATGCAAATTAGATGAACTTTGATTTATTCAGTGCTACTTATACACAGTAAGGGAACATGTCAATACGGCTCGAGCTAGAGGCTGTATTTATGAACCGATCTTCACGAAACTTCTTGGGTACCTTTGTTATCACCTTGGGATGAGAACGAGTGTTTCTGGGTGCAGTCCAAATTTCAAGATGGCTGACAGTGGCCATTTTGTACCGAAATTAGGTCTAATCAGTTTTTTGTACACAACTTCTATACAGCTCAGGCTAGAGGCCGTATTTAAGAACTGATCTTTACGAAACTTCTTGGGTACCTTTGTTATCACTGTGGGACGAGAGCGAGGGATTTGGGTGCGGTCCAAAATTCAAGATGGCCACCAGCAGCCATTCTGTACCAAAATTAGTGCAATCAGTTTTTTGTACAGAACTTCTGTATGAAAGTTCTTATTTGAATAAACTTTTGTATGAATGTTTAGTAACATGGAATACATCACATATAATACAGGTTTTTTTCTTGTGCAGAAATTATGCAAATTAGATGAACTTTGATTTATTCAGTGCTACTTATACACAGTAGGTGCACACTTCAATACGGCTTGGTCTAGAGTCTGTCTTTATGAACCCATCTTATGAAACTTCTTGGGTACCTTTGTTATCACCTTGGGACAGGAACGAGTGTTTTTGGGTGCCTTTGTTATCACTGCTATGAGAACAAATATTTTGGGGTTCAGTCAGACCCATTCAAAGATTTCTTTTCTAGTTTAGCATTTAACTGTCGCCCACCTTTACAATACTTTACCTGTACATTTGTTACAGGCTACGGTCAACATTTATGTACAGACCGTTACAATACTTTATATGTACCTTTATTATCAGGTCATTACCTAGATGTTTGTCATTGCTGTGTCACATACTATACATGTACATGTCTTAAACAAGTTGAGCTACAGTGTCATTGACACTTTCGTTAGATGATTCACACACGACCAATATAGACTCTCGAATTGCGATGTGAATCCGAACAAAAAATACCCTGACTGGAAATTTGGGCATTATTTCTGTTGTAGCTTCCCAATACTAGAGAAAAGTGATCTACCGTGGACAATAGAGTTCTAAATAATTAAATAAGTTCATTCTTCTGTGGTGTTGACTTGAAATATATGGTAATTAAGTCAATCTTTAAACAACTTTGGCCAGATGAGTGCCTAAGCCCCAGGGGCCTCTTGTCTTGTTTTCACTTGCACTTGTTTCTTTATTGCATAAAGACATTCCATTACATAAATTTTATGTGTTAGGAAGAGAAATAAAAAAAGCCAGACCTTCAATTCCATAGTGTAAAAGGTTATTTTGTCAGAGGTTCTATGAGTATTGCATCTCAGATTCTACGGTCAGAAACTAAAGTTTTTCTATCAACCAACAGAAATTACTATTCCACCTTCAACTGGTAGAATCTCAGAATCTGAGTGAAATTGCAATTTTTACCAGCAGAAAGTAGATTCCAATTTCTGCCAATAGAATCTCAATTTCACTGCAGTCTAATTCTGCCACAACATACACAAAGATGTTTTGGGTAATTTTTGAATGACATTTCAAGTTCCTTACCAAACTTGAATGGCAGATAACAGAAAAGATTCTTGAACAAGTAAAAATTTTCATTTTTTGCCCCAAAACATAGCTTATGGTTCCTCACTGGAACAAGCTGAATAAGTTTTTTTCAAAAATTTAAAAATTAACAAAATTTGAATGACAATATTTATGAATAGTTTTGGTTGGTTATGTAGTTAAATTTGCTAAATGATTGAGTGAAAATTTGATGTGAAATTACTTTGAGGACGGTTGAAAATTTTATTAGTGCAGTCTTAGTGATGGATTATATGAACATAACTGCATTTTTTTCAAAAGACCTAAACGATTGTATTTTTACCACACACAATATCATAAAATTATGAGAATTTTTAATTAACTTTCAGACAGCCATACATATCAGTTACTGCAGCATGTTTTCCCAGAACAGTGTCTCGTGGATGAAGCTAGAGCATCAGGTCCTGAGTAAGTATCTAATACATTACCAGTGAAATGAACTGTAGCTTGAAACAAGGAAATGTTTTACCTGCAGTATGCAAATAGCATTTTTATGCTCCCAACTTAGGTTGGGTGCCATATTGTGATTGAAGTGTGTGTCTCTGCATTGGTGCCGCTATCCTTCCAAGATAGCTAGTAGAAGAAAACTCCAACATTATGAGGTCTCCCAAAATACCAAGGTACTTTTCCCACTACCTTGGTATACATGAATGTATCGACTTATATCGGGTGGCACATAGTGATTGAAGTGTGCATGAGTATGTGTGTAAGTGGGCTCAGTGGTGCAGCTATCCTTGCAAAGAATGTTGCAGATGAACATTCCAACACACCAAGGTACATGTACCCCCAAAATAACAAGGTAATTTTTCCTTTGCCCCAGTATGTATGCCCTAGTAAATGATTCCAGAACTGATGCAGAAAATCATGTTAATCCTTTACCTAATATCAAAGGCAGATGACGCTTGCAAACAAAATTTTTGAGTAACTAAACTTGTTTCATTTTTAGCTCAACTTTGACGAAGTCAAATTTGAGCTATTGTCATGGCCCGTCGTCCGTCTGTCCGTCCGTCCGTCCGTCTGTCCGTACGTCAACAATTGGCTATGGCTCGGGCTAGAGGTCGTATTTATGAACCGATCTTTTTGAAACTTCTTGTGTACCTTTGTTATGACCCTGGGACGGGAACGAGTGTTTTTAGGTGTGGTCCGAAATTCAAGATGGCTGCCAGCGGCCATTTTGTACCGATGATGCAAAAATCAGTTTTTTGTACAGAACTTCTGTATGAAAGTTCTGATTTGAATAAAGTTTTGTATAAATGTTTAGTACCATGGGATACATCACATATAATACGGGTTTTTTTCTCGTGCGTAAATTTTGCAAATTAGACTGACTTTGATTTATTTAGTGTTACTTTCAGAGCTGTAAGTGCCAAGCTGCTATGGCTCGGGCTAGAGGCCGTATTTATGAACCGATCTTTACGAAACTTCTTGGGTACCTTTGTTATGACTGTGGGACGAGAACGAGTGTTTTTGGGTGCGGTCCGAAATTCAAGATGGCTGCCAGCTGCCATTTTGTACCGACGATGCAGAAATCTGTTTTTTGTACAGAACTTCCATATGAAAGCTCTGATTTGAATAATTTTTTGTATGAATGTTTAGTACCATGGGATACATCACATATAATACGAGTTTTTTTCTCGTGCGTAAATTATGCAAATTAGACTAACTTTGATGTTTTTTGGTGTTACTTTCAGCACTGTAAGTGCAAATGCCAATACGGCTCGGGCTAGAGTCCGTATTTATGAACCGATCTTTACGAAACTTCTTGGGTACCTTTGTTATCACCGTGGGACGAGAACGAGTGTTTTGGGGTCCGGTCTGAAATTCAAGATGGCCGATGGCAGCCATTTTGTACGAAATTTGGTGCAATCAGATTTTTGCACAGAACTTCCATATGAAAGCGCTGATTTGAATAATTTTTTGTGTGAATGTTTAGTACCATGGGATACATCACATATAATACGGGTTTTTTTCTCGTGCAGAAATTATGCAAATTAGATGAACTTTGATTTTTTCAGTGCTGCTTACACACAGTAAGTACACATGTCAATACGGCTCGGGCTAGAGTCTGTATTTATGAACCGATCTTCACGAAACGTCTTGGGTACCTTTGTTATCACCTTGGGACGAGAACGAGTGTTTCTGGGTGCGGTCCAAAATTCAAGATGGCTGCCAGTGGCCATTTTGTATCGAAATTAGGTCTAATCAGTTTTTTGTACACAACTTCTATATGGCTCAGGCTAGATGCCATATTTATGAACCGATCTTTACGAAACTTCATGGGTACCTTTGTTATTACCGTGGGATGAGAACGAGTGTTTTTGGGTGTGGTCCGAATTTCAAGATGGCCACCAGCAGCCATTTTGTACCAAAATTAGTGCAATCAGTCTTTTGTACAGAACTTCTGTATGAAAGTTCTAATTTGAATAAATTTTTGTATGAATGTTTAGTAACATGGAATACATCACATATAGTACGGGTTTTTTTCTCGTGCAGAAATTATGCAAATTAGATGAACTTTGATTTATTCAGTGCTACTTATACTCTGTAAGTGCACATGTAAATACGGCTCGGGCTAGAGGCTGTATTTATGAACCGATCTTCACAAAACTTCTTGGGTACCTTTGTTATCACCTTGGGACGAGAACGAGTGTTTCTGGGTGTGGTCCAAAATTCAAGATGGCTGCCAGTGGCCATTTTGTACCGAAATAAGGTCCAATCAGTTTTTTGTCACAACTTCTACACAGCTCATATTTGTGAACTGATCTTCACGAAACTTCTTGGGTACCTTTGTTTTCACCTTGGGACAGGAATGAGTGTGTTTTGGGGTGCCTTTGTTATCACTGTGCTATGAGAACAAATATTTTGGGGTTCAGTCAGACCCACTCTGGGACTCAAAGATTTTTTTAGCTCAACTTTGACGAAGTCAAATTTGAGCTATTGTCATGGCCCGTCCTCCGTCTGTCCGTCTGTCCGTCCGTCCATCTGTCCGTCTGTCCGTACGTCAACAATTGGCTATGGCTCGGGCTAGAGGTCGTATTTATGAACCGATCTTTACGAAACTTCTTGTGTACCTTTGTTATGACCCTGGGACGGGAACGAGTGTTTTTAGGTGTGGTCCGAAATTCAAGATGGCTGCCAGTGGCCATTTTGTACCGATGATGCAAAAATCAGTTTTTTGTACAGAACTTCTGTATGAAAGTTCTGATTTGAATAAAGTTTTGTATAAATGTTTAGTACCATGGGATACATCACATATAATACGGGTTTTTTTCTCGTGCGTAAATTATGCAAATTAGACTGACTTTGATTTATTTAGTGTTACTTTCAGAGCTGTAAGTGCCAAGCTTCTATGGTTCGGGCTAGAGGCCGTATTTATGAACCGATCTTTACGAAACTTCTTGGGTACCTTTGTTATGACCGTGGGACGAGAACGAGTGTTTTTGGGTGCGGTCCGAAATTCAAGATGGCTGCCAGCTGCCATTTTGTACCGACGATGCAGAAATCTGTTTTTTGTACAGAACTTCCATATGAAAGCTCTGATTTGAATAATTTTTTGTATGAATGTTTAGTACCATGGGATACATCACATATAATACGGGTTTTTTTCTTGTACGTAATTTGTGCAAATTAGACTAATTTTGATGTTTTTTGGGGTTACTTTCAGCACTGTAAGTGCAAATGCCAATACGGCTCGGGCTAGAGGCCGTATTTATGAACCGATCTTTACGAAACTTCTTGGGTACCTTTGGTATCACCGTGGGACGAGAACGAGTGTTTTTGGGTCCGGTCCAAAATTCAAGATGGCCGATGGCAGCCATTTTGTACAAAATTAGGTGCAATCAGATTTTTGCACAGAACTTCCATATGAAAGCCCTGATTTGAATAATTTTTTTGTGTGAATGTTTAGTACCATGGGATGCATCACATATAATACGTGTTTTTTTCTCGTGCAGAAATTATGCAAATTAGATGAACTTTGATTTTTTCAGTGCGACTTACACACAGTAAGTACACATGTCAATACGGCTCAGACTAGAGTCTGTATTTATGAACTGATCTTCACGAAATGTCTTGGGTACCTTTGTTATCACCTTGGGACGAGAACGAGTGTTTCTGGGTGCGGTCTAAAATTCAAGATGGCTGCCAGTGGCCATTTTGTACCGAAATTAGGTCTAATCAGTTTTTTGTACACAACTTCTATACAGCTCAGACTAGAGGCCATATTTATGAACCAATCTTGACGAAACTTCTTGGGTACCTTTGTTATCACCGTGGGATGAGAGCGAGTGTTTTTGGGTGTGGTCCGAAATTCAAGATGGCCACCAGCAGCCATTTTGTACCAAAATTAGTGCAATCAGTCTTTTGTATAGAACTTCTGTATGAAAGTTCTGATTTTAATAAATTTTTGTATGAATGTTTAGTAACATGGAATACATCACATATTGTAAGGGGTTTTTTTTCGTGCAGAAATTATGCAAATTAGATGAACTTTGATTTATTCAGTGCTACTTACACAATGTAAGCACACATGTCAATACGGCTCAGGGTACAGGCTGTATTTATGAACCGATCTTCACAAAACTTCTTGGGTACCTTTGTTATCTCCTTGGGATGAGAATGAGTGTTTCTGGGTACGGTCCAAAATTCAAGATGGCTGCCAGTGGCCATTTTGTACCGAAATTAGGTCCAATCAGATTTTTGTCACAAGTTCTGTACAGCTCGTATTTATGAACTGATCTTCACAAAACTTCTTGAGTACTTTTGTTTTCACCTTGGGACAGGAACGAGTGTGTTTTGGGGTGCCTTTGTTATCATTGTGCTATGAGAACAAATATTTTGGGGTTCAGTCAGACCCACTCTGGGACTCAAAGATTTTTTCTAGTTCAGCATCTGACTGTCACCCACCTTTACAGTACTTTACCTATACATTTGTTACAGGCAACGGTCAGTATTTATGTACAGACCGTTACAATACTTTATATGTACCTTTGTTATCAGGTCATTACCTAGATGTTTGTCATTGCTGTGTCACATACTATACATGTACATGTCTTTGTCTTGACAAGTTGAGCTACAGTGTCATTGACACTTTCATTCTAGTTTAGCATCTGACTGTCACCCACCTTTACAATACTTTACCTATACATTTGTTACAGGCAACGCTCAGTATTTATGTACAGACCGTTACAATACTTTATATGTACCTTTGTTATCAGGTCATTACCTAGATGTTTGTCATTGCTGTGTCACATACATGTACATGTCTTTGTCTTGACAAGTTGAGCTACAGTGTCATTGACACTTTCATTTGTGTTAAAAGCATAGCCTATAACCCCTCATTGGAATAAGCTCAATGAGGGGTCATAAGCTATGTTTTTGAGACAGAAAAATGCAAAAATTCATTAAACTGAATAGTGATTTTTAGCTTAACTTGACAAATTCAAGCTATTGCCATCATGCATGCAGAAGTCTGTAAGTCTGTTCACATTTTCTTTAGCACAGGCTACACCCCGTAGTTCTTGTCTGCTCATCACGAAATTCCATATGCAGGTTGAGTTAAGTGATTGTGGTAATGGGCTGGTAAAGTATCATCGTATTTATATTGGCAGACGAAGCACAAATGACTTGCTTATTAAACAGTAATGTTCTTTGCGTCGGTCTTGTATCAAACGCTTATGTGCACACTATTTTAAAGGTAAAATGCTATCGTGACATCACCATGTACAAACAGACAAACACTTTGAAGTACAGGTGTAAAACTACAGGGAATCCCTTGGCATTTCCCAAGAAATATTTACTGGTTTTAAATGGCTGGAATGTGATTGGTCAAATGTTCAGTGTGACTTGACTATGCATGCTGTGTGTAATGCAGTACATGTTGTGGCTTTTCACCTCAACATATTTCTAACAAATTTGAGGTAACAATGTTCTAGCCTTTTCGTAATAATGGTGACTGACAAGACAAACCACTTGAACAGTTTGGAATAAAAGTAAAAAAGAAGGTCCCATGGTCTGTGAGGGTAGACAGGGTTGTAAAAAACGGAAGACCCAAATTTAAACCAACAGTAATTCACACCAGTTAAGTAAATTCACCTCAACTTATTTCTAACAAATTTGCGGTAACAATGTTTTAGCCTTTTTGTAATAATGGTGACTGACAAGACAAACCACTTGAACAGTTTGGAATAAAAGTAAAAAAGAAGGTCCCATGGTCTGTGAGGGTAGACAGGGTTGTAAAAAACGGAAGACCCAAATTTAAACCAACAGTAATTCACACCAGTTAAGTAAATTCACCTCAACTTATTTCTAACAAATTTGCGGTAACAATGTTTTAGCCTTTTTGTAATAATGGTGACTGATGAGACAAACCACTTGAACAGTTTGGAATAAAAGTAAAAAAGAAGGTCCCATGGCCTGTGAGGGTAGACAGGGTTGTAAAAAACGAAAGACCCAAATTTAAACCAACAGTAATCCACACCAGTTAAGTAAATTCACTTGTAAACTGTGATAAGCAAGTTGAAATTTGCATACCAGAATCAAAATGACTTCGTTATACCATTACCAATTATGATTTAATATGCGGTTTTGAACACGGTACAGATTTTATATATACTATTTAAAAAAAAGTAGGGGATATTTGATAAAAATGAGCTATATGAAGAAATATATTTTCATCAAAAATACAGTTGAGGCATTGCACTATGACTTCTGTTGAATGATTTCAGAGGTAGTTGGGAGCCTGACAAGCACTCATTCCACGCACTGAGCTGTAGAAGACATGGATGGTCAGTCAAAGAATTTACCACATTCAGTCCAAGACCTCAGTACCTTGTAAGTCCTCCTCGATTTGCGAGACATGGCATACTCTTCACCAAACGTCTAATATCAGCTTGACTGATGTTATTCCATTCTTCCTGCAGTGCAGCGGCGAGATAATGGACATTGGTAAGAGGCTGTTGGTGTTGTCTTAGGCGCCTGCCAAGCATATCCCAGATGTGCTCGATAAGTGAAAGGTCTGGACTAAGTGCTGGCCAAAGCAGTGTAGTGATGTTCTGCTCCAGGAGGAACTCTGTAGTGATACAGGCCCTGTGTGCTCTTGCATTGTTATCTTGGAAAATGAATCGATGGCCATGACACCGCGCAAACGGCACCACATGAGCTGCGAACATGTTGTCACATGAATACTGCCCTGTGACATGCCCTTGGATGACATGTAATGCTGTTCTGCTTGTTATGGTTATGCCTCCCCACACCATAACTGATCCACCACCAAAACGATTGTGCTGCCTAACTGTTACGTCTTGGTATCATTCATTCCGCTGCTGCCACACTCTGTTTCGCCTGTTGTGGAAGTCAAGTGTGAACCTCGATTCATCAGAAAACATGATGTTGCTTGACAGACATTTGTCCCAGCGCTGTCATACTCCCCACCGATTATGCCGTGCTGCGATGTGGCATTCAGTCAAACATGGAATTATTCTAGGTTGTCGAGGGTACAAATTCCAGCTGTGGAGGCGATTTCGGATAGTGTGACCACTGGCTAGCACATCTGTCGCTCGATGCAGCTGCTGTCCAATTCCGGAGGCACTTTGATGATGGTTACGTAATGCTGTGGTTCGGATGAAATGATTGTGGTTAGCAGTTGTTGCCTTTGTGTGACCTGACCAACGTCTGTCATCAACATTGCCTGTCTGACTGTAGCGTGACCACAACCTGCTAATCACCGATTGAGCAGTGTTGAGTATTTGAGCCACTGCAGTCTGTCTGTTGCCAGCTTCTAACATGCCAGTGGCACATAAACATTTGTCACGTGTCAGTCTTTGCATACATCAAAAGTTATGTTTCGACCAGAAACTATTGATGAACGAGTTTATACCAAGAAAAGAAAGATGTGACCTGCAAAAAAGCCTGTCCAATACAAATGAAAATTTCAAAACGTACCCCACAGTCATTAACATGGTGCTCGTGTGAAAAACCTGCACAAATTTTTCATGGGCCAGTGACATTCATGATCCTTATTGAACTTGGTAACATATTGATGTGTCCAATCACACATATCCACTACCATTTTCCAAAAATATCAACATCAGTTTGGATATCCCCTACTTTTTTTTAATAGTATATAAAGCGGTACACAAAAAAAAGCCCAGCACTATTGTGTCGTTGTTGGAAAAGTTAGGGTTTGTGTGTTGTGTTTTTTTCTGTTTCTTTTTCAACTTCAATAAAATAAATTGTTACGGTCGGAATGCAAAATTAGGGTCAGTCGGGTAACCGGAACCAAACCCTTATTAGCTTAACCTGACAAAGTCAAGACAAGCTATTTGCCATCATGCGTACAGAAGTCTGTTAGTCTGTGAATCTGTGAGTTTGTGAGTCTGTTCACATTTTCCATTAGCGCAGGCTACACCCCGAAATTTCATATGCAGGTTTGGTGTCATGTCTAGATGAGAACGTCCCCTTTTGGTCGTGATCGGACAACCGGTATGGCTGCCCGAGCCCAAAACCATTAGCACAGTCTGCAGGTCATATTTATGAAGGGATTTCATTGTAACATGGTAGGATGCCTCTGTATAATGCCTAGATGAGAACGTCCCCTTTTGTTCATGATTTGTCAACCGTAATGGCTGCCCAAGCCCGAAACCCGAAAACTTTCAGCACAGTCTGCAGGTCATCTTTAATATGGAGGGATTTCATTGTAACTTGGTAGGATGACTCCATATGATGTCAAGATGAGAACTTCCCCATTTGGTCGCGATCTGTCAAACGTGGCGACTGCCCGAGCCCAAACCCTGAAAACCTTTAGCACAGTCTAATTTATGGAGGGATTTCATTGTAACTTGGTAGGTTGACTTCATATAATGTCTAGATGAGAACATCCCCATTTGGACGTGATTGGGCAACTGTGATGGCTACAGGAGCCTGAAGCTCGAAAACCTTTAGCACAGTCTACAGGTCATATTTATGAAGGAATTTCATTGTAACTTGGTAGGAGGACAAATAATGTCTAGATGAGAACATCCCCTTTTGATCGCGATCATTCAGCCTTGATGGCTGCCCGATCCCAAAAACCTTTAGCATAGTCTATAGGTCGTTTCTTATCAACCTACTCACAATTGTTTACTGCAGGCTTGCACTACAGTGGAAGTCCCTAACTCGGATAAAATACTCTCTATTTTTGTCTTTCCCAAGCAAGTTGGGAAAGAAAAGTGGTGCAAAAGCACCAATAAAAATAAGCCAAAACTGGGTCGAGTGCAACCGGCGCAGACCCAGTACGGGACGCTCTCTCCCAAGTACAACTCCACGACTTCCGTTGCCAGTGCGCATATACCGTCTCTAAAGACTCATTCTTTTTAAAATCCGCTTCGTGTCGAGATGTTTTTGCACGCTTATCAGTGTTCCACCAGCTCGATGTTTGATGATTCCTGATTCATTATACCACATTGTATCCTTTGTATTCTCAGGAACAGTGTTTTATATTCTCTTTTTTCTATTATATGTCCATAATGTATATTTATTTGCTCTCTCTCGAGTCGCGCGCGAATTTCGCGGGCCACGCGGTTCGGACTTAGATTATTTCACAATTATTGTAAATGCTGTTTTTTGCAAAATTTTCTATTGTGTTAGAGTTAGGTGTCAGCGGGGTACCACTCCTACAGTGTTCCTTCTTTCTGTTGAGAGTAGTCTTCCTGTTGGGTGGTTCCCGGTCGACCGTCTGGGGTCTTTGTTTCTGTCACCTTTCTCTCTTTGGGGGTGTTCTGTTTTCTGATCTCACCTTCTCTGCTCCTCTCACCTCTTTCATGCCTAGGACAATTCCTTGTGGGCAGTGTCTGCTGCCTAAGCATGTGGACGATGTACATTCGTCGTGTTCCTCCTGTAATGGGTGTTCGGCCGAGCGGCCGTGTGGTGTCTGTGGAACTTGGTCTTCCACCTTTTGGGCATCTGTAAATCGTGTCGTTCGTTCTCGTGGCCGTGCCTCCCGCGGGAAAGGAGAACGTGGTCGTTCGGGGCCTCTCGAGCCGACTTTGTCTGGTGAGAGTTATTCCTCCTCCGTGGGGGATGTGCAGTCTTTTCCTGTGGTGGATACTGCGGGAGCCGTTGAGTGTTCTGGTGTAGAGATGCCTGGTTCCGGGACTACGGTCCCCCTCCAGTCGACATCTGAGGCTGTCACTAGGGTTGTGACTCCTCCTTCGGAGCCGAGCCGGTGTGCTCTCTCCACTATTTCACCAGCCTCAACGACTCTCGACGTATCTACTACTGCTGCTGGTCCGTCTGCTTCGTTGTCTGTTTCAGCCGGCCTCGGCTTTTCGCTGCAGGGGACTGCAGAACTGTCCGATACTGTAGACGTGGGATATCGGCCCCAGCCTTCCCTGACTTCAACTCGGCGAAGTCGGAAGGGGCTGCCGGCCGAGCCCATCGCTGTGGTCTCGTCGCCGTCGAGTACCACAGTTGTGTCTTTGGATTCGGATGTTCGTAGTGGAAACACTATGAACTCCGTGGCGTTTCCGTCCACTCACTCTGGTCACACGACCAGTTTTGGGGGACCAACGCTTTTTGTGCAGCCTGGACCTTCTGCCCCGCAGAGGTCTGCGGTGACTCTCATGAGTTCTCGCAATATTGATCCTCGGGGTGCATCGTACCCCTATACACGTCTGCCTTCAGATGTTTTGGCTGCCGCCCGTCGTCCCGCGTCGGGTGTTTTGGAGGATCGTGACCCTTCGCTGGTTAAGAGGGTCAGAGGTGAAGCCACTTTGCCGGTTCGTTCCCCTGTCGAACCGGTCGGTACAGGCAGTGAGCTTAGGGAGGCCCTCTCCTTACTCACTCAGGTTCTCTCTAAGAGCCTTCCTGTTGCTTCCAGCGAGGCTATGGGTGGTTTCCAGGCGCCTCCTATGGCGCCGCCTCCCGGGATTGGAAACAGGCCGGTTTCCGATTCCTCTGGTGTCCCGACACCATGGGAGGCGTCGGCTGGTTTGCCCACAATGGGCTATGTGTCTTCCGACTCTGGGGAGGAGTCCGACATGCTTGAGGTCGAGGGCCAGCAGTCTTCGGACTTGGGGGCGGCTCTTGACTTTGTGTTTGGGTTTCTGCCTGAGCTCAAACCTGCTAACCAGCCGACAGTGTCAGCCTGGCCGCGATCATCGGTCGCGCGCCAACAGCCTATGGAGCAACCTGCTTCTGGGCGCCTTCGACCATGCCAGTCGGTACAGGTGGTTGAGGCTTTTTCAGCATTGGATGCCAAGCTGAATTCCAAGGCTTTGAAGACTTCGTTCTTCACCAGGGTTGACACCTTTTTGCCTCCTGTGCGTTATCGTTCCTACGATTCCGCCAATCCGTCAGTTTGCCAGACTTTGACGGTTCTGGATCAGGACTCCACTTCCCTCGGGCTTTCCAAGCCCAAGTCTGCCGTCATTCCAATGACGACTCTGGAGTCCACGTTGGGCTTATCTAGAGAGATGCTTGGCATGCTTTCTCTCTCAGATCACGTCGTCTCAGCTTTGGCTGCTTATCTGCCTCCAGATAAGTTTGACGAGGTACAGGCTCCTTTGCGTGTGCTGTCCAAGGCGCTTATGCACCTTACTCACACCCATGCCTGTAACACGGCCAATTTGGAATTAGTTCGAAGGGACGCTGTGCTGGACACAGGACGATCCCTTCCCGAGGAGCAGCGTGCTACTCTTCGATCTGCTTCTTTGGCAGGTCCGCAACTTTTCCATGGTTCCGTGTCGACGGTCCGGGATGACGTCCTACGTCATTCCAAAGATCAGCTGCTGTTTCGTCAGCTTGATCAGCCTTCTCGGGGAGGCAAGGGCCGTTCCAAGCCTAACAAGTACCCTTCTGCTTCCTCTGTGAAGCAAAAGGCTGGTCCTTCTGCCGCCGCCTCTACTTCTTACTCACGGGGTAAAGGTAGGGGTCGGCAGAATCGAGGGAAGTCTCAGGATTCTTCATTTAGCAGAGGAGGTGGTTTCTCCTCTCGCGGGCCTCGTCGAGGCTCGAAATGAAGGTCCTCACCTCGACTCGTCCCAGGTTGGAGGAAGGATAGCAGAGTTCGCAGACCATTGGACCACCATCACATCCGATCCATGGGTGTTAGATGTTGTTCGGTCCGGGCTGCGCATATCCTTCCGACGGCACCCCACTCTGTCAAGGGTGCCTCTTCCAACCACAGTTCCTTCAGACGTTTTACGTCGGGAACTTTTGTCCACGGAGATTGCCAATCTCCTGGCAAAGGGGGCGATCGAGGTCGTCAAGAACGTTCAGTCAGTGGGTTTCTATTCCCGCCTGTTCTTGGTGCCGAAGAAGGACGGCCGACTCCGACCGGTTATCGATCTGAGCATCCTGAACCAGTCTATCATTGCTCCCAAGTTCAGCATGGAGACTTTCAGGTCGGTCCGCCAATCAATTCACCAGGGAGATTTCGCAGCCAGCATCGACCTGCGAGACGCTTACTTCCACGTTCCGATGCATCGGGCGTCACGGAAGTATCTCAGGTTCGCTTTTCTGGGGCGAGTTTACCAGTTCAAGGCCATGCCTTTCGGCCTCAACCTGGCTCCTTGGGCGTTCACCAGACTGATGTCGCATGTGATAGCGTTCCATCGCACACAGTCCAGGGTGACTACTTCGGCATATCTGGACGATATCCTCCAGAGGCATTCCAATGCTGCCTTACTGGAATCGGATGTCGCCACTCTGTTGAGCTTGCTCACGTCGCTAGGATTCAGAGTCAACGAGGAGAAGTCGGACCTGGTCCCTTCTCAGTCGTTTTGTCATCTGGGGATGTCTTTCCAAACCAAATTCAATTTGGTGGCTGTTCCCCAGGCCAAGGCTGTGATTCTCTCAGCTTTTGCTCTGACTCTGTCCCAGTCCAGGTCCGCGACCGCTCGGAGTTTTCTCTGGCTGATCGGTCTCTGCGGTTCGGTGAGGGATCTCATTCCTCTAGGTCGGCTGCGTGTCAGACCTCTCCAACACTTTCTGCTCAGTCGTTGGAGACCGAATGTAGATTCTCTGGATCAGGTGCTTCCGTTTCCGGACTCTCTGTATCCTCACCTTCTTCCCTGGACAGATGTTCAGTGGATTACGCAGGGTGTTCCGCTGGACTTACCCACGTCCGATCGCGTTCTGACGGCAGATGCCAGCGATCTCGGATGGGGTGCGACATTGGATCCTCTCGGTCTTTCCCTACACGGGATGTGGGACCAGGATCAAAAAGCTCTACACATCAACCAGAAGGAGCTTCTTGCTCTTCTTCTGAGTTTCAGGCAGTGGATCCCTCACCTGTCGAATCGCCAGGTCCTTCTACTATCCGACAATTCGACAGTGGTTGCTTACATTCGGAACCAGGGCGGCACGCACTCGCTTCCGATGTACGAGTTAGCTCGGGATCTTTTACTGCTCGCTCAGGAGGTTCACGCCGGAGTGGTTGTTCGTCACATTCCTGGTCGTCTGAACGTCCTAGTCGACTCCCTGTCCCGACAGGGCAGGGTTATTTCCACCGAGTGGATGCTTCACAGGGCAGTGTTCCAGTCGCTTTGCGATCTCTGGGGACGTCCCCACATCGATCTCTTTGCGACTCGTTGGAACCATCAGGTGGACACTTTCGTGTCCCCGTGTCCAGATCCTCTGGCTTTTGCCGTGGACGCTCTGTCACTCGATTGGAACGGTCTAGTCGGCTACGCCTTCCCGCCGGTTCCGATTCTTCCTCAGGTTCTCGCCAAAATTCGAACCTGCAGTTGTCGAATCATTCTGATCGCTCCCCTGTCGCCTCAGCGGGTGTGGATCAATCAGCTCCGCTCGCTGATGGCGGCGGTTCCGGCACGTCTCCCGCTACGTCGCGACCTTCTTTGTCAAGGTCGCCCGAGGAGGTTTCACGTCGACCCGACTTCATTGTGCCTTCACGCATATCTTTTGTCAGGTCCTGTCTCCTCCGTAGAGGTTTTTCGAGATGAGCAGTGGAGTGCATTTCTTCTTCAAGGAGGCACTCCACTGGTTTAGCTTATGCAGCTAAATGGAAGGTCTTCTGTCGATGGTGTGCTGATCACTCTGTTGATTATGCCAATCCTTCGATTTCACAGATTGCGGAGTTTCTGGTATATCTGTTTGATTCTCGGGGTCTCCAGCCTGTTACCATCAAGGGTTACAGGTCTATGCTTTCAGAGACTTTTTCTTATGTGGGGAAGCGTCGTATCGGCACTAATCCTTACCTCTCCAAGCTTGTTCGGCACTTTTCTTTGAAAAGGCCTCGGACTTTGCAGCTTACTCCCCGATGGAATCTTTCGTGGGTGCTGCTTTGCTTGGGGGGGGGGGGGGGGGGGCGCCGTTCGAACCTTTATCCCAGGTGGATATGCAATTTCTCACATACAAGACGGCTTTTCTGATGGCATTTGCTTCGGCCAGACGGGTTAGTGAGCTTCACGCCCTCTCGGTTGACCCGGCCTTTTTTAGGAGTTCTCCCAACAGTGTTACTTTTACCACTGATTGCTCCTTTTTGGCTAAGAATCAGTTACCAGATACTACTCCTCCTCCTATCTGTATCAGGGCTCTTCCCTCTGTTGAGGGTACTCGCCCTTTGCTCTGTCCGGTCCGTGCTATTCGCATTTATCTTGATCGGACACGCTTCATTCGGAAGGGCAGAAAACGTTTTTTTCTGTCTCTCATTCCGGGTCGACAGAAGATCTCTCCTCAATCCATTTCTCGATGGATTTGTCTTGCTATTCGTACGGCTTATAGTCGTTTAGCAGCTGGCGATTGTATTACCAATCGTATTTCTGCCCACGAGGTGCGGGCACTGTCTACCTTTTGGGCTTATTCTAACTCCGTCAAGTTGTCGGATGTTATGCAGGCAGCCTACTGGAGAAATGCTTCTACTTTCTCCACCTTTTATTTACGCCAGTTGCAGGAGCAGTCGGAGGACCTTTTTGCCTTGGGTCCTCTTTCTTCTGCTCAGGCTGTTGTCTGCCATAGCCATTAGGCTTCTTGTAGGTCAGTTTCAGCCTTGTGCTGTTACTGCCCTTTTTTCTGTCTGTGTGTCACACAGGCTCATATGTCTCTTTTCATTGTCCTTTACCAATGATTGCGACATTATGGTTGATAAGCCT
This sequence comes from Pictodentalium vernedei, assembly GCA_031216915.1. Classification (NCBI taxonomy): domain Eukaryota; kingdom Metazoa; phylum Mollusca; class Scaphopoda; order Dentaliida; family Dentaliidae; genus Pictodentalium; species Pictodentalium vernedei. The sequence goes on from CM062296.1 coordinate 415,324,170, forward strand.
CGGGACCTCTTCCTTCTGCTTCACGGTTCCAGTGCACTAGGGTTATGTGGGGGTTGGTTATGCGATTCCCTCCAGCCTTTTGTCTATTCAGCCTGTAGTAAACAATTGTGAGTAGGTTGATAAGAAATCTAAATTTTATAGTAAATTTCCTTTCTTATTATACCTACCACAATTGTTTACATGGAGGCCCTCCCGTCTTCTTTACGGGTAAAGAATCTTTCCTCCCCGCTGATCACATAACTCTAACGTTTACGGATTCAAAAAGAATGAGTCTTTAGAGACGGTATATGCGCACTGGCAACGGAAGTCGTGGAGTTGTACTTGGGAGAGAGCGTCCCGTACTGGGTCTGCGCCGGTTGCACTCGACCCAGTTTTGGCTTATTTTTATTGGTGCTTTTGCACCACTTTTCTTTCCCAACTTGCTTGGGAAAGACAAAAATAGAGAGTATTTTATCCGAGTTAGGGACTTCCACTGTAGTGCAAGCCTGTAGTAAACAATTGTGGTAGGTATAATAAGAAAGGAAATTTACTATAAAATTTAGATATTTATGGAAGGATTTCATTGTAACTTGTTAGGTTGACTCCATACAATGCCTAGATGATGATATCCCCTTTTGGTCGTGATTAGTCAACTGTGACGGCTTCAGGGCCCGAAACCTGAAAACCTTGAGCAAAGACTACAGGTCATATTTATGAAGGGATTTCATTGTAACTTCGTAGGATCACTCCAGATGATGCCCAGATGAGGATGTCCCCTTTTGGTTGCGATCATTCAACCATGTTGGCTGCCCAAGCTCGAAAACCTTTAGCACAGCCTACAGGTCATATCCCTTTTTGGTCGTGATTGGTCAACTGTGACGGCTTCAGGGGCCCGAAGCCCGAAAACCTTGAGCACAGTCTACAGGTCATATATATGAAGAAATTTCATTGTAACGTTGTAGGATCACTCCAGATTATGCCCAGATAACAACGCCTCCTTTTGGTCGCGATCATTCAGCCATGATGGCTTCCCGAGCCCAAAACCCCAAAAACTTTAGTACAGACTACAGGTCGTATTTGTGAAGGGATTTCATTGTAACTTAGTTGAATGACTCAGTATAATGTCGAGATGAGGACATCCCCTTTTAGTTGCAATCGGTCTACCGTCATGGCTACACAGGCCTGAAGCCCGAAAACCTTTAGCACAGCCTACAGGCCATATTTATGAAGGGATTTCAATGTAACTTGATAGGATGACTCGTTTTGGAATAATTTCACTGTAACGTGGTAACTTTCGTTGACATACGTTAATTGTGAGGGCCATATACATTAACTGTGAAGGCCACATTAACCCACCCCTCAGCTCTTTAGCACAGTCTACACCTCATATTATTTTTATTAAAAACATAGCATACAGGGAACAGAAATTTACATATTCCCAATTATCACAATTCTTGTCTTATTTCATAATCCTTTCATAAACATTGAACATTATCCTTTTCATCAAACACCACACACAGACAAGTTAAGCTACACTGTCATTGACACTTTCACCTTGATAAGGGACTGGGGGGGGGGGGGGGGGTCAGGGGTGCTGGCAAAATGGAGGGGGGCAGAGTTTGTGTTACTCCTGTGACATTTCCTTTTTAAACATGTGATGTGAGCAAGATCACGCCATCTCTTTTAAATATACTATTTTTTAAAGGGCGGTGGAGCCAAAGGCTCCCGAGCAAGATGGCAACGATAGCCAACGTCTAGCGAAATTATCCTTTATATTGTTTTTTCGTCGGAAGTTTTTTGCGAGACGTGATTCGCGAGACTTCACAGCGAATCAACGATTATTCAAAGAAGCACATGTACAGGTCAGAAATGTAGCCTTTAAACGTTTTTTGAAAAGTATGATTTTTAAATATTAATAACGGAATGGGGTGTTGAGTGGGTGAGGTAAAAATAAAACGAGGGCTAACATCGCACACCCAACATGTTGGAATTATTCAGTTGATCGAGCCAAAATATAGCAATAATCTGATCTATCGAGCCACTAACATGCCACTTAACTTCCATAGCAACACAGAACTCCCTAGCAACAGGCAGACTACTGCCCCGATTTTAACCGAATTTGGTACGTAGACACACAATGCATTACGAAGTCGACCTATTGGTTCATTAACCTTGTAGCATAACTCCCATAGCAACCAGTGCGACACCATAGCAACGGGCAAACTACCAAGCGGATTTCAACCAAACTTGGTTTATGAAACCATAATGACCCCGGGAATTCAATCTATTGGGCCACAGACCATGACACGTAACACCCATAGCAACTGGCACAACTCTAGCTACGGACAGGCTACTGGGCCTATTTTAACCAAATGTGGTATCTAAGCCCATAATGCTTTGGAAAATCGACCCATTGGTCATGTCTCGTGGCATCCATAGTAACCAAGGCGGCTCCATAGCAACAGGGAAAGTACTGGTTCGGTTTTGACTGAATTTAGTATGTGGTCCTACAATGCATTACTAATTCGACATATTGGGTCATTGACCATGTCACATAACTCTCATAGCAACCAACGCAACTCCATAGCAAAGAGCAAACTACTGGGCTGATTTCAACCAAACTTGATATATGAAACCAAAAGGCCTCGGGAATTCATTCTATTGGGCACTGGCCATGTCACGTAACACACATAGCAACTGGTGAGACTCCCTAACAATGGGAAAACTACTGGGCCTATTTTAAGCAAATTTGGTATCTGTGTTCATAATGCATTGGAGATGGACCCATTTGGTCATTTATCGTGCCAGTTGATATCCATAGTAACCAAAGTGACTCCTTAGCAATGGGGAAAGTACTAGGCCAATTGTGACCCAAATTCGGTATATGGACCCATGATACATTTGTAATTTGACCTACGAGGGCATTTACAAGGTCACGCGATTCTCATAGCAGCCAACGCGACTCCCTAGCAAAGGGCAAACTATTGAACCGATTAAAACCAAATTTGGTGTGTGAACCCATAATACATTTGGGAAATGGACCTACTGGGCCACCGACCATGTCATCTATCAACGCAAATGCAATTCTGGGAATGCCTTAAACCTTTGAAACATTTTGGTATTTCTGCTCTGCTCTGCTGTGTCCTTGGTAGTAATTAGATAATAATGAGGTTAATGGCACAAAATAAAATCATCTTTGTACCACTGAAATATACACGATATCAGATTTGTATCTGTATGGCGGACTGGAGAATCACTGCCATTTTATCCCATCGCCCTTTTTGCATAGTATTGGTATAATTTTCTTGTTGAAGATATAAATGGAGATTAAACAAATAACTTCATTTATGTGGAAACTACATCCAGAGGTAAATTTTTTTGTGAGGCTCTGTAATTGTTAGCCAAGGACTTGAAATGCTCCTTGTGTAATTATACTAATCAGGGATCATACAGGGGCTTGATTTTCTTTGCCCTTGATTTTTCAAGTGTATACACTTGCAGGCCTTGAAATAAAGTGCTTGCATCGAACCCGTTAGCAGGTTATGGTATGTAACATGGTGGTAACCTATAAGGAAAAAGATGTTGTGTTGCTTTTCCACTTTCTTCATTTTTACTTAGTCAGCCATGCTGGTTACATTTTAGCAAATATCTGCCAAATAAACAGCAACAAGTAACAAGCGATCTTGATTTGGCAGGATCGCATATCAGATGTTGCTATTTATTTTGTCAGAAATGCTCTTAAGATTTAAATAGCATGCCACTCTATTCATATGTGTACACAACCCGCAACCTTTGTACTGAGTTAGTCCAAGAAGATTGTCATATCTGACTGAAAACATTGCAGAATACAGAATTTAATTTATCTTGTATTATTTTGTTAATTTGTTGTAACCTATCATTCATTCCATACTTTTTGATTGAGATAACCCCCACATTAACTAAATGATCGTTCACAGGTTATTTCCATCATGCATGCATTACCTCTGTAAATTCAATGGCATAAAAAGCTTTTGTGATCTTTGCTTGTCCATGCAATAACTTACTTGTTTGATAAAGTCTGATTTAGCTGTTCATAGAAAGCTGCAAAATAGGTGGAAAAAGTTCTTAAACTTACTTAAATTTTACTTTATAATATTGGAAGTCTGTATGAATCCTGGTCAATTTCTCTTCTCTGGATAGTATCATCTCCAGACTGTTCATAAAATCCACTGTATGCTTTATCTTATTATTTCCTGCAAAATTATGAACATTTGTAAACAGTTATAATTTATTTTTCTACACAGCTTATGGTCTTCATCAAACAAAACTGAAAGGTGATAGCAGGTTTGTACAAATTAGAAATTCAGGCGACTTAATAATAGGTTACCATTTCAGGCATCTGATGTGTCAAGTAATCCTTGTTTTCAGAATTTGCAGTCAAGAGAAAGGCAAAGTAATTTGCAGGCCTGGAAATAACCTGCTATCGATCGATTAGGTTAAGCAAGGGTTACATCAAATGTAAAATATGCAAATGAACTGCAGGTTACGACAAAATAATACAACATAACTTTATTGAATTGCCAATTTAGCATATTTTGCCAGAAAGACTTTTGGAACTAAAGTGACTCAAAAGTTGAGCATTGCATCCACATTATGAATAGAATGACAGGCCATTTCCATGTTAAAAGAATCTCTGCCCAAATAAAGAGCAACAACAAACTTGCGATCTCACTTTGGCGATATCGTGCATTTGTTGTTGCTACTTTCAAAACTATCTTGACTCAAAAGTTGAGCATTGCATCCACATTATGAATAGAATGACAGGCCTTTTCCATCTTAAAAGAATTTTCGCCTAAATAAATAACAACCAACTCATGATCTCGCTTTGGCGAGATCATGTGTTTGTTGTAGCTATTTTATTTTGGTGGAAATTCCTTTTAAGTCGTAAAACAGCATGAATGGCAAAATAAAACATAATGCTGAGAAGCATCACAATACCTATTTTCTCTGGGTTACCACCAATCTAAATAGCGTAACCTACATACAGGTTACAATATAAACCCTTTATTTCCAGGACTGATTTTGAAATTTTTACCCCAGCTGATCAAAGACTTGAATGTTGATGAACAACCTACAGTACGTGGACAGTGGATTGTAACTAAATCACCCATGGAGTGGAGTTACCACCTAAAGTATCACTTTCAAATTCATATGGACAAAAAACACAAGCAATGTTTGAGCCAGTGGACCTCCATGTGCAACCCAGAGGTCCATTGGCTTGGACTTTGCTTGTGATTGTTATGCTTTGCAACAAATTTGCAATTATTGCTCAGGTGGAATCTCCACTCTGCATTTGATTCAGTGACAACACACTCTCCACATACTGAAGAAAACTGCAGCTATAAATATTTTGAGTTTTTTCACCAAGCTGATTATATACTATGATTAAATTCGCTGTTGAAGTCTTTTCCAAATGTTTGTCATGACACAATGTTTTATCAGGGATGTTAGTGTATCCTCTTTTGTCAGATTTCCAGTTTTCCATTTTGTTTAGGTATCCATTTTTCATTGCATATCAAGATCGAGGTCTCATAAAAAAAAGATCATAAATTCAAGTCTGGAGGAAGAGAAACAAACAAATAGCACCTGATTTTCAATGATGTTGCCTTTCTTTTTGAGATTCTACAGTACACTGATTACTAAAGTGGACAGAGAATTTCGATCAAATCATTGTCGAGTCGCTTGTTGCCCTTCAGTGAAAGACCGTTTTCCAGTAGGAACTTAGCTGATTTGGGAGATAAAATGGGAAAAATGCAAAAGATTATATCAATTTTCAATGTACCCCTATATGGATTTGCACAATATGTTAGGTAATGTAGAAAACCTCTAGCTAATGAATCAGCAAATTGTGTATAAATGTTTAACCCCAATCCATTCATTTACCATACCTCCAGTACAAATTTGCCCTGTTAATTGCACATGGGTTACACAAAAAATCTGATTAAATGACTACAAAGTTTTTACAAAGTTTTGTGACCTATCCAAAATTCTGATATTTCTGAATGCTTTGGCATTATAGAGCTATTTGGCCCAAGTTTTTTTTAAAAGGGGCATTTACTCTGTTAGATCTTGTTCGACAGAGCTCCTTAATTGAGTGGATGCTCAATTTATTATGTAGAAAAAGGAAAGTTTCTGGATAATTGAATATTCCTGTTAATTGAATATTTTTCACTTACAAAATAGACATTCATTTAACAGGATTCCACTGTTTTTCAACAGCAAAATTAAAAAAAATGCATCTGTTCTTATCGTAAAATAGTTTACCGTATAGTGCTGAAACAGTTAAAAATATTTTAATTGACAGATTTATAAATGCAAATTTAATTTATGTGTTGTAGGAAAAGCCTTGGCTTGCACAATCTTAAAGGATATATTGAACAATATTTAGAAGATGCCACAATATGTGAAGAAGTACATCCAGGTTTGATTTGTTATTATACCCCTACTTCAGAGAAGTGGGGCTATATTATCGATGGCCTATACGTCCATCCATCCAAACTTGTGTGCGCAACTCCTCATACATTATTGAACTGATTTTGATGAAACTTTTCATACTTTATGACCAGCAAGTTAACATGCGCATATTCCAAAATTTTTCATCTGTGACAATTTTAACCAGGTTATCTCCCCTGAACTTGTATTTATTATGGATTTTCAAAGGTGCAACTCTTCCTACATTATTGTATCAATTTCGATGTAGCTTCTTAAACATGGCCACTAATGAGCGAACATGTGCATATTTCTAAATTTTCCATCTGTGGTGATTTTTACGAGGTTATCTCCTCTCTATAATTTAGAAGATTTAAATAGATTTGTACATGAGAATTTTGTGTGTGGAACACCTGCATTAATGATCCAATTTCAATCAAACTTCTCAAACATTATGACTAACAAGTGGGCATTGGCATATTCCAAAATTTTTGAACTAGTTATCTCCCATGAACTTAGATTTTTTATTGCTTTTTCAAGCTCAACATTCAGAGGTGCATTCTAGTAAGCTGGACGTGGGGGTATTAATCACCTTCAGTGATAGTTCTAGTTTTTCTCCTGACCTGACCCTTTTTCTGACAATTAACCTTGTACTTTAGAAGTGTTAAAGTGCAATCATACAATAACATTCCAGAAGAAGATAGAGGGATACTCAATTTTATTATACTGCTGTTTGTATACCAGTAATTACCTGGTATTTACAATGATACCAGATCTATACTGGTGTGCTATGATAACTCCCCCCCCCCTAGTTTATCATCCCCCCAGAGATACCATAATTGGTTGGTACCAGTTGAAAAACGTTTTACATACTAAGTTTTCAATAAATTATTCAAAAAGGTCAGGTTTCGGGGGTTTGGGGGGAAGATATCGTGACCATCAAAAGTAAAAAAATATTTCTTGTGTGACATCATTTTTTTATTTTTATCCATTATATAAAACTGTTTTACATCTTCAGGCATTACATCTTCAATAAAAAAAAAAAAATTCAGATGTGGGGGAAGATAACGTGACCAAGATAACTAACGGTCATTAAGCTTCAAGTGTTTATTCATTTAACAAGTGAATATGTCAACAATATAAAATAATGTGAACACAAAAATTGACAAAGATACAGAAACATGATATGATATAAAAGTGTTTTAGGACTCTACAAGGTATTATGTCTTCAAGAAAAAAAACCTGGGATTTCATTCAAATTTATAAATTGTTTCCTTGATATAAAACTGTTCACACAAACTGTAAGACACAACCAGATATTACATCAGACAGGATAATAGCTGTCAAGGGGAATGGGCAGTTGCAGAATAGTATGGTCTGCTTCATAGCCACTATATTCAGTCTGTATACTTTCAAGTGTTTATTGATGATTTAACAAGTGAATATGCCAACAATATAAAATAATGTGAACACAAAAATTGACAAACATGTAGAAACATGATGCGATATAAAAGTGTTTCAGGACTTGATAAGGTATTATGTCTTCAAGAGAAAAAAAAATTGGGTGGTGGTGGGGGGATGGGGGGGGGGGGGGGGGGGGTGGGCGTGGTGGTGGTGGGGAGGGATATCATGACCACGATATCTCCCCCCACCTCCTCCTCCCACCCCCACCCCCACCCCCCCCCCCCCCCCTGGGACTTCAAAAGTCAATGAAAAAATTTCTCGTGTGAAATTATCATTTATGAATAGTGTCTGTGATATAAAATTGTTTTAGGACTCGACCAGGTTTTAGTCTTCAATAAATAAACAAATTTCAGGTGTGTGTGTGTGGGGGGGGGGGGGGGGGGGGGGGGGGGATATCGTGACCATGATATCTACACCCCCCCACCCCCCCCCACCCCCCCACCCCCCCACCCCCACCCCCCCCCCATCCCCCCCCCCCCCCCCCACCCCCTTCCCGGGACTTCAAATGTGAGTGAAAACATTTCTCGTGTGAAATTAACATTTATGAATAGTTTCCATGATATAAAAGTGTTTTAGGACTCTACCAGGTTTTAGTCTTCAATAAATAAACAAATTTCAGGTGGGGGGGGGGGGGGGGGGGGGAGATATCGTGACCACGATATCTTCCCCCCCACCTGGGACTTCAAAAGTCAATGAAAAAATTTCTTGTGTGAAATATCATTTATGAATAGTTTCCATGATATAAAAGTGTTTTAGGACTTGACAAGGTATTACTCTTCAATAAATAAACAAATTTCAGGTGGGGGTGGGAGGTGGGCGGAGATATCATGACCATATCTCCCCCACCCCCCACCTGAATTTTTTTTTATTGAAGACTAATACATGGGCAAGTCCTAAAACAGTTTTATATCATGAAAACTATTCAAAAATATTGATTTCAAACAGGAATATTTTTTTGACTTTTGAAGTCCCATGTGAGGGTCACGATATCTTCCCCTTCAGCTGAATTTTTTTTTTTGAAGATGTATCTGGTTGTGTCATACAACAGATTCAATTGTAAATTTTTGTAGGTAGACTCAACTGTTACTGCAACAAATTAAGAATTTTGGACTGAAATACAAAATTCTGTCTCAATGGATCCAGGTAGTTTAAATATCCTCTATAACCACGATTAACAAGTTTTCCAACTAGTAACAACTGTTTATGGTATCTTAAATGGGTTTCAGATTGAACACAAGAGAAACAAATGTAAGTAAAAAAGAAGGTAAAAAAAATTTAGGTGGGGGGAAGATAATCAGGGTGGGGGAGGGTGTTTGTGAGATAAACCAGTTTATTCCCCCCCTGGGGGGATATGCAGGGGAGGGATAAACTGTTACACCGGCATTGTTTTAAAACACCAGAATATCATAAGTAACAGTACTGTATCAAATAATAGGCATTGAATTCGATATTATTATTGGGGAAATGTTGAACACAAATCAGTCATTCTGTTCAGTCATTCCCAATTTTTCTCTGATTTTGCTGCCTTCATATTCTGTTCACATAACCCTTGGGATATACTCGCTGATCAGAGAAACGATGGTTGAAGGATGAGAATATTATTCTTTTTCAGCTGCAATGAGCAGCTCTATATAATAATATGGCAATGTCAGTCTGTCTGTCTGTGTCTGTCGGTCGGTCGGTCTGTCATCAATAAGTTTAAAAAACACCATAACTTCTAAAATACTTGATGGAATATCACCATACTTGGTATGCAATTGTATCTTCATGATGTCTACATCCTCTCAATACTGCATGTCATTCGGATAATTTCTGTCACATTTATGGACTTGTCACCAACAAGTTTTAAAACATCAGTGGCGTTGCACGAATCATCTCAGCTTCGGCACTGTGACAGTGCGCTCTAGTTCTACAACCACCTTCACATTATTCAATCCTTTCCCATTGTAGGTTTACATAGATACCTGTTGACTGCACCACCAAAACTACAAGTGCAATCTTCCTTTCATAATTTTGTGTAAGATCTTAAATTGCAGTATTCATATTACATGAAAATTGTATTCAAAGCTGTTACACAAACTCACAGATTTAAAATTATTCATTCCCATAATCATTAATATTATAGTAAGTATTGAATACTATGTTCAGATATCTAAAATAATCTACAATATATCTGTATATCACCATTTTTGGTCGAGTTGTGTTAACAACCAAGACCTATGGTTTGGTGGCGGACGGTGTGTTTCCAGGTAGGCGGGTGTGTGGGTGTCCAGGCATTAGAAACTGGTGGTTAACCGAGGCCACAACTGGGTTTCGGTTGTGAAAAAAAAAACGGGAGTTGCACCGAAATTGCAGTCACACAACCGACGTTACGTTTTTTTTTTAATTAATCATTAATACAACGCATAATCTATGTTTCCTGGAACAAGGGTCGATCTAATTTGAAAACGCAGGTGTTATTTCTTAGAACTAATCCATATCATCTACGATCGTGTGTTGGGGAGTGAATGCGCCAAGCGCCATGAATGGATATCTACTGATTACAGAAACGAAAGTAGAACTTGGTAACCAACCGCGTGCACCACATGAGAGTTACAAGTTTTCTTGAGTTAAAATCGTGACTGAAGATCCGAGTCCCATGTACGATAATCGAAATGACCCGAAATCAAAATTTTGTCCCTGTGTGGGACATACATACATTGCATGTATAGAGGATCTCAAATGAGTTCCCGTTTAATATTGAAATTTAGGAAACGAGTCAAGTAGATTTCATTTGCAACGAGCTTTAGCAAGTTGCAAATGAAATCTACTTGACGAGTTTCCTAAATTTCAATATTAAACGGGAACGAGTTCGAGATTCTTTTTATCACATAATCCGATATTGTCATTTTTTGCCGGTGTTAACTACTAAAAACGAACAAATAACTCTGTACAGCCTTCTTGTTGCGATTCTGGCTGTGACGCTGTGCTCCCATATTGTGTACGCTGCAGAAAATAGTTCCTAATAAACTCACTACATTCTTCAAATTTGCAGCATGCTTTCATCACGAAAATATAAAATTTCAATATTCCACCACATATGGATTTAATAACAATAAATAACACCTTTTAATGCAACAATATTTCATAAAAATCCCTTTGTGTCAATCGCTGTCAGAATCTGTTTCTATAACAACTCGTCGACGCTTTGCGAAGTTTGGTAATTCAGCTGATTCAGTCGGGAATTTTCGCTCACATGCATGGTGTACGTGGACTTCAAAATGACCACCGTGTATGTTGTTGTTAGAAAAGATTGAGTTTATTGTACCGTGGAGCTGCATTGAGCTTTTGTTATCATTGGAACTATTGTTATTATTCACTGACAATACTGGAATTTGGTTTAAACATGTGCTTTCTGAGGGAGGATAATTCAAAACTGGTGGAACTTCTGGTACATTTGAACTGGAGAGAACATGTGATATTTTCTGATGTTGAAATTCATTTAGGGTGGAATAATTGTTCACTGATTGAATATTGCGATGTCCGCTGATTTGAACAATGTGGTTTGTTGGTATATTTCTATCATTCAACTTCTGTATCATGTGCTTTCTGGCACTATGGTTTGACAATTTTTTGTCAGTGGTTGCGATAACAGCGGCTGTCGTCATTCTTCTCATCAAAAAGCCAAGTTTGTTCACACCAATTGGTTGCCGTTTGAACCAACATTCACCAGATTTAGGAATTCCAGTGTGTGTTGCAATATAAAAGGGACGATCTGCATCACAGAAGTCTTTTGGTCGCTTACTTGAAAATGTTTTATAAATTTCTACTATACATTTTTCGGGCTCAGCTGTATTTGCCCACAACTTAGGTTTCACGCGACACACATCTCTTGGATTTGACCCAGTTCTAGTTTTTGTTTGGCGTTCATTGAATTCAAGATATGCACCTTGGTTTAACTCTTCACAAAGTTTAATATCACCCCAGCACATTTCATGATGTTCAGATGTACCACGCAGACCAAAGTGAATTGTGAAATAAAACCACAGGGTATTTATAATGCTTTGTGGTGTTGACGATCCAAACTGAACAGTTTCCCAGAGAATTTTTATTTCATCATCTGATATTGGCTGAGCTTTATTTGGTAGATTCCCTTTCCCATCGCGCTTCAAGGCCATTTGTTTACATTTTAAGACATCTCGGACCTGGCAAAATTCCACACTGTTAATTATGCTGTACCCATACCTTTGCCTCCGAAGTTGGCGATCAAAACTGGAGATAAACCCCCGGAGAGTAGTGGGCTCATACTCAGAACCGTCAGCTTTACGAATACTGATGAGAAATTTACACAACAATTCAGAAAGTTCACTGGGAGGAATTTCATGGATTACACGTTTATCATTGTTCTTTGAATGCTCAAGGTAAGCATAGAACAGAGTCAAGTCATAAAATGTTTTTGAAGCAGTGTTCCTATTACTCTGCATTGATATAAATTCATCAATATTACTTTCAACAGCAGCAAATCTATTATTTTCACTGGTCTCAACATTGACATTGTTACTTGACGTCTGCTGTATCGACTCGGTTTCAGTACATGGGTTATGAATGAGAGTTAACCTTTCAGGTTGAATATCTACAATAAAGTCAATTCCTTCAATTTTCACTGTGATGTAAACATCAGCACCATGATTTGTTTGCCCAAGTACTCTTCTCTGGCCCTTTCCATCAATTTTTACAATACAGTTTTCTGGAAAGTTTACTGCAGCAGCCATGTTTGTTTTGAACACATTAGTAGTGTAATACAGTCACTGATGTAAAAAGTCTCCAAATGGAATGTCAGCATGTGATTCACTCAGATGCTGACATTCCATTTGGAGACTTTTTACCTTTATTACACTAGTGTAATATGAAAATTTATTACATGGCTTTAATACACTATAGAATGGTGTGATTATGTGATAAATATATTTATTAAAAGCACAATTTAAGCACATGGAGATACGATTTGTATGCGCTTTGATCGAAGTGCTATTTAAAAACAAAAGTGTCAGCAAAAACAACGAATCACACAAGACACGCATCGAGTTAATTAGAATTTATTAAAGGTAACCACCATTTCAAAACCAAAAAATGTGCAGGAGACAGTTTCATCCATAAAAACATCAAAATTTCTTACGGTTACGCTCTGTTCCACTGAAAAATTGGTTGCATTGAAATTCGTCTCGCAATTTGCATAAAAAGTTTTTCTTTGAAAACTTGTGTTAGAAAGGGGTTAAATGTGATAAGACTACGATAGAAATCACACATATTAGGATGGATAAGAATGGCAGGCCTCATAGAACCAATCGCACATGTCAGTGTTAGATGGTTGGCAGAAATTGTCATTTTTCTGAACAGAGTATAATCATGCAGCGCAGCAGGTAAGGGAGACAACTGAAATATTTTGTTATTTACCTTAGAAATAAATTGACTAAAATTGTTAATGATGCTTAATTTACGAAGGATGTTGAAAACGTTTTTAACTACGCTTTTCAATTCAGTTAGGACATGCAGAAACCATGAATAACCGAGTTTCTAATGTGAACTTGAAATTTATTTTTAATACTTTAAATATTTTTTAAAAAAAATATACCTTCTATTACAGAGAAGAACACTCTCACCATGGGTGATGCTAAATTTCAAATCCACTGCATTGAGGCAAATACAAAATCAACTGCATGGTAACCCCAGTCATCACTGTTAGGGAAAGAGTTAGGGTATTCAGAAAGCATGAATGACGCAATTTTTTGTAGGGGAGGGGGGAGGATTTTAACTTACATGACTTAGTTTTGTGTGTGTATGTATGTTTGTATAACTTTTATTTATTTTTTTCTCCACAATTGTGTCCTCTATGTACATTTATTTTGTCACAATGTCATATACATTTTATGTTTTTTTCTGTCTTCTCCCTCATGTCCACTGACTTCTCCCTCCTGGCCCCTGACTTCTCCCTAAAGTCTCTGGAGGGAGAAGTCACTTCCCTCTAAAATCAGCTGCCAGGCTGACCAGTGATAGACACTAATGAAGTAATGGTTACAGTACTGTAAATTATTTGCATTGGTGACAGTGTTAAAATTTTCCTGTCTCTGAATCTCATCAAGCTTATAACAGTCCTTGAAAATCATGGTCAGAGGCCTAAAGGTGCTTAAATTTGATTTTCTGAAACCCTTCAATAACAATTTTGAATTATGAACAACCTGAATGAATTCAAGTTACCTGGAAAAACATTCTTAGACTATCACTTCATACTTGAACCTGAGTTCACTGGTTCTCCACTTCCAAATTCCCAAAATTAGTTGAGAATGCATAAAGTAGAAAAAAATCCGAAACCGAAACCCAGGTCTTCACCCCCCAAAAAACCGAAACCAAAACAAAAGTGAAAAAATCACAACTGCCAGTCTCTACCAGGCATCCTCACACTGTTTGCGCAATAACTTGAACAAACTTTTTCTGATTTGACTAATATTTGCCATACAGGTCTTTTGCAATAATACCTCAATGAGTTTGAAAACTGGTCTGGCCTGATTTTTCGTTAGAGAGTTATGGATCTTAATTAGTAAATTTTTACGAATTTTTTAGCTCTTTAGCTCAATAACTTGAATTAGCATTATTCAATTTGACTAATATTTGCCAAACAAGTCTTTTGTAATAATATCTCAAGCGAGTTTGAAAACTGGTCCAGCCCGATTTTTAGCTTAATTTGACAAAGTCAAGATAAGCTATTGCCATCACATGTGTGGAAGTCTGTTAGTCTGTGAGTCTGTGAATCTGTGAGTCTGTTCACATTTTCCTTTGGCACAGGCTACACCCCGTAGTTCTTGTCTGATCGTCATGAAATTTCATATGCAGGTTTGGGGTCATGTCTAGATGAGAACGTCCCCTTTTGGTCGTGATCGTTCAACCAGTATGACTGCCCGAGCCCAAAACCCGAAAACCATTAGCATCTATAGGTCGTATTTATGAAGGGATTTCAATGTAACTTTGTAGGATGCCTCTGTATAATGCCTAGATGAAAATGTCCCCTTTTGGTCATGATCTGTCAACTGTGATGGCTGCCCAAGTCCGAAACCCAAAAGCTTTTAGCACAGTCTGCAGGTCATATTTAATATAGAGGGATTTCTTTGTAACTTGGTAGGATGACTCCAAATAATGTCTAGATGAGAACTTCCCCATTTGGTCGCGATCAGTCAACTGTGACGACTGCCCAAGCTCAAAACCCAAAAATCTTTAGCACAGTCTACAGGTCATATTTATGAAGTGATTTCATTATAACTTGGTAGGTTGACTTCATGTAATGTCAAGATGAGAACGGCCCCTTTTGGGCACGATTGGGCATCTGTGACAGCCCCTGAAGCCTGTAAAACTTTGACACAGTCTACAGGTTATATTTATGAAGGGATTTCATTGTAGCTTGGTTGGATGACTCCAAATAATGTCTAGATAAGAACGTTCCCTTTTGGTCGTGATCATTCAGCTTTGATGGCTGCATGAGCCCAAAAACCTTTAGCATAGTCTGTAGGTCATATTCATGGAAGAATTTCATTGTAACTTATTAGGTTGACTCCATATAATGCCTAGATGGTGACATCCCCTTTTGGTCGTGATTGGTCAACTGTGACGGCTACAGGGGCCCGGTGGGGGCGCTTTGGCTCAGTCGATAGAGGTGCAGGCTGCAAGCCGAGAGGTCCTCGGTTCGAATCCCACCTGCGGCAACCACGTTGTGTCCTTGGGCAAGACACTTCACCCCCATAGCCCATGTGGGGGCATGGTGACGTCGTGTGCTAAGGCATACTGCACGTCGATGGGGCACTTGTGTTCAACCAATGCTAACCCTGCTTGTGTGGAGTTAGTATGTTGGGGAGCTGACAGTTGCTCGCCATTGCTCGGTGGTTCTCTCCGGGTACTCCGGCTTCCTCCACCCGTAATACTGTCATGGTCATGATTAGCCATTGTGCAAAAATATGTGACCTTAAACCCTAATAAATAAATAAACAAACAAACAGGGGCCCGAAGCCCGAAAACCTTGTTCACAGTCTACAGGTTATATTTATGAAGGGATTTTTTTGTAACTTCGTAGGATCACTCCAAATGATGCCCAGATGAGAATGTCCCCTTTTGGTTGCGATCATTCAACCATGATGGGTGCCCGAGCCCGAAGCCCGAAAACCTTTAGAACAGTCTGCAGGTCATATTTATGAAGGGATTTCATTGTAACCTGGTAGGTTGACTTCATATTATGTCTAGATGTGAAGGTCCCCTTTAGGACGTGATTGGGCAACTGACGGCTACAGGGGCCTGCAGCCCAAAAACCTTTAGCACAGTCTACAGGTGATATTTATGAAGGGATTTCACTGTAACTTGGTAGGATGACTCCAAATAATGACTAGTTGAGAACGTCCCCTTTTGGTTGCAATCATTTAGCCTTGATGGCTGCCTGAGCCCAAAAACCTTTAGCATAGTCTATAGGTCATATTTATGAAGGGATTTCATCGTAACTTGGTAGGTTGAATTCATATAATGTCTAGATGAGAACGTCCCCTTTTGTATGCAATTGGGCAACTACGACGGCTACAGGAGCCCGAAGCCTGAAAACCTCTAGCAAGGTCTACAGGTCATATTTATGAAGGGATTTCATTGTAGCTTGGTAGGATGACTCCAAATAATGTCTAGATGAGAATGTCCCCTTTTGGTCACGATCATTCAGCCTTGATGGCTGCCCAAGCCCAAAACCCAAAAATCTTTAGCATAGTCTATAGGTCGTATTTATAGAGGGATTTCATTGTAACTTGTTAGGTTGACGCCATGTAATACCTAGATGATGACATCTTCTTTTGGTCATGATTGGTCAACTGTGACGGATTCAGGGGCCCGAAGCCTGAAAACCTTGAGCACAGTCTACAGGTCATATATGAAGGGATTTCATTGTAACTTCGTAGGATCACTCCAGATTATGCCCAGATGACAACGCCCCCTTTTGGTCGTGATCATTCAACCATGATGGCTTCCCGAGCCCAAAACCCGAAAAACTTTAGCACAGACTACAGGTCGTATTTGTGAAGGGTTTTCATTGTAACTTAGTAGAATGACTCAGTATAATGTCGAGATGAGGACATCCCCTTTTAGTTAGTATAATGTCGAGATGAGGACGCCCCCTTTTAGTTGCAATCGGTCTATCATCATGGCTACAGAGGCCTGAAGCCCAAAACCTTTATTACAGTCTACAGGCCATATTTATGAAGGGATTTCAATGTAACTTGATAGGATGACTCGTTTTGGAATAATTTCACTGTAACTTGGTAACTTTTGTTGACATACATTAACTGTGAGGGCCACATACATTAACTGTGAGGTCATATTAACTCACCCCTCAGCTCTTTAGTACAGTGTACACCTCATATTATTTTTATTATAAACATAGCATACAGGGAACAGAAATTAACATATTCCCAATTATCACAATTCTTGTCTTATTTCATAATCCTTTCATAAACATTGAACATTATCCTTTTCATCAAACACAACGCATAGACAAGCTACAGTGACATTGACACTTTCATTCATTACAGAGTTATGGGCCTTAATTACTCAAATTTTGAGCTTGTTTGCGTCAATTTTTATGACTTTCCTGATTTTCAATAAAGAATGCATGAAAAAAGTAGCCACAACTCTACACCTGCATATCCGATGCCTACATCTTGTTTAATGTGAATGGATACCTGTATTCAATTTCAAATATCAGGCAGCTCTATTTTATCATACAGCAAATATCTCTTCAATATTACAGTAGTTTGCTCATCAGTTCTGGCATGCCAAAAAAATGAGAGTCTCAGCTCTTCCAGATCCTTATCATGTCTGTCTCAAACGAGACCCTCGTGACATCATTGTCATTACTGATGTTCAGAGATATTTGAAGCGACAATTCAACAATTGCAAATATAAACTTGGATGACTTGGCACTGAACATTTTGTTCAAACTTCCATAATTTTTTGTTTGTGTACATTTCAGGTGTCATATTCAATTTTTAGCTCAACTTTGACATAGTCAATTTTGAGGTTTTGTCATGGCCTGCCGTCCGTTGTCCGTCTGTTAACAATTAAATGCAGCTCGGGCTAAGGGCTGTATTTATGAACCAATTTTTGCGAAACTTCTTGGGTACCCTTATTATCCCTATGGGACAAGAATGAGTGTTTTGGGGTGCGGTCCAAAATTCAAGATGGCCATCGGCCGCCATTTTGTACTGAAAGTAGTGCAATCAGTTTATTGTACAGAACTAGTGTACGAAAGTTCTAATTTGAATAAATTTTTGTATGAATGTTTATGGAAAATGAAAATCATCATCAGCAAAATTGTAATTGATGAAGCACTGGGTGCTTCATTAGTTAAAATTTTGAAGATTATTCTAGGGCTGCACGGTATTACGGTATACCGGTTGGTACTGGTATTGAAATCGTCACCGGTTAAAAACCGTCCATCAAAAATGAATACCGGTATACCGTGAGTAACGGTATACAATTTTTGGGTCCGGTATTATGATTTGAAATTCGCGTTTTCTTGAAATAAAAATATAAATAATGCGCGAAAATAGGGCAAACGCATATTAAATGCAAGGGATATCATGAATAAAAAAGATACTTCTGGAGCAATAGACAGAAGTATTACTTACTGCTCTGGGACAATGAGTGATTTGAATGGAAGAACGACAATAATCCATTTCTAAAAAGTTATTGAACCTATTGTTTAATACGAAAATAAGCCATAAAATTATCATTGGGTTTACTGGCTTTCATCTGAATCTCGGATACAAGTAAATTTGTCTTTGTCAATTTAATTCCTGTAAAAACATGGTCAACCTCTCTTGACTGATAAGCGTTTAATTACTGAGCCAGTCATTGTGCTAATTGCGTATATGTGGCTTCATGAAAAACAGTGGGAAACAAAACTTTTTTTTATCAAAACGTGTGTCCAGTTGATGGAATTCCAAGGGCCTGGTTACACAAACAACCAGTAGTAGCTCCTCCCCTTCTATCTTCCTGCAGTAAACTTCCTCAGATGACAATGTCAAATGTCAGCTGTCATATGTCAGGCCAGTCGGTCTGTTGATATTAAGCACGCCTCCAAGACGTGATCACTCTTCAGTTTCATGACAGTCTGCAGGTGTCAATCACAGCCGACAATGTTTTCTCCCAGTGATGGCGTCACACGTCTGTCATATTTGACAAAAATTGTTGCACATTTTGCAATTGTGAATATGTGTGATCTGAAACATTTTTTTGTCAGATTGACGACAAACAACGAATTAATGAACTCCAAAATTCTGTTACATTCAGAGTAAACGCAGCACTTAGAACGTACCGAATTACATGAGTTGTTTTTCACCTAGGACCTTGTAGTTGTACATCACATTTATCAAGCAAGCACTTTCATAAAAGTAAGGTACATGTATTTCAGTTTTATTTTGTTTTCAATCTGAACTGTTTCACGGTATACCGGTATACCGCGGTATTGTTTTCAATACCGTCACCGGTACCAAAATCCAAATACTGTGCAGCCCTAGATTATTCATAAGTTAATTTTTTGATGTTTATTCCCATAATTAGTGTGCTTCATTTGTTAAATTTTTGATGATTATTCCTATAATTAATGTTTGGGATCTAATACTATCATGTCCGTGGAAATATTGCCCACTTGTGGAAAGTGACCAGTTCACGGCGGCCATACTGTTGTTTAAGAAGCAGAGCCTCTTTGAACTCTTCTGTCGTCATCAGATCTTATGTACAGGAGGCCCGATCATAAAAGAAGAGTTCAAGGGGAGACTGTATGCAGCATTTTGATAATACATGTATCTTGACGATTAAAAAATTTATGAATCAGCTGAACTCGAATCAAATTGAATCATGTATCAGGACAATTTCTTCTCAATCTCAACCTACTCACAATTGTTTACAATTGGCTGTAATGTAAGTGCAAGCCCTACTTCGGAACTAACTCAAGCTAAGAAACTTTTCCAAACGAGTTGGAAAAGTGGAAGAGTGCAAACGCACAAAAAAGATCAAAAAAGGGGTCGAACGATGAATCATGTATCAGGACAATTTCTTCTCAACCTACTCACAATTGTTTACAATTGGCTGTAATGTAAGTGCAAGCCCTACTTCGGAACTAACTCAAGCTAAGAAACTTTTCCAAACGGGTTGGAAAAGTGGAAGAGAGTGGAAAAGATCAAAAAAGGGGTCGAACGAGACCGGCTCTCGACATTACAGGTACTCTCTCTGCACACCTCTTGCGTTTACCGAGCGCATGCGCAACAACCGTGACGTCAATTCCTTTTATTTCCGCCATTGTAACATGGTCGGAAATTTTGTGACTCGTGCTGCTGAATTGTTTTTCCTTTGTGAACAACTTGGAACCGAAAGGGGACTATAGGATTGCACTCCGTCCGTCTGTCCATCTGTCTGTCTGTTTTTATGTGACCACCTCTCCCTCCAACATGCTTTAAGCTACACCTTTCATATTTGATACATGGATAAATGGTTCTGAGGGGATGATGCACGCTCAAAATCTTTGTTTCAAAATCCAAGATGGTGGAATGGCGTCCGATGTCTGCAGGTTGCTTGACCTACTTTCAGAGCCAATTGCGAGAAGTCAGATCTCTTTCCTTTTCAGCAATTTCGTCATTTGGGAATAGATTTCGACACTCTTCACAATGTGGTGTCAGTTCCCAATGCTCGGGCGACGATCCTTTCCCCCTTGACTCGGAACCTGCTCCGATCCTCCTTGATCTCAGCCAGGACTTTTCTTTGGATGCTGGGCCTTTGCGGTTCGGTGGCAGATCTCATTCCGCTGGGTCGCTTGTTTGTCCGACCTCTCCCACACTTCCTTTTGGATCACTGGCATCCTCTGGACCTGGAACTTCCTATTCCTCGGTGCCTGCTTTGTCACCTCCACCCTTGGGCCGATGTTCCCTGGTTGACTCAGGGTGTCTCGTTGGATCTTCCTTCGGCCGATCGCATCCTTACTGCAGATTCCAGCGATCAGGGCTGGGGTGCGACATTGGACCCTCTCGGTCTGTCTACTCACTGCAAGTGGGACAGCGAGCAGATGGCCCTTCATATCAACCAGAAGGAGCTCCTTGCTCTTCTGTTGAGTTTTCAACAATGGATTTCTCACCTGTCGGACCACACAGTCCTACTTCTTTCGGACAACTTGACAGTGGTGGCCTACATACGGAATCAAGGTGGCACACATTCGATTCCCATGTATCGGCTATCTCAGGATCTTCGACTGTTGACGTGGGTTGTAAACGTTCGGGTAGCCATTCGTCTCAATCCCGGACTTCTCAACGTCCTAGCAGACTAAACACCGGAATGACACAAAATGACGCGGAATGACACCAGAATGCCATAAAAATGACGCGGAATGACATTTATTTTACAAAATACTCGACCCCAGAATGTATTTTGTTTAATAACAAACAAAGTACCTTCCAAGCAACCTTCTTACATCTGGTCCTGTTCTTACTTTCAGACTTAGGAAATTATTAGCCTAGTACACTTTGGTGAAAGCCAACCACAGGAGGGTGCTGGGGGGGGGGGGGGGGGGTGGATTGGCACGAAGAAGAGAGGAGGGGTCATGAAGGAGAGGGTAGCAGTGGGGATTTTCAGTCAATAATTACTTTGTGATTTTTTAACCTAGCATAGATGCATCATAGACAACTGGACCTGGATTAATCAGACGTTTATTGAGGACCACAAGCTGAAAATATGAAGGGGCGGCAGGGGTGGTACATAAATATTCTTAATTTCTCCCACTTGCCTATGAAAAGTCTCCCTACTTGACTCTGCAGTCTCCCTATTTTTTCTGGAAGGAGACATGAAGTCTCCCTAAAATTCCCCCCTAGGCTGGTCCCTGGTCCTTCCCACCGAATGGATGCTGCATCGTCGGTGTTTCAGGCGATTTCCGAGTGTCGTCCTCTTGTCGACCTTTTCGCCACTCGCTGGAATCATCAAGTAGAGACCTTTGTCACCCCTTGTCCAGATCCACTAGCATTTGCGGTAGACGCTCTGGACTGGACAGGTTGGATCGGCTATGCCTTCCCTCCTGCACCGATTCTTCCTTAGGTGTCGGCGAAGATCTGCATTTGCAGTTGCAGGATCATTCTGATCACAGCTCTGTCTCCACAGAGGGTGTGGATCAATCTGATGTGGCCTCAGTTGGCAGATCAGCCGATTTGTCTCCCTCTACATCGCGATCTTCTTTCCCAGGGTCATCCCAGGAAGTATCACAACAACCTGGCGAGCCTGTCCCTTCACGCCTGTCTTTTATCTGGTCCAGTCTCCGACATAGAGGTTTTTCGAGACGAACGGTGGAGTGCATTTCTGCATCGCGGCGACATTCCACTGGCATGACTTATGCTACTAAGTGGAAGGTTTTCTGCCGCTGGTGTACAGCTCAAAATGTGGATTACCGTAATTCGTCAATCGCTCAGATTGCAGATTTTCTGGTATACGTTTTTGACTCCAAGGGCCTCCAGCCTGTTACTATTAAGGGCTATCGGTCTATGCTGTCTGATACTTTCTCTTATGCGGGAAAGCGGTGCATCGGTGGTAATCTCTTTCTCTCCAAACTGATTCGGCACTTTTCTCTGAAGAGGCCTCGAGTTTTGCGTCTTATACCCAAGTGGAACTTGGCATGGGTGTTGCACTGTTTGGAGGGGTCGCCATTCGAGCCTTTATCTGAGACTGATATGCGTTTTCTCACCTATAAGACTGCTTTCCTTCTAGCGTTTGCTTCTGCCAGACATGTCAGTGAGCTTCATGTGCTTTCTGTTGATTCTGCTTTTTAGCTTAACTTGACATAGTCAAGATAAGCTATTGCCATCACGCGTGCGGAAGTCTGTGAGTCTGTTCACATTTTCCTTTAGCACTGGCTACACCCCGCAGTTCTTGTCTGATCATCACAAAATTTCATATGCAGGTTTGGGGTCATGTCTAGATGAGAACGTCCCCTTTTGGCCGCGATCGGGCAACCGGTATGGCTGCCCGAGCCCAAAACCCCAAAACCATTAGCACAGTCTACAGGTCGTATTTATGAAGGGCTTTATTGTAACTTGGTAGGATGCCTCTGTATAATGCCTAGATAAGAATGTCCCCTTTTGGGCATGATCTATCAACCGTGATGGCTGCCCAAGCCCAAAACCCCAAAACTGTTAGCACAGTCTGCAGGTCATGTTTAATATGGAGGGATTTCATTGTAACTTGGTAGGAAGACTTCTTATGATCTCTAGATGAGAATATTCCCATTTGGGCATGATCTGCCAACCGTGACGACTGCCCGAGCCCAAAACCCGAAAACCTTTAGCACAGTCTACAGGTCATATTTATTGAGGAATTTCATTGTAACTTGGTGGGTTGACTTCATACAATGTCTAGATGAGAAAGTCACCTTTTGGTCCTGATTGGGCTACTGTGACGGCTACAGGGCCCCGAAGCCCAAAAACCTTTAGCACAGTCTAAAGGTCATATTGGGGGGTGCGGTGGCTCAGTAGGCAGAGGCGCAGGCTGCAAGCCGAGAGGTCCTCGGTTCGAATCCCACCTGTGGCAACTGCATTGTGTCCTTGGGCAAGACACTTCACCCCCATTGCCCATGTGGGGGCAAAGTGGCGCTGTGCACTAAGGCATACTGCACGGCTACGGTGCACTTGTCTTCAACCATGCTAACCCTGCTTGTGTGGAGTTAGTATGTTGGGGAGCTGACAGTTGCTCGGTGGTTCTCTCCGGTTGCTCCGGCTTCCTTCACCCGTAAAACTGTCGTGGTCATGATTAGCCATTGTGCAGAAATATGTGACCTTTTACACCAATAAATAAATAAATAAATAAATACAGGTCATATTTATGAAGGGATTTCATTGTAACTTGGTAGGATGACGCCAAATAATGTCTAGAAGTCTAGATGAGAACGTCCCATTTTGATCGTGATCATTCAGCCTTGATGGGTGCCCGAGCACGAAAACCTTTAGCATAGGCAAAAGGACATATTTACGGAAGGATTTCATTGTAACTTGTTGTGTTGACTCCATATAATGCCTAGATGATGACATCCCCTTTTGGTCGTGATTGGTCAACAGTGATGGCTACAGGTGCCCGAAGCCCGAAAACCTTGAGCACAGTGTACAGGTCATATTTATAAAGGGATTTCAGTGTAACTTCGTAGGATCACTCCAGATGATGCCCAGATGAGATTGTCCCCTTTGGTTGTGATCATTCAGCCATGATGGCTGCCCGAGCCCAAAGCCCGAAAACCTTTAGCACAGTCAACAGGTCATATTTATGAAGGTATTTCATTGTAACTTGGTAGGTTGACTTCATATAATGTCTAGATGAGAACGTCCCCTTTTGGACACGATTGGGCAACTGTGACGGCTACAGGGGCTCGAAGCCCAAAAACCTTTAGAACAGTCTACAGGTCATAATTATGAAGGGACTTCATTGTAGCTTGGTAGGATGACTCCAAATAATGTCTAGATGAGAACATCCCCTTTTGGTTGTGATCATTCAGCCTTTATGGCTGCCCGAGCCCAAAGACCTTTAGCATATTCTACAGGTTGTATTTATGGAAGGATTTCATTGTAACTTGTTAGGCTGACTCCATATAATGCCTAGATGATGACATCCCTTTTGGTCATGATTGGTCAACTGTGATGGCTACAGGTGCGAAGCCCGAAAATCTTGAGCACAGTCTACAGGTTATATTTATGAAGGGATTGCATTGTAACTTTGTAGGATCACTCCAGATGGTGCCCAGAATGTCCCCTTTTGGTTGCGATCACTCAACCATTATAGCCGCCCGAGCCCGAAGCCTGAATACCTTTAGCACAGTCTACAGGTCATATTTATGAAGGGATTTCATTGTAACTTAGTAGGTTTGACTTTATATAATGTCTGTATGAAACCGTCAAAATCTTGAGCATAGTCTATTGGTCATATTTATGAAGGGATTTCATTGTAACTTCGT
This sequence comes from Pictodentalium vernedei, assembly GCA_031216915.1. NCBI lineage: Eukaryota > Metazoa > Mollusca > Scaphopoda > Dentaliida > Dentaliidae > Pictodentalium > Pictodentalium vernedei. The sequence goes on from CM062296.1 coordinate 415,349,107, forward strand.
AGGATCACTCCAGATGATGCCCAGATGAGAATGTCCCCTTTTGGTTGCGATCATTCAACCATGATGGCTGCCCAAGCCCAAAGCCCGAAAACCTTTAGCACAGTCCCCTTTTGGACACGATTGAGCAACTGTGACTGCTATAGGGGCCTGAAGCCCGAAAACCTTTAGAACAGTCTACAGGTCATAATTATGAATGGATTTCATTGTAGCTAGGTAGGATGACTCCAAATAATGTCTAGATGAGAACATCCCCTTATGGTCGCGATCATTTAGCCTTGATGGCTGCCCGAGCCCAAAAACCTTTAGCATAGTCTATAGGTCTTATTTATGGAAGGCTTTCATTGTAACTTGTTAGGTTGACTCCATATGATGCCCAGATGATGACATCCCCTTTTGGTCGTGATTGGTCAACTGTGATGGCTACAGGTGCCTGAAGCCCGGAAATCTTGAGCATAGTCTACTGGGAATATTTATGAAGGGATTTCGTTGTAACTTCGTAGGATCACTCCAGATGATGCCCAGATGAGAATGTTCCCTTTTGGTTGCGATCATTCAACCATGATGGCTGCCTGAGCCCAGAGCCAGAAAACCTTTAGCACAGTCTTCAGTTCATATTTATGAAGGGATTTCATTGTAACTTGGTAGGTTGACTTCATATAATGTCTAGATGAGAACAGCCCCTTTTGGATACCATTAGGCAACTGTGACGGCTACAGGGGCCTGAAGCCCGAAAACCTTTAGCACAGTCTACAGGTGATATTTATTGAGGGATTTCATTGTACCTTGGTAGGATGACTCCAAATAATGTCTTGATGAGCATGTCCCCTTTTGGTCACGATCATTAAGCCTTGATGACTGCCGGAGCCCAAAACATTTAGCATAGTCTATAGGTCTTATTTACTTTAGGATTTTATTGTAACCTGTTAGTTTGACTCCATATAATGCCAAGATGATGACATCCCCTTTTGGTCGTGATTGGTCAACTGTGACGGCTTCAGGGGCCCGAAGCCCGAAAACCTTGAGCACAGACTACAGGTCATATTTATGAAGGAATTTCATTGTAACTTCGTAGGATCACTCCAGATGATGCCCAGATGAGAATGTCTTCTTTTGGTTACGATCATTCAACCATGATGGCTGCCCAAGCCCAAAGCCCAAAAACCTTTAGCACAGTCTACAGGTCATATTTATGAAGGTATTTCATTGTAGCTTGGTAGGTTGACTTCATATAATGTCTAGATGAGAACGTCCCCTTTGGACGCAATTGGGAAACTGACGGCTCCAGGGGCCCGAAGCCCGAAAACCTTTAGCACAGTCTACAGGCCATATTTATGAAGGGATTTCAATGTAACTTGATAGGATGACTTGTTTTGGAATAATTTCACTGTAACTTGGTAACTTTCGTTGATATACGTTAACTGTGAGGGCCACATACATTAACTGTGAGGTCATATTCACCCACCCCTCAGCTCTTTAGTACAGTGTACACCTCATATTATTTTTTATCAAAAACATAGCATACAGGGAACAGAAATGAACATATTCCCAATTATCACAATTCTTGTCTTATTTCATAATCCTTTCAAAAACATTGGACATTATCCTTTTCATCAAACACAACACAGAAGTTAAGCTACAGTGTCATTGACACTTTCATTTCAGAAATGAGGCTAACTGTAACCTTCACTACTGATTGCTCTTTTCTGGCCAAGAATCAACTTCCTGATTCGGTTCCTCCTCCCATCTGCATTCGGGCTCTCCCTGCTGCCGATGGCCGGAGGCCTTTTCTTTGTCCAGTTCATGTGATCAAGACTTATATTAATCGCACGCAGTTCATTCGGAGGGGTCGGAAGAGATTCTTTCTGTCTCTCATTCCTGGGAGGCTGTCTATCTCTTCCCATTCTATTTCCAGGTGGATCTGTCTTGCAATCAAGCTGGCTTATTCCAGTTTGTCTGCTTCGGATCTTGTTTCAAACCAGTTTAATGCTCATGAGGTTCATGCCATTTCTACATCCTGGGCATTCTCCAATTCTGTTTCGCTCCGGGATGTTATGAATGCAGCTTACTCATGCTTCTACTTTCTCCACCTTTTATCTGCGCCACCGACAGCAGCAATCTGAGGACCTTTTTTCTTTAGGCCCTCTCGTTGCTGCTCAGGCTGTTGTGCACCCTCGTTAAATATGTTTTTTCAGGTTTGTGCATCGCTTAGCCTTGTTCTTTTCAGGTGCTTCTTTCTTTCTTCGTTTACAGGTTTCACTATTATTCTCTGCCCTCCTTGCTTTTCTTTCTGCTGCGCTTGTTGGTATTGATATGTGATTCACCTATTGTTTATTCAGCTATTTGTAAACAATTGTGAGTAGGTTGACAAGAAATTAAATTTTTTTAGTAAATTTTGTTTCTTAACATACCTACCACAATTGTTTACAATTGGCTGTAACGCAAGTGCAAGCCCTACTTCGGAACTAACTCAAGCTAAGAAACTTTTCTAAACGAGTTGGAAAAGTCAAAGAGTGCAAAAGCACGAAAAAGATCGAAAAAAAGGGTCAAGCGAGACCACCGTCGCTCGACATTACAGGCACTCTCTCTGCACACCTCTTGCGTTTAACGAGCGCATGCGCAACAACTGTGACATCAATTCCGTATTTCCACCAACGAGAAGTTTGTGATTTAGTGGGAAGGCAATGATATCAAAGATATCCCCAAGGAGGGTGGGCCTCCGGTAAACAATTGTGGTAGGTATGTTAAGAAACAAAATTTACTAAAAAATTTTAATTAGGTTGCCTCCCCGCTAAATCACAAATTTCTCGTTGGCAGAAATATGGAATTGACGTGACAGTTGTTGCGCATTCGCTCGTTAAATGCAAGAGGTGTGCAGTGAGAGTGCCTGTAATGTCGAGCTCAGGTCTCGCTCGACCCTTTTTTCGATCTTTTTCAGGCTTTTGCACTCTTACACTTTTCCAACTCGTTTGGAAAAGTTTCTTAGCTTGAGTTAGTTCCGAAGTAGAGCTTTCACTTACGTTGCAGCCAATTTTAAACAATTGTGGTAGGTATGTTAAGAAACAAAATTTACTAAAAAATTTGAATGTCAGTTGAATCAAATTTCAAAGTTTGCTTCTACGTTCTCTGCCACCTACAGCAGCAATCTGAGGACCTTTTTTTTTTAGTCCCTCTCATTGTTGCTCAGGCTGTTGTGCACCCTCGTCAAATATGTTTAACAAGTGCATGCTCAACAACCGTGATGTCAATTCCGTATTTCCGCCAACGGGAAGTTTGTAATTTAGCGGGGAGGCAACGATATCAAAGATATCCCCAAGGAGGGGGGGGGGGGGGGGGGGGGGGGGGGCTCCAGTAAACAATTGTGGTAGGTATGTTAAGAAACAAAATTTACTAAAAAATTTTAATTTTGTTGCCTCCCCACTAAATCACAAACTTCTTGTTGGCCGAAATACAGAATTGACATCACGGTTATAGCGCATGCGCTTGTTAAACGCAAGAGGTGTGCAGAGAGAGTGCCTGTAATGTCGAGCGCCAGTCTCGCTCGACCCCTTTTTCGATCTTTTTCGTGCTTTTGCACTCTTCCACTTTTCCAACTCATTTGGAAAAGTTTCTTAGCTTGAGTTAGTTCCGAAGTAGGGCTTGCACTTACATTACAGCCAATTGTAAACAATTGTGGTAGGTATGTTAAGAAACAAAATTTACTAAAAAATTTTAATTTCAATTGAATCAAATTTCAAAGTTTTGCATCATTCTACCACCCAGACAGTAACTTTTGAATTCTTTGAAAAAGGTGTCTAAAACACAAGCAGTATTTCAGTGAATGGACCTTTGAGTTTATCAAGAGGTCCATTGGCTGAAACATTGTTTTGTGTTTTGCTTTACAAATCTTTTCACTCCTCACTCCTCTTCACAGTTTCATAAGAATGACTGCAATTAAAAGACTTGGCAAACAATCATAAATGAAGAATGCGATGGTAAAGCACTTTAAACTCAGCAAGTATTAATGGTTTTATCTCACAAACATATTCTCTGTCAAAAGGTAGCAGGCATTACTTCCAAAGATTTATATTTTCATTCTATCCAGACTCCCATTCTGTGTTGAAAACACCTGTGTTTGCCTTCAATAATATTGATTGAATTCTGTTTTTGATGCAACCACAATATTATTATCAGTGACTGTACAGTGACTGCTATTTATTACAGAAAGTGGAGCCAAAATGAATTCTCTGTGGGAACCCCGGGAAGTGAAGCAGTGCTTGTTTACTGTGGTAAACAAGCTCTGTTTTGCTTGTAAAATTAGTCCCGGTCACCAATGCCTGAGGTGGAAGACCTCTAACATGGGCAGCATGGGTATAAATGATTGTCTGGACTTTGTTTTATATCTATTTTGCAGTCATGATAAGCCACTGTGCAGAAATATGTGACCATAGGCACCAATAAATAAATAAATCTTTTCACCATTCACAAAGTCATTCAAATATTCACTGGAAGTCACACACTGATCTAGAAGATACTGATTGATTGGTAGAAATGAAAAGACAATTGGGTCATGAGCGGATGACATCGAAAAGAAACTCACAATTTCTTTGCCAATAGTGATGTGACCTGATTATTCCACTGGAAATGTTTGCAGGATATGTGGTCAGTTACACTGTAAATGTTGTGAGTTTTAGTTTAATATGTTCTGGCAAATTGTTTTCTGGATAACTGAGTGTGATATTCAATGCTCGAGTGCAATGGATCTCACTTAAATGTATATCTTTCAACTGAATAACCCATTTCATTTGTTCATTGCATAAACATTACAAATACAAAACTATTTAAAATATCTTGAGTATAAATGTGACCTGTTAATTGCATATAGAGCAAACTCCTGTTAACTAAATAAAAAATCTTGTAATCTGTTGAATCTGTCAAACATTCACTGAATCCCCACATTTCTAGACATTTTTGACCTCAGTACTTCAATATAAACATTTAATCTATTATATCTTGTTTGACAGTGCTCAAGGAGCTCTGTCCAACAGGATATTGTAGAATAAATGCTCAGTTTGAAACTGGATGATAGGATAATGACCCAATTCCTGTTAATTACATACTCCTGTCAATTGAATATTTTCTTTGACAAAGTGGCTATTTAATTAACAGGGTTCTACTGTATTTGAAATTATAAGTGCATTAGTACCTGCTTTATGTAAAGGACTGTCTGTACATGAGTATGAGCATATCAAAACCCTTGGCAATAGGGTTTGAATTTAGATCCATGCAAATCACAATTTTTTCTTATGAATGATATCGAATCTCTGCTATCGCTTCAAAATCATGTGTAGGAGTGTTCTGACTGAATTATGCTATCTAATTGGATTGGATACAATAAATCTAGTTCTCAGAAAATGGCAGGATGAGTTGTTATCATCCAGAAAGTTGACAATAAAGAAATGCATGAAATCCAATCTCTTTGGGTTTTGAATAACCAAGATGTTTTTCAATTGAATAAAATCTGCGGAAACATTCGAAACCATAATGATGTGTAATTAATGTTGATAGAAAAAAAGGATTGGGGAGGGGGGGGGGGAGGGGCCATGCGTCCCATTTACTCCCCTGTTTGCTCACCTTAGAATACTGGTATATGTTTGCCAACAGCTTTAAATTTTCAGGTCTAATATTGCAGTATATGGGAGCTATTTTCTGTTGTGTTATCACACATGTAAATATTATATTTTCCTATAGACACTGGTAGCTCAGATATTGAAAGTGGCAAATTGGGCCCCAGTCAAGTTGTGTTTGATAATGCATCCAATGTGGGTACAGTTGTAGTAGAGCCAGACAGACTAGGGGTGAGTATTTTATTCAGCTTATTCCGTGTACACTTTTATCACATAATTACTACCTTCAAATTTGTAAGTAAAAAATCCATTTGATACCATGACATATCTTTTCAAAAGAATGTTTATGGCATAAGAAGGATCTCTTTGATTCATGGCATTTCACTACAAAATATATAGAGAGTACGTACTGTTTTTGAATAGCTATCAATTATCTCACGAGCAACTGCAAGAAAATATAAGTTTTCACTCCTTGCTTGAAGCTGTGAGTTAAAACCAGGATTTCCTTGAAGTTGCGAATGTGATAATTGTGGTCAAAATTTTTGAGAATCCATTTGGATTCTCTCGTAAATGGTTGCGAGAATCCATAACTGCTATGAGTGTCCCAGGATCCCATGAGGCCACTAACATAGCTTCCTCTAGGTTAAAATTATAGGATCCATTATTAGATATTTTTTGTTAGCGTCATCGGTGCTGAAGGTGTCTGACAAACTTGCTAAGGGCAGGTTCTCCAGGAAAAAATTTATTTTTAGATGCGCTGAGGTTGCCTTTGAAGGCATTCTGAGTGCAAAAGTCCTGAAAAAAATGAGGATAATTTGAATTTTTCCCTTGTAAAATCCAATAAATTCATGCCAGGAGAGTCTGTCTGTAATGTTGGCCATCGTCGACAGGTACCAGCCATATTTTTACAATTATGTAAATTAATACTTGGCAGCTCCGACCATTGATGATCTATTTTTGATTTAACGTTTGACTTTATAGAATTTGGCCCACAAATGTTTCCCTCAAAAAATCTTAAATATACAAGAAATGACCTGAGCCGCAAAGTTTGAATTTGAATCACACAGCTAGGTCTATTGATCACTGAGCACAATTGTACCTCCACACTGAAGAGTATGTTGCACATCAAGGTATTCATTTTATTAGGATGCCCTTCACATTGTGGTGAACAGAACAGAATGGCACTCTACGATGCTTCACAATGAGTCTCAGGTTGGGGAGGTTCGGAAAGGGGTTGTCTTACCTCATAGGAGCCAAATGTTTAGAAAGGAAATGAATAGTTTTTGTTTGACAATAACAGTCAGTGTTTGTGATTTGTATAGAAATATTCACTCACATTCTGATTCAAGTTCATAACAATATACATCTGCACTGGCCAACTGGGGAAAATTGGTTTGAGGAATGGGTCCGTTTTATGAACCCCAAAACAGGGTCATGGAAATACTTTACTGTGGTTGAACCCTGGTTGTATGCCGATAACACATGTCAACCCTTTACCCAAAACAGCTTTTTTAATATTTTTCCAACTGTACCCTATGGCCCAGACATAGCTGGTGCTAACTCCAAAATATCGAGGGCCAAACACAAATTTTGCCCCCCAATCCCCAAAATTTGCATTCAAAACTGAAAATTAGAAGTTATATATGGCCCTCCATACATTTACTCTCCGCACATGCGCAGATGCCAGGAAGTAACCGGAATTGGTGCCAACCTCATTCTTTTTTTTGGCCCTCTGTCAGATAACAACAAACTGACTTCTGTGCTTTTAAATCTCAGTTTATAATGATGCCAGACACAAATCAATGGTTAATTTGGTGGATCCAAGGACACAACTGGACGAAGGAAGGAAGAAACGGTGGTTTGAAATGTTCAGGGCTGTAATTTTATAATATAAAAATTAGTTCATGTTCCCCAATTTCGGGACATGGGCTTGACGTCATCATTGTTGATAATGATTTTTTCACTGTTTGTAAAGTATTCCTTCCCGACCCTCCCTTGATCCCTCCCCCCCTCCCCCAGTTAAACTCCCAAGCTTTTTGGCTTGTTTTATTGAATTTTTTTTATAAAATTTCATGAAACTTTAACGTGTTACACATAATGTTTATTCTGTATATCCCCAGGGTTACGTCCCCACCCTTTGGGTGTTTAGGCATTTTGGTCATGCATCATACATGAAGCGTATCGTTTTTTTTTTCTGATGAAGATCTTGCCTTACATCGGATAGTTCTATAATCTGTTACTAACTTTGGGCTGTGTTACCTGGGGTCTCGTTTCCGTTTTTATTCTGACATTTATATTAACAACGCTCTTTTTATATACGTTGTTTCCTATTGATTATATGGTAGGTCTGTTGTAATATACATTAAATAGTCCGGTAGTGTAGCAGTTAATTTTTAGCTCAACTTTGGTGAAGCCAAATTTGAGTTTATGCCATGGCCAATCGTCCGTCGTTATGACCGTGGAACGAGAACGAGTGTTTTTGGGTCCGATCCAAAATTCAAGTTGCCCGCTGCAGCCATTTTGTACAAAATTAGGTGCAATCAGATTTTTGTGCAGAACTTCCATATGAAAGCGCTGATTTGAATAATTTTTTTGTATGAATGTTTAGTACCATGGGATACATCACATATAATACGGGTTTTTTTCCCGTGCATAAATTATGCAAATTAGACTAACTTTGATGTATTTAGTGTTACTTTCAGCACTGTAAGTGCAATTGCCAATACGGCTCGGACTAGACGCCATATTTATGAACCGATCTTACGAAACTTCTTGGGTACCTTTGGTATCACCGTGGGACGAGAACGAGTGTTTTGGGGTCCGGTAAGAAAATTCAAGATAGCCGATGGCCGCCATTTTGTACAAAATTAGGTGCAATCAGATTTTTGCACAGAACTTCCATATGAAAGCGCTGATTTGAATATTTTTGTGTGTGAATGTTTAGTGCAGAAATTATGCAAATTAGATGAACGTTGATTTTTTCAGTGCAACATGTCAATACGTCTCGGGCTAGAGTCTGTATTTATGAACCGATCTTCACGAATTGTATTGGGTACCTTTGTTATCACCTTGGGACGAGAACGAGTGTTTCTGGGTGCGGTCCAAAATTCAGGATGGCTACCAGTGGCCATTTTGTACCGAAATTAGGTCTAATCAGTTTTTTGTACACAGCTTCTATACGGCTCAGGCTAGAGGCCGTATTTATGAACCAATCTTTACGAAACTTCTTACCTTTGTTATCACCGTGGGATTAGAATGAGTGTTTTAGGGTGTGGTCCAAAATTCAAGATGGCCACCAGCAGCCATTTTGTACCAAAATTAGTGCAATCAATCTTTTGTACAGAACTTCTGTATGAAAGTTCTGATTTGAATAAATTTTTGTATGAATGTTTAATAACATGGAATACATCACATATAGTACGGGGTTTTTTCTCGTGCAGAATTATGCAAATTAGATGTTCTTTGATTTATTCAGTGCTACTTATACACTGTAAGTGCACATGTCAATACGGCTCGGGTTAGAGGCTGTATTTATGAACCGATCTTCACGAAACTTCTTGGGTACCTTTGTTATCACCTTGGGACAAGAACGAGTGTTTCTGGGTGCGGTCCAAAATTCAAGATGGCTGCCAGTGGCCATTTTGTACCGAAATTAGGTCCAATCAGTTTTTTGTCACAACTTCTATACAGCTCATATTTATGAACTGATCTTCACGAAACTTCTTGGGTACCTTTGTTTTCACCTTGGGACAGGAACGAGTGTGTTTTGGGGTTCCTTTGTCATCACTGTGCTATGAGAACAAATATTTTGGGGTTAAGTCAGACCCACTCTGGGACTCAAAGATTCTTTTCTAGTTTAGCATCTGACTGTCACCCACCTTTACAATACTTTACCTATACATTTGTTACAGGCTATGGTCAGTATTTATGTACAGACCGTTACAATACTTTATATGTACCTTTGTTGTCAGGTCATTACCCAGATGTGTGTCAATGCTGTGTCACATACTATACATGTTCATGTCTTAACAAGTTGAGCTACAGTGTCATTGACACTTTCATTGGATAGTAAAATTAATTTTTGTCCACACTTGGGCTATATTGGGATACATTTGGGCACTTCGTTCCCTTTGAGAACTTCGGCTCTTGTCAAAATTTTTCGAAAATTTTTTTTGTGTAAACTAATTTTCGATTTATATTTTGAATGTTTTTGTTATATATCTTTTTATAATATTTAATGTGGAGTTGGTGGGAGTACGATAGACTTTGTTTGCTTCATTATGAAAGCATATTGCTCAATAAGCAAGGCGAGGAAGTCTTTCCTCTGAGTTTCATGTTGGTTGCCTTGCTTGTAGTCAATGTACTCCCACTAATTCTTGCTCAACATGTCGCATGGGATGACAAATGTTGGAGACGGGTGTCACGGTACGTTGTTAGCAAGGGGCCACTGCCGGTTCTCTCATGGCATGGTGAGAGGCTGCTGCCAGTCCTTTCGCCGAAAAGTCGCTCTAGTTTTTTAGTTTCTATTTACAGAGGAACAAAAACATGATGATGTTTACGTGACGCCGTCAGAAAGTGTGCTTCTGTCGTCGCATTTAGATAGTCAATCAGAGCTAGTGGCTAAAGTGCTCCTGAATATTAGACAGGGCAATAAACCACAGCGTTTTGTCATCACTGTCGCCAGCTAGCTTGACTGGTGAAGCGGTTACACCGTCCGAAGGTACCGTGACGGCGGGTTTGTCTGTTGCGGTCAAGGAGAATAGAAAGGGTAGAGCGAGCATTATAAAATAATAACAGGCTCACCCTGCTACAACGGAGAAGAAGAAGCCGGCAAGTTCAGCAGGAAGCTCGGTGAGGTCTGAAGGACCCCGAGTGGGAGAGCCCCCTCTCTCTTTCATAACACCATCTGGGGCCAGATGTTGGGGTTCGGAACTTGTGTCAGTCGGAGCTTACGTCCACTCCTCCTGTCTGGGACGCTTCGTTCAGTTTACAGCCGGGGTCGGCTATAGTTACGGCTTCTTCTTCAGCGTCTACCAAGCACACACGACCTCACCTTGGCTATGTGACTTCTGATATCCAGCCTGCATTGCCGAGAATGTCACTCTTCATCAGAGAAGTCACACCATACAGTAGCCAAGGAGACGAGGCCTCATTCATCGGGATGTCCGCAGAAAAGAGCCATCTCGGACACACTGTCCCAGGAGGAGCCAAGCAACAGAAGACCGCATCAATACTCTGCTCCTCAAGTCGGCGTCTAATCGACCTGCAGTGGCAGAAAGGAGTAAGGGAGGACGTCCTAGACAGAAAGTCGTCTAAAAAGGACTCCTTGCGAGGGTATAGTTAACCCTCCTATAATTACTCTAGGGATCGTCATACAGCAACTTGGATAGGGGGCTTAGGTCTGATCGAGACTACCCGTCTAACGCCCCTAAGCCATTGGCTCGAGGCTCTTCACGAAGGAGACGTAGTTTCTCCTTCCGTAGGCCTCGCAGGTACTACAGGTGAGGGTTAGGACCTCTATTGCTTAGCAGTTGACGGATGGTTATCAAGATTCACATCAAACTGGATAACTATTACGGAAGACCAGTAGTCGAGAAGTGTGGTCTCGGACGGCCTATGGCTATCTTTCCGAGAGAACCACAACTAACTTAATGTCTGATGGACAATGCTTCTGTCAAATCCTTGCATAAGAGTCTCTCCAATCGGAGGTAAAGGTTCTCTTTGACAGTGAGTAATAGAGGTCGTTGAGAATCAAGATTCTCTAGGATTCTATAGTCACCTGTTACTCATACCGAAGCCATAGAGCTTGTTCTGACCGATAATAGACTGGAGCGTGATAACAAGTTTATCAAAGCTCTAAAAGTTTATTTGTGGTTATCATTTAGTCGGTAAAAGCGAGCATTCGAGTGATCGACTATGCTACAAGCATAAATCTAAGGATCCGTTTTTTCATGTCCTGATATATCCGGCATTCAGAAAGTACCTACGGTTCGTCGTCCAAGGGATAGTATTTCAGTTCTGAGTGATATGCTTCAGTCTGAAGATAGCGCCCTGGGCTGTCACTCGAATAATGAACTCGGTAATGTCTCACAACAACCTGGTTTGTCTGCCATTATCCAGAACGAAATTAGTTTTATGCGACTGATGGGGTTGTGCTGAGCAGCTATGCATCTTGTTTAGATGGGTCTCTTACACACATGTCCCCTCCAGTTATTCTTACCCAGAACTGGAGTGTGATAACGCATTCGCTCAGGACCAGTATTGTTTTAACGGATCTAGTAAACAAAAGGTCCATATTGGGGCAGATATTCAGTGGTTAACTCAAAGAGTTCCGCTGCAGCTGCCAGATTCGGCTTTCACAATTATGACGGGTATGAGTCAATATTTTGGGGCCCGACCCTGAGTCCTACAGACTCGATATGCAGGGGTCTTGGGACCATCGGTTCCTGGAGAAATACATAAACATCAAGAATGATGTCAATATTGTTAGCGCTACATCAATGCGGACATGCTTGTTCAGATATTATTGGACAACTTGATAGTGGTAGCGTACCTCAGGAACCAGGGCGGCACCCATTCATTTTCGTTATGATAACTAACGGAGAAGAATTTTCATGTTCATTTCTCTCCGTCATATACCAGATCGTCTGAACGCACTAGCAGACTCGCTCTTCGGAAAGGTCGCCTGTTTCATTTGTATGGATGCTCAACATGTGATTATTTGGACAGTTTTGCTACCAGTGGGATCACCCCATGATAGTTCAGTTTGCGATGCACTGGAACAAGTAGTTACCGTCATTTGTGTCGTCATGCCCAGATTATTGAGCACATGCAGTAGACGCTCTGCAGAATTCATTGGGATGAATGATAGGATACGTGTATCCTCCATTTCATTTGATTCAGTAGATTACGTTTAAGATTAAACAGTCTTGTTGTGAATCCTACTAGTAGCACCTCTGTTGTCACGGAAATCTTGGATCAGTATTCTCAAGTGTCTGTTATGCGACACTCCCCAGAAGCTTCCTCCATGGGAGGGTCTTCTTTCAGGGGAAGTTTTATTCTTCACACGTCCTTCTCCACCCATAGTGGCATAATGGAGTTGGTTAGACGTGAGGGAACCATCGTGGTTCCTATATTTTTGTTAACTGACACAAGAACGATTAAATAATGCGGGTGAGGAGATTACGATATGACTTCGAATTGCCCCCCCCCTCCCCACATCCCCCACACACACACTGCCTATGTGTTTAGAGGCAATTACCAGGCAAGACGTAGTTTTCTTCCCACAAGCCTCATATAATTTAATACATACATACTATGCATTTGGGTCATGTTCTATGGCGACCTCATGGACACATCCGCTTTTAGTTGGATTAGTGTCCTGTTATTTTTGTTGATTTGTTATATACGAGCACTTATTTATAAATCATCACAATTAAATTCCTACTCTTGAGTACCTTGCAGGCTGCATAACCAGTTAACTGGTATTCAGATGATTACATGCTAAATACAAATGCTCTCGCACATTATTATTATTAGGCTAACGCTTTATTATATTTTGCGGATCTTGAAATCATAATCTATTTCGGGGGCGGTACGTGTCGGAGACTGTTAATCATACCCACTTACATTTCTAGATCCAAATTTTCCTTATGTTTTGTACTCCTCTAACATGTGTTTTTTACGATCATAGATATCGAACAGTACACGTTGGAGAGTGTTGTTACTGGAATTTATTGTACAGAGGCCGCCTGTGGATTACCTAGGAAGAGTGTTTTCTCTTCAGGGATCGTTCAGTGTGGCTCGATTGGATATGTGTATGTTATATTTTTATATATAACCAGTTTTCGATGTATCTGTGTACGTCGTCTGCAGAGTATGTTATTTAGTGGGCAAGATTAATTACCAGGATCGTATCTATAGCCATAACTTCTGAAGTAACGTTAAGCACCATTTATTAATCATGAATTAATACCTGAGTGCCTGCTCGACACTTATATTGTTTTTTGGTACCGCTCTTATTGTTTCCAGAGCTCCCCCTTTTTTCTATTGAAGACTTCTTCAAAAAAAAAAGGGAGGGGGGTGTGATTTTTACCCCTTCTCTGGCTTAAAAAGTATGTATCTCTGAAAGAAGCTGTTTTATCCGTATTCCTGCATACAGCTGAAGTGTTATTGTAAGGTGTATGTTTGTGGGAGATTTTCACTCATTCTCAAATATGCTATCCTAATTTTTGGAGCTTAGTCCAGACTAGCCTTAAAAATTAGGAACTTGTCTTCATGCTTACAATAAGGAATTACTTAAAATTGGGCTCCTTATTTAGAATATGTCTCCTCTATTACTCTATAGAGAGGCATACATGTAATTCCTAATTATTCCTAGTTCCTTCATCATGGATTGCAGGATTGGAATTATTTCAGAAGTCCTAGGCCCTCCACCTATTTACGATTCTGCTATGTCTGGGCCATTGGTATACTGTGTAAAAATATGATAAATTTATAGTAATTTGTATATTTTTATACTTACCAATGGCCCAGACAGGAAGGGCCCTCCCATGAGTGGGCACTCATACCTCCCCACTGAATTATTATGTAATACTCTCTTTTACAAAGAATGGTGTTGGCGCCAATTCTGGTCACTTCCTGACGTCTGTGCATGCACAGAGAGTAAATGTATGGAGGACCAGATAGGACTTCTAATTTTCGGTTTTGCATACAAATTTTGGGGATTAGGGGGGCAAAATTTGTGTTTGGCCCTAGATATTTTAGAGTTAGCACCAGCTATGTCTGGGCCATTGGAAAGTATAAAAATATACAAATTACTATAAATTTATCATTTTCACTCATTCTCAGATACGCCATCCTAATTTTTGGGGCTTAGTCCGGACTAGCCTTAAAAAATAGGAACTTGTCACATCTTATGTAGCATTGTCTTCATGCTTACAATAAGGAATTACTTAAATTGGGCTCCTTATTTAGAATATGTCTCCTCTATTACTGTATAGAGAGACATACATGTAATTCCTAATTATTCTAAGTTCCTTTCATCATGGATTGCAGGATTGGAATTATTTTTGAAGTCCTAGTCCCTCCACCTTTTTACGATTCAGCTATGTCTGGGCCATAGGGTACAGTTGGAAAAATATTATAAATTCATAGTAATTTCTATATTTTCCATACTTACCTATGGCCCAGATGGGGATGGCCCTCCCATGAGTGGGCACTTATACCTCACTACTGATTTATATATAATACTCTCTTTTACAAAGACTGAGGTTGGTGTCAATTCCGGTTACTTCCTGCGTCTGTGCATGCGTGGAGAGTCAATGTATGGAGGGCCAGATAGGACTTCTAATTTTTGGTTTTGCATGCAAATTTGGGGGACAAAATTTGTATTTGGCCCTTGATATTTCAGAGTTAGCACCAGCTATGTCTGGCCATAGGTAAGTATGGAAAATATAGAAATTACTATGAATTTATAATATTTTTATACTGTACCAATGACCCAGACTTAGCTGGTGCTAACTCTAAAATATTTAGGGCCAAATGCAAATTTTACCCCCCAATCCCCAAAATTTGCATCTAAAACCGAAAATTACATGTCCTATATGGTCCTCCATACTTAGGCTTTTTTGGGCTCAGGGTTCCCATTGGGAACTTGGGCTCTTCTGAAAATTTTTTCAAAAATTTTTTTTTGAAAATTATTTTCTTTTGAAATGTTATAATGAATTATAATATATTATGTATATTTATTTCAAGAGTTAGTGCAAGTAATATGACGGTGTATATTTTTTCTGGTTGAAAAAATATTCTTCAGTCGTAATGCGAGGATATCTTCCTCCAATTCACAAGTTCATTGTGTTTCTTATAGTCAATGTAGTCGCATTAATTCTTGCTCTGTTGATTGATATGACAACGTTGGAGACTTGTGTCACAGTATTTTATTTCGGTGAGAGGTCCATTACGGTCCTCTCTCCGTAGGGTCATTATATATTATCAGTTTCTTTTTCAGAACTCAGAGTGATGTTTCCGTGATTTCTTCAAAAACTGTCTCCGTCGTTGCAATATTAGGGCTAGCGGGAAGTGCTCAAGGTATTACGACAATTGCTGGGAGTTAGCTAGTTCTATCGAAGGCATTGTCGCCTGCTAGTCCGCCCGGTGTCGCGTCCATTCACCAGGAAATAAGAATGGTACAGCACCCGGGTTAGTCCGTTGCGGTCCAAGGAAGCAGATTGGGTGATGCGAGTACTATAAAACTTGAGATGTGCACACCCAGCAACGACGGATCTGAGGATAGTATGGAGGAAGCCTGTCAGTCCGATTGCTAGCTCGTCCAGGTCCCCCGGACCGTGAGTAAGAGAGGCCCCCTCTCTCTTGCATCAAAATCTGTGCTGCGATGTTGTTGTATGTTGTTCGCTTAGTCAGAGCTTATGTCCACTCCTCCTGTTCGGGACGCTTCGTCGCATGACAGTCCGACGTGGCTGTTATATTGGCTTCCTCATCAACACACACGACCGCACCTTGGCTATGTGACCACAGATTTCCAGGGGACGTTCGCATATTATATAATGCAGGATTGAACGTCTCTGGTGCTCTTGCTTCGCCGACCAAGGAATACACATCAACCAGGTCACTCCATCTGCTAGCCAAGGATACAAGACCTTTCCAGTTGGGACGTTCGCATATTATATAAATGCTGGAATGAACGTCCCGGGAGCTTCCAGCGGATATTTCATGTAGGACCGCGGCTCCACAGGTCTCATAGGGTAACATGAACTAGATATTGTTACCGTGATGTCTTCGTAAAGTGTGCTTCCGTTGTCACAGTCAAATGAAGAGTTAGCGGCAAAAGTGCTCATGTAGATACGTCAGTTGTCTGGAGTTCCCTAGTACGATAGATGGCATCAGCGTCCACTAGCGTGCCCGGTGTCGCGACCATTCACCGAATGGCTCAGCACCTGAGTTCGTCCGTTGCAGTCCAGGAAGGAGATTTGGGTGATGCGAGCACTATAAAATACAATGTGCACACCCAGTGATGACGGATACGAGGATGGTACGGAGGAAGCCTATTAGTCCAGTTCCTAGCTCGTCCAGGTCCATCCAGGCTGTGAGCGAGAGAGGTCCCTCTCTCATATTTCAACATCTGTGCTCAGATATTGTGGTACAAAACGTTCCTCAATCGGAGTATATGTCTACCGCCCGGGACGCTCTGTTATATAGACAGTCCGGAGAGACTGCTCTTTCGGCTTCCTCATCCTCACGTCAGCACACGCGACCGCACCTTGGCTATGTGACCTGTGATATTCAACCAACATCGCCGATCAGGGATTCTATGACGACCAGGTCACGCTATCCAGTAGCCAAGGATACGAGGCCTTCATTCTCCGGACGTTCGCATATTAGAGGTATGCAGGAGTGAACGACCAAGGAGCTTCCAGCGGCTATATCCTGTAAGACCGCAGCTCCACAGGCCTCTGTTGTGGATATGCTATCGCAGATAGCACAAATTATCGCAGCATCCCAGCAACCGACAGTAACTCTGTCAGATCAGGAATTATCCGACGATGCTGGGTTGGTACGTTCCGCTGCAGGTTCAGGCACGGACGACCAAGAATTTCAAGTGGTCCGACAGGATGGTGAAAGGGATACGGATGAGTTGTATTTTCCCTTTTTGGAACTACATTATTGCTGTAGAGTGCATCCGGCATTATCATCGGACGTTGTTCCTCCAGACCAAAATGCTGCGTTGCCGGATAAGAAACGGATAGTGCCACTGGATATAGAATTCTTAATCAGTTTAGGGACATCATCCCTCAGTTTTTGACATAGTCCAGATATGTTTCACGAACATTTGATCTGTTGAATGACGCTATATTTATATAACTTGCTACCTATATGGGCAGGTCAGGTTTCTTATCGGCAGTATGCTCTACGTCTGCCTTTCATCATTTCATTGAATATTTTGAAATGGCAGGACAGAGCATTCTGAGAGTTCTCTGCGTCTAGACGACCAGGCCAGGAACTAGTATTGTTTTACTGTCGTCTATGTCATTTCCAACCACGATGTTGGAAATAACAATATCGTCTAGCAGGGACAGCTTAGATGCATCATCGTACGCAAATCACCTTACCAGAACGTTATCATTACGTCTCAAAGGGAAAAGAATTCTAGGATGATAATATCCTTAAAAGTTCTTTCAAGGGCCTCACGTAAAACTCCGTCCTTTAGTGGCAATATGCAGTTGGTTAGACGTGACGCGGCCCTGGCTACATCCACGCGTGTAGATAGTAAGGTGAAAAAGCTGTCTCAGAGTCGCTACGGTCTCCGGAGAGTTTTCTTCAACAGCAAGCTTTCTGCTGTTTATGATCAGTTAACTAAGCTTTAGACTCTCTGCTATTAAAATTTGCTTCCATATAGTCAGATTCAGCAGAGAAGAGTAGGACAGGCACTTCTGGGACGAATACGTCCAAGGGAAATTCCTATAGAGGTTCCTATGCATCCTCTAGGTCTTATTCTAGAGACCGTCAAGGTAGCGACTCAGATAGGGGCCGTAATTCTGACCGAGACATCCGGTCAGACGCCCCTAGGTCGACGAGGCGAGGTGCGGGCAGTGGAGGACATGGCTTCTCCTTCTGCAAGCCTCGCAGGACCAGGAGGTAATGGTTTTAACTTCTATCGTGTACTAGTGAGCGGAAAACTGTCGAGTTTCTCAATGATTTGGGATTAGATTACGGACGTACCTTGGATTCAAGGGGTGATTTCGGAAGGATTAAATTGTTCCTCAAACAAAATCCTCTGTTATCTCGGAGTCCAGGTTGGACTCAGCTTCCGTCAGTCAGTACGATAGACGCTCGCTTCCATCAAAAGTCCAGTCTCTTCTGGAATGATCGCGATAGAGATCGTAGAAATCCAGGAATTTCCAGGCTTCTACAACCATCTGGTTCCAAAACCAGACGGCTCGTTCCGTCCACTCATATTCTGAGCTGGATAACAAGCTGATCGTGGCTCCAAGTTTCTGTATGGAGTCCATCCGATCGGTCAGAGCGAGTATTCGGGTGTACAACTATGCTACATGCATCGATTTCTAGTTGCATACTTTCACATCAGGGTACAACAGGCATTCAGAAAGTATCTTTGTTTCTTTATTATAGGAATTGTGTTTCAGCACTGACCAATGTGTTTCGGTCTGAATCTAGTTCCTGGGCTTTCACTTGAATAACGAACTCGGTAATGACTCATTTCCGAGCTCATTCGTCTGCGGTAACGTCGGCCTACCTGGACGACATTCTTCACAACGAGTTAACTCTTCAGAACGATGTGCAGATTCTGCTACTATTGATCCGACATCTCGGTTTCATAAGTAAACGAGGAGAAGTCGGATCTGGTTTCGTCCAAGTCATTTACCCACCGGAGAATGAGCTTCGAGACGCATAACATTCTTGTTCGTCTGTCGTTAACCAAAGCGCAGAACGATGTGCAGATTCTGCTTCTATTGATCCGACGTCTCGGTTTCATAAGTAAACGAGAAGTCGGATCTGGTTTCGTCCAAGTCATTTACCCACCGTGGGATGAGCTTCGAGATGCATAACATTCTCGTTCGTCTGCCGTTAACCAGAGCAAAATTAATCAGTTGTTATACTCGTTATTGTCTTTGCTCAGACAAGGTCTCAGCGAGAGATCTCATGTGACTGATACATTGTGGGGAACTGCCATGATTTTATTCCAGTGGGGCGGTTACGCATTTGTCCTCTCCAAATTTTTTTTAATTCAGAATTGGAGGGTGAAGATTATTTCGCTCGATACGGACATCTTCTTGTCAAATCAAGTGAATAAGAGATTCAGACTTGGGCAAGTTTTCTGTGCTTAACTCAAGTAGTTCCACTGCAATTGCCGGATCCGAGTTTTACAGCTTTGATGGATGTCAGTAAAACACTTTGGGTAGTTTCATTAAACCCAATGGATTTGAAGTGCCAGGGTCTTGTGTTTCTGTAGTTCCTTATCAAGCATACAAACATCAAGAATGATGTCATTTTGGCTTGCGCTACGTTATTGATGAACGTTATTCAGAATGCTCATATGCTAATTCTGTCCGACAACTCGACGGTATTAGCGTATTTTCGGAATTTTGGAGGCACTCATTCCATCCTGTTATTCATGTTAACGGAAGGAATCTTTGGTTGGTACTAGAAAATCAAGTTCTTCTATTGGTCTGTCATATTCCGGGTCGTCTGAATGTATTAGCGGACTCCCTTCACGGAGGGGCCTTTTTTTGCCACCAGAATGGACTTTCAACAAACCAGTATTCAATCAGATTGCTACCAAGAAGAGCGGCCAATGATCGACTTTTTCGCAACACATCTCAACAATTAGTTGCAGACGTATGTGTCACAATGTTTGGATCTTCGAGCATTTGCAGTAAACGCTCTATTGATCTTGTGAACGGAATAATAAGATATACGTAGCTTCCAGTGCCGTTGATTTAACAGATACATGTATTGCTCAATGTAATTATTTCAATGCAAATTCTGTTGGTAGCTTCTCTAGATCCACAAAGACTGAGGATTAATTTACTCAGGCAGCTGTTGTGGGACATGCCGTGGAAGCTTCCTCCACATTTTGGTCCATTCTATGGTCAGATGGATTCAATCAACTATCAGTTCTGCTAATAATTATATCTTCATTCAGCAGTTTGTGCGTTAGTTTTAAGCTCATGAAGTAAGAGTTCTTCTACATCATAGGCTTAAGCTAATTATGTTGATATTACAGATCTAATGAGGTCTGCATATTGGTCTTAGCCCTCCATTTTCACGATTTTGTATCTGAGAATATTGAGTCCTTTCTGCAGATCTATTTACTCAGAATGTCGTCTACTAAACAGTGGCAACTATATGTGTATAGGCTTTCGGTTCCGGCAGTGACTCTGTCCTGCTGCCCTCTTTGCTCTGGAGTATTTGATCCAGGGCAAGGGGAAGGGGGGGGGGGGGGGCGGGTGTTCCCTTGGGTCACCTGCATTATAGTGTAAAGTAAGGGAATACCTCCCTCGGAGTCAGTAATTCCGAGTCGGTTCTGAGATGTTTTTAAAGGGTAAAGCCTATGTTTACTCATCTGTGTAATATTTTTTAAGTGTTGATTGGTGTGAAGTATCTGTATATATCACGTGATTAATTGAGCGTTAATATACATTCTTCGTACACTTTTAAATGAGTATATAGAGTCTCATTTCGCTAGACTCCCGTATTTATTGGCTTGCCTTTAAAAAATATTGGATTTTCCTTATGTCCTAGGCCCTCCAACCTTTTTACTATCCAGCTAATTCTGGGTCATTGGTACAGTATAAAAAATTTATAGTAATTTATATATTTTTTATACTTACCAATGACCCAGACGGAGATGGCCCTCCCAGGAGTTGGGAACTCTTGCCTCCCCGCTGCATACATAACGCTTACCAGGCACTGGTTGTAAGAATCACTTTTGGCAGCAGTTTCGAGACTTCCTTGACACTGCACATGCGCAGTGGAGTAAAAGTATGGAGGACCATATAGGACATGTAATTAATTTTCGGTTTTAGATGCAAATTTTGGGGATTGGGGGGTAAAATTTGCATTTGGCCATAAATATTTTAGAGTTAGCACCAGCTAAGTCTGGGTCATTGGTAAGTATAAAAAATATATAAATTACTATAAATTTTTTAACTTTTAAAACGTAAATGGAATTTGATCATTTTTAATAAAAATAAATATTTACCAATGAAACATTACAAATATCTCTCATTGAGCTCGCTCTCATGACAGCCATATTTGTACAATTTTATTGACAAAGTGTAAGGATAGTTCACGTCGTGAGCTATGAACAATTATGAGGTATTGGGATGGGTTGCAATTTGTTGTCTGTCCATTCCTCTGTCCATCCGCGATTCCTTTAGCACACTCTACATTCCGCAGCTCTCACCTGATGAGTTCCAAATTTCTTACATGGCTTTGGGGCAATGTCTAGATGGCAGCTATCAAATTTGTATGTGTACCCATACTATGTATGGTACACATAATGCTGGCATCCGGGGTGACCATCCGCCATGCGTCCATCCTTTGCCCGTCCATCTGTCCGTCCATCCATCCCGCGTCCGTATCCATTTCTTTGGCATTCGATAACTTGAAAAATATTGCTTGGATTGTCAAGTTACTTTATATTTGTGTTCAGGTTACTGATTTGCCGAGCTGTATAGTTTTTGGTGTAAATCGGATAATTTGATCCTGAGATATTAACCCTTTATCCTTCAAATTGAAAATTCCTCCAATCCCTTTGGCATTTGATAACTTGAAAAATATAGCTTGGATTGCCTATTTACTTTATAGTTGTGTTCAGGTTACTGATTTGCCGAGCTGTATAGTTTTTGGTGTAAATCTGATGATTTGATCGCGAGATATTAACCCTTTATCCTTCAAATTGAAAATTCCTCCAATCCCTTTGGCATTCGATAACTTGAAAAATATTACGTGGATTGTCAAGTTACTTTATATTTGTGTTCCGGTTACTGATGTGCCAAGCTGTATAGTTTTTGGTGTAAATCGGATAATTTGATCCTGAGATATTAACCCTTTATCCTTCAAATTGAAAATTCCTCCAATCCCTTTGGCATTCGATAACTTGAAAAATATTGCTTGGATTGTCAAGTTACTTTATATTTGTGTTCAGGTTACTGATGTGCTGAGCTGTATAGTTTTTGGTGTAAATCTGATGATTTGATCCCGAGATATTAACTCTTTATCCTTCAAATTGAAAATTTCTCCAATCCCTTTGGCATTCGATAACTTGAAAAATATTGCTTGGATTGTCCAGTTACTTTATATTGTGTTCAGGTTACTGATGTGCCAAGCTGTATAGTTTTTGGTGTAAATCGGATAATTTGCTCCTGAGATATGAACCCTTTATCCTTCAAATTGAAAATTCCTCCAATCCCTTTGGCATTCGATAACTTGAAAAATATTGCTTGGATTGTCAAGTTACTTTATATTTGTGTTCAGGTTACTAATGTGCCGAGCTGTATAGTTTTTGGTGTAAATCTGATGATTTAATCCCGAAATATTAACCCTTTATCCTTCAAATTGAAAATTCCTCCAATCCCTTTGGCATTCGATAACTCAAAAAATATTACTTGGATTGTCAAGTTACTTTATATTTGTGTTCAGGTTACTGATGTGCCGAGCTGTATAGTTTTTGGTGTAAATCTGTTATTTTGATCCTGAGATATTAATCCTTTATCCTTCAAATTGAAAATTTCTCCAATCCCTTTGGCATTCGATAACTTGAAAAATATTGCTTGGATTGTCAAGTTACTTTATATTTGTGTTCAGGTTACTGATGTACCAAGCTGTATAGTTTTTGGTGGAAATCTGTTATTTTGATCCTGAGATATTAACCCTTTATCCTTCAAATTGAAAATTCCACCAATCTCTTTGGCATTTGATAACTTGAAAAATATTGCTTGGATTGTAAAGTTACTTTATAATTGTGTTCAGGTTACTGATGTGCTGAGCTGTATAGTTTTTGGTGTAAATCTGATAATTTGATCCGGAGATATTAACCCCTTTTATACTTCAAATTGGAAATTCCTCCAATCCTTTTGGCATGAGATAACTCAAAAAATATCAATCCGATTGTCATGTTACTTTATATATTTATTCAGGTTACTGATGTGCTGTGCTGTATAGCTTTTTATGTAAATCTGATAATTTGCTCCGGAGATATTAACCCTTTATCCATCAAATTAGACACTCCTCCAATCCATTTCTATATGTACCCATACCTTGTATGGTGTACATAATGTCGGCATCCGTGGTGGCCCTCCGTCATACAGCTTTCTACTAGTTGCGCGTATGGGTACACATCTGACGATTTCATCAGCCTATTTTTATAAATTGCGTTGAAAGGCATGGCCACGAGTGTCCATCTTGGATTTGGATATAAATTGTCCATCAATTCCTTTAGCACACCCTACAGGCTGCAGCTCTCATCCGATCAATTCCCAATTTTATATGTGGCTTTGGGGCAATGTCTAGATGAGAGCTATCAAATTTTTCCAAATTTCGTTGAAAAATCAGCAATTCCATTAGCACACCCTACAGGCTGCATCTCTCACCCTATCTTTTTAGCTCACCTGACTTTCAGTCAGGAGAGCTATAGTGATCACTCACCGTCCGTCATCCGTGAACATGGTGTTTGTGTCTTCTCCTCCCAAACCGCTGAATCAAGTTGCCTCGTCCCTTGGTAGGGCCACAACCAAAAAGTGTGCTGAAATCTTAAAAAATCTTCTTCTCATGAACCAGCAATAGCAGAGACTTGATATTTGGTGTGCAGCTTCCTTTTGAGGTGTAGACTCAGATTTGTTCACGAGAAGTATTATGGGGCTATATTTGCTGTCATGGGAGGGGCAAGAATATTTGCCCCTCCCAAAATTTCTATTTTCCAAACCAAATCAAGTCCCTGGTTTGATATTTACACTACCATGTCAGGTGAGCGCCCTCAGGCCCCCTGGGGCCTCTTGTTTAAATTTCATATGTACCTTTGGTGCGATTTCTAGCAGGGCTGGGGTAATTGTAATTTGTAATTGTAATGAGTGTAGTTAATTACATGTTTTCAAAGGAATTGAGTGTAATGTGTAATTGAGACCTTTGTCAATTACATGTAATTGAAAAGTAATTAATTACATGGGAAATTACCATGTAATTTCAATTACTTTTCAATTACATTTAGTCAGAAACATGAGTAAAGATTTTTTAGAAAAGTGTTCCTCAGTTTTGATTTTTGATGCTGCATTGGGGCATATATAGAAAAAATGTGCAGGTGATTAGCTATTCCAACCTGTAGGTTAACTGATGAACAATCTTGTGTGGTGAATCCATGTCAAAATCCCCTCGCTGAAAACCCCCTCAGTCAAAACCCCCTCAGTCAAAACCCCCTCGTCAAAACCCCCTCAAGTTAAAACCACCTCATATTAATTGACAACTTGATCAAAACCACCTCCCTTGGCAAAAATGAATGTTAACCCTTTACCTAACAAAACGGCCCAAAATTTTTTTAGGCTTGTGCTTGTGTCAGTGTTTTAACAGTGATTGCTGTATACCTTATTTGATAAAACTGAAGCTAGTAAAAACAATAACCCGGTAATGGTGCCGAAACGAATAGACCTTTTCATCGATGCAGAATCGAAATCTTGATCTCATTCGCGCAAAGGAGGTTATCAAACTCGATCGCATTCGCACAGAGGAGGTTATCAACTGTTTTATATTTATACAAAAACATGGACCATTTTGAAATATTTGTTGATGCTTCGCGAATATTCAAATGACGATAATTAAAGGATAAAACATAGTTTGGATTAATAAACTCTGCCCAAGTGTAAGGAAATATGCGTACTATCAATTGCACCCGGTAATAAGGGCGAAAGCTTGAAAAATATTCCTATTTTCGAGTTTTGATTTCCCATAAAAACTTGATGGGAACTTTTTCTATAGGATTGAATGGGAAGAATCTGAATGTAGAGGGGTAGCCACTATGTTCAGATCGCTGAACTAGATGGGAGCTATTGAATATTTCTGAATTTTGTTGGAAAACATGGCCACCAGCAGCCATCGTGGATTTGGATGTAAATTGTTAATGCCATTAGCACACACTTCAGCCTGCATCTCTCACCTGATCTTTTTCGAATAGCATATTTAGCTTTGTTGTGATATCTAGATGTGAGCTATCAAATTTTTCTGAATTTTGTTGAAAATATGGCTGCCAGCAGCCATCTTGGATTTGGCATATGAATTATCAATTCCATTAGTATACCCTGCAGGCTGCATCTCTCGACCAATCTTTTTCACATTTCATATGTAGCTTTGGTGGTATGTCGAGATAGGAGCTATGTAATTTTTAGCTGACGGACGACTGGCTATGGCATAAGCTTAGCTTTGCCAAAGTTGAGCTTATGCCATGGCCAGTCATTCGTCTGTCCGTCAACAATTCAATACGGCTCGGGCTAGAGGCCGTATTTACGAACCGATTTTTACGAAACTTCTTGGGTACCTTTGTTATGACCGTGGGACGAGAAGAAGTGTTTTTGGTTCCAATCCGAAATTCAAGTTGGCCGCTGGTGGTCATTTTGTACAGACTTAGGTGAAATCAGATTTTTGCGCAGAACTTCCATATGAAAGCGCTGATTTGAATAATTGTTTTAATGAATGTTTAGTACCATGGGATACATCACATATAATACAGGTTTTTTTCTTGTACGTAAATTATGCAAATTAGACTAACTTTGATGTATTTAGTGTTACTTTCAGCACTGTAAGTGCAAATGCCAATACGGCTCGGGCTAGAGGCCGTATTTTTAAACCGATCTTTATGAAACTTCTTGGGTACCTTTGGTATCACCATGGGACGAGAACGAGTGTTTTTGGATGCGGTCCGAAATTCAAGATGGCCGATGGCAGCCATTTTGTACAAAATTAGGTGCAGTCAGATTTTTGCACAGAACTTCCATATGAAAGCACTGATTTGAAAAATTTTGTGTGTGAATGTTTAGTACCATGGGATACATCACATATAATACAGGTTTTTCTCCCATGCTGAAATTATGCAAATTAGATGAACGTTGATTTTTTCAGT
This sequence comes from Pictodentalium vernedei, assembly GCA_031216915.1. Taxonomy (NCBI): domain Eukaryota; kingdom Metazoa; phylum Mollusca; class Scaphopoda; order Dentaliida; family Dentaliidae; genus Pictodentalium; species Pictodentalium vernedei. The sequence goes on from CM062296.1 coordinate 415,375,357, forward strand.
GCAACTTACACACAGTAAGTACACATGTTAATACGGCTCGGGCTAGAGGCTGTATTTATCAACCGATCTTCACGAAACTTCTTGGGTACCTCTGTTATCACCTTGGGACGAGAACGGGTGTTTCTGAGTGTGGTCCAAATTTCAAGATGGCTGCCAGTGGCCATTTTGTACCGAAATTAGGTCTAATCAGTTTTTTGTACACAACTTCTATATGGCTCAGGCTAGAAGCCGTATTTATGAACCGATCTTTACGAAACTTCTTGGGTACCTTTGTTATCACCGTGGGATGAGAACGAGTGTTTTCGGGTGTGGTCCGAAATTCAAGATGGCCACCAGCAGCCATTTTGTCCCAAAATTAGTGCAATCAGTCTTTTGTACAGAACTTCTGTATGAAAGTTCTGATTTGAATAAATTTTTGTATGAATGTTTAGTAAAATGGAATACATCACATACAGTACGGTTTTTTTTCTTGTGCAGAAATTATGCAAATTAGATGAATTTTGATTTATTTAGTGCTACTTATACACTGTAAGTGCAAATGTCAATACGGATCGGGCTAGAGGCTGTATTTATCAACCGATCTTCACGAAACTTCTTGGGTACCTTTGTTATCACCTTGGGACTGGAACGAGTGTTTCTGAGTGCGGTCCAAAATTCCAGATGGCTGCCAGTGGCCATTTCGTACCGAAATTAGGTCCAATCAGTTTTTTGTCACAACTTCTATACAGCTTGTATTTATGAACTGATCTTCACGAAACTTCTTAGGTACCTTTGTTTTCACCTTAGGACAGGAATGAGTGTGTTTTGGGGTGCCTTTGTTATCACTGTGCTACGAGAACAAATATTTTGGGGTTCAGTCAGACCCACTCTGGGACTCAAAGATTTCTTTTCTCGTTTAGCATCTGACTGTCACCCACCTTTACAATACTTTACCTATACATTTGTTACAGGCTATGGTCAGTATTTATGTACAGACTGTTACAATACTTTATTTGTACCTTTGTTATCAGGTCATTACCTTGATGTTTGTCATTGCTGTGTCACATACTATACATGTACATGTCTTGACAAGTTGAGCTACAGTGTCATTGACACTTTCATTCTGAATTTCCTTGAAAAATGTAGCCACCAGCCGCCAATTCGGATTTGGCATATAAATTGTCAATAATTCCATTAGCACACACTACAGGCTGCATCTCTCACCCAATCGTATTTGATTTTGATGTCTATCTTTGGTGTGATGTCTAAATGGAAGCTATCAAATTTTTCTGAATTTTGTATGTCGCCATCTTGGATATGGCATATAAATTGTCAACAATCCCATTAGCACACCCTACAAGCCACATCCCTCATCCCATCTTATTTGAATTTCACATGTAGCTTTGGTGTACTATCTAGATGGGAGCTATCAAATTTTCCTGAATTTTATTCATAAAGATGGCCTGCAGTGGCCATCTTGGATTTGACATATAAATTGTCAACAATTCCACAAGTACACACAACAGGCTGCATCCTTAACCTGGTTTTTTTCAGATTTCATATGTAGCTTTTGGTGTGATGTCTTTTCTGTAGAACTTGAGTGAATGACATTACTGTATTTTTCCATTTCGTTCAATCCCTTTTTGGACAAGTTGAGTTGCAGTGTCATTGACACTTTCATTGTTATTTATTGTGGCTGAAATTCTGTTACGACATAATGATGTACCATTGAACTCATATGTGGATGCAGTACGGAATGAATGAGCCAAGCTTGTCCTGAGAGATTGTGAGGGTAAAACATGCCGAATTAGGAATTTAATTTATTTTGTATTACTTTGTTGTTGTATTTAAAAGTTTTAATCTTTGCCCTGTTGGAGGTCAAAATAAAGCTCCTTTCCGTATGGGGTACATGCTATAAAATTCCCCATTTCTGACCCAAAACACTGTTATCACCAAACTTATAGATCTTAATCAGGTTGCATAGCCATTGTGCTCTTCTGATATCCTTTAATAAAGTGATACCCATTTTAACCTGTGTTCTCTCTGGAAAAGCGCTTCCAGGTGGATTTATGTTTAGACGACCAATTGAATAATTTCCCCAAGACCAAGAAAAAGACCTCTTCCTCAGTCTACTTCGATCAAACCCTGTTATTTAACCTTTAGAGGCCAGGACCTTCGATACATTTTTGTTCACTTTGACAGTCTACATCCTGGAGCCTTGAAATTGTTGCAAGTCGGCAGCCACATCTCACCCAGAAAAAATGGCCAAGGTAACGTAATTTGCAGGTTTACCTTAGGATTTCATGTGGCCTTTAAGAGTTAACTTGAGACCTTTTTCTAACAAAGTGCTAGACACCTCATACAATAAAATGTGAATGAACCTTTGCTGACTGATTATTAGCTCACCTGAGAGAAGCTCAAGGGGAGCTTTACTGATCACTTTCCGTCCGCAGTCTGGCATCCGTCATCCGTCATAAACTTTACAAACCAACTTCTCCTCCAAAACCACTAGCCCAATTCAAATGTTGGGTAAATGTTTATTACCTAATGCCAATTCGGATTTGTTCAAATGAAGTTGCCCCTCTCCCTGGGTGGTGTCACACCCCCAAGGGACACCAAAATCTTAAAAAATCTTCATCTCATGAACTAGCTGTAGCAGAGACTTGATATTTGGTGTGCAGCTTCCTTTTGAGGTACCGACTCAGATTTGCTCAAGAGAAGTTTGAGGAGCTATATTTGCCTTCGTTATGGGAGGGGCAAGAATTTTTGCCCAGCCCAAAATTTCTATATTTTTATACTGTACCAATGACCCAGACTTAGCTGGTGCTACCTCCACAAAAACCAGGGCCAAACACAAATTTTGCCCCCCAATCCCCAAAATTTGCATCCAAAACAAAAAGAAATCATGTCCTAAAGGACCTCCATAGTACGACTCTACTGCGCATGCGCAGTGACGCAGTCGTCCCGAAATTGGCGCCAAATATCATTCTCTGTTTGGCCCTTCATCAGTCAACATCTCACTGATCTTTGTGCTTGTAAATCTCAGTTTAAAGGATGCCAGACACGTAATTCTTGGAGAAAATGTGATTCTAAGGAGGATAGAAGGAGGAGAGGAAAAAAGAAGAGGCAAAAAATAATCAGGGCTGTACTTAAAATTTTTTGTTGAAATTATGTTAAGTTGCCTATTTTCGAGGCAAACGCCTCTTGTTGTCATTCTTGCTAATTGTTGCACTGCTTATTCAGTGTTTCCTCTCCCCTAACCTTCTAAAGTCCCCCCTTGCAATTCTCCCATGCTTTTGGCATATTTTTGAGAAGTTTCATTTCTAAAAATTCCCTGGGAGAGTTGCTTGGTTACAGAATGTTTTCTGTTATTTTCCCCATAGTTACGTTTTCACCCATGGGTGTATAACGTTTGTGTTCTGCATCTTCCATCTGATGTTCTGCAGATTCTCCCCTGGGAGTCTCTGTTTTGCATCAGATAGAGTGTAATTGATGACTGATTCCGGGCCAGTTTTTTTCAGTGCCTGGAGTCATGTTTTCTTCTGTGTTTACACTGTTTGTTTTCATTGGCAACAGCCTTTTTTGAGGGGGGCTGTTTGCCTTTGAGGTAGTTTATCTCATTATAAGATACATTTATATTATCCGAAAGTGTCTCATTAATTATTTTATATAATTTTAAAATTTTTGACCACACTTTGCCATCGGATCCATCGGGGCTCAACGTTACTTTTCAGCAACTTGGGCTTCTCTGAAAAAATATTTTTTCAAAATTATTTTGTTTTGCAATTGTTTTTTCATTTATTAATGGATCATGTTATTATGTATCTTTGTGTCAGGGGTTTTTGCGAGTAACTAGGACTTATTGTTGTTCTTTCACAATGAAGGGAACTTGTTCAAATTGTAATAGGAAGAAATCTTCCTCTGACTTTCATGATTATTGCATTAATTGTAGTCAGTGTTCTCGCATTAATCCCTGTCCTGTATGTGAACATTGGGATGAGAAACATTGGAAACGTGTGTCACGATATGTTGTTTCTGGAGAAAGAGCGATGCCGGCTCTTTCTCCACAAGGTCACTCTACTCTCTCAGTTTCTATTTCAGAGGAACCAGAACAGGGTGATGTTTCCATGTTATCTTCTTCAAGTGTGCGTCCGTCGTCACAAATAAATACAGAGCTAGCGGCAAAAGTGCTCATGGAGATTAGACAAATGTCGTCCGCTAGCTCGCCCGGTGTAGCGTCCATTCACCGAATGGTTCGGCAGCCGGGTTCGTCCGATGCGGTCCAAGAGGAAATTTTGGGTGATGCGAGCACTATAAAAATAATAGATGCACACCCAGTGACGGCGGATAGTGAACGAGAACGGAGGAAGCCTTTTAGTCCGGTTCCTAGCTCGTCCAGGTCCAGCCGGGCCGCGAGCGAGAGAGGCCCCTCTCTCGTACAACAACATCTGGGACCAGATGTTGTGGTACAAAATGTGTCTTTAGCGGAGCATACGTCCGTCGCTCGGGACGCTCCGTTGTATAAGCAGTCCGCAGAAACTGTTAAGGCTTCCTCTTCTCGCCGGCGCACACGACCGCACCTTGGCTGCGTGACCTCCGATATTTTGCCAGCTTCGCCGATGAAGGATTCTTCGGCGACCAGGTCACACCATCCGGCAGCCAGGGATTCGAGACCGATGGACTCCGGACGTTCGCATAGGAAAAGTATGCGGGAGCCATCTGATGCGGAGCTGCCCTCGGCAAAGCAGCGAAAGACCGCTCCTCCGCAGGTCTCGACGTCGGACATTCTAGTGCAGATAGCACAGCTTATCGCAGCATCCCAGCAGCCGACAGAGACGGTGTCGGATCGAGAATTATCCGACGGCGCTGGGTCGGTACGCTCCGCCGAAGCATCGGGGGCGGACGACCAGGAACATCGGGAGGTCCGACCGGATGGTGAAAGGGATACGGATGAATTGGAGCTATCCCTTTCGGAACAACACAAAGCTGCCGTGGACTTCATCCGGCACTTTCTTCCTCAAGTTGTTCCGTCGGGCCAGACTGCTGCGCTTCCGGACGGGAGAATTATAGCGTCATTGGACTCTGATTTTTTCGAGCGGTTCAGGGACATCGCTCCCGAGTTTCCGTCGCAGTCCAATAATGTTGCAAGAACATTTGAATTATTGAACGACGCTATTTTTAAACTTGCTTCCAGGACGGGGAAAGCAGGCTTCTTGTCCGCAAATACTCTCAACCTGCCTTTCATTAATGCAAGGAATAAATTCGACACGGCAGGTCAGGGTATACCGAGAGTTCCTCTGCGTATGGACGACGAGGCGGAAGACTTAGAGCTATCATTACCGTCGTCAGCTTCTATTCCAACCGCAGTGTTGGAAACAGCTATTGCGTCTAACAGAGCCAATTTAGATGCCTTATCTTACGCAGATCACCTTACGAAGGCGTTATCACTGCGTCTTCAAGGGGAAGAGTTTCAGGATATACAATCCTCCTTAAGACTTCTTTCAAGGGCAGTAGCTTATTCCACGTGTAACTCCGCCCTTTCAGTGGCAAATCTGGAGTTGGTTAGACGTGACGCAGCCCTGTCTACATCCACACTAGTGGATTCTAAGGTGAAGAACTCTCTTAGAGTGGCTTCGGTCTCAGGAGATCTTCTCTTTGACGGCAAGCTTTCCGCTATTTATGATAATATTAAAAAGAAAGCTAGTGATTCTCTGTTGTTTAGATCCGCTCCTAAAAGGTCGGATACAGCAGACACGAATAAGGCGGGCACTTCTGGGTCTTATCCGCCCAAGAGAGGTTCCTATAGAGGTTCCGGTGCGTCCTCTAGCTCTTATTCGAGAGACCGTCAGGATAGCGACTCTCGTTCGGGACGTCCTTCAGGCCGGGACAATCGGTCGGACGCCCCGAGGTCGACGAGGCGAGGTGCGGGTCGTGGAAGACGTGGTTTCTCCTACCGCAGGCCTCGCAGATCCAGGAGGTGATGGCTCAAACCTCTATCGCGTTCCGGTTGGCGGAAGGTTGTCGAGTTTTTCTCAAGAGTGGGCGTCGATTACGGACGACCCGTGGGTGAGAGGAGTGACTTCGGAAGGTCTAAAGATATCCTTCAAACGAAAGCCTCCATTAACTCGAAGTCCAAAGTGGACTCATCTTCCGTCAAACCCTCAGAAAAGAGACGCTCTGCTATCAGAGGTGCAGTCTCTTTTAATGAAGAACGTGGTAGAGGTCGTAGAAAACCAGGAATCGCTGGGATTCTACAGCCATCTGTTTCTGGTTCCGAAACCAGACGGCTCGTTCCGTCCAGTCATAGATTTGAGCTGGATAAACAAGCTGATCGTCGCTCCGAAGTTTTATATGGAGACGATTCGATCGGTCAGAGCGAGTATTCAGGTGAACGATTATGCAACGAGCATAGATCTCAAAGATGCGTACTTTCACGTCATGGTACATCCGACATTCCGAAAGTATCTACGCTTCGCAGTCCTAGGAGTGGTGTATCAGTTCCGGGCCATGTGCTTCGGATTGAATCTAGCACCCTGGGCTTTCACTCGGGTAATGAACTCGGTAATGATCTACTTCCGAGCTCATTCGTCTGCGGTAACGTCGGCCTACCTGGACGACATTCTTCAGAGGTACGGCAACGAGTTAACGCTTCAGAACGATGTTCAGAATCTTCTTCTATTGCTCCGACGTCTCGGTTTCATAGTAAACGAGGAGAAGTCGGATCTGGTGCCGTCCAAGTCATTCACTCATCTGGGAATGAGCTTCGAGACGCACAACAATCTCGTTCGTCTGCCGTTAACCAGAGCGAAATTAGTCAGTTGTTACGCTCGCTATTGTCTGAATACAGACAAAGTCACGGCGAGAGAATTTATGAGACTGATAGGTCTGTGCGGAGCCGCCGCGGATCTCATTCCGATGGGACGGCTACGCACACGGCCTCTTCAAATTTTCCTGACTCAGAATTGGAGTGTGAAAATTCATTCGCTCGATGTAGACGTTCTCTTGTCAGATCAAGTGAAACAAGAGATTCAGACTTGGGCAAACATTCAGTGGTTAACTCAAGGAGTTCCGCTGCAGTTGCCGGATCCGAGTTTTACCATTATGACGGATGCCAGTCAAACAGGTTGGGGTGCATCATTAATCCCAACGGATTCGAGATGCCAGGGTCTTTGGGATCCGCAATTCCTGTGCAAGCACATAAACATCAAGGAAATGATGTCAATTTGGCTTGCGTTACGTCACTGGATGGACATTATTCACGATGCTCATGTCCAAATCCTATCCGACAATACGACAGTAGTGACGTATATACGGAATCAGGGAGGCACTCATTCAGTTCCGTTGTTCAATCTAACGGAAAGAATCCTTCTGTTTGCGTTGGAACATCACGTTCTTCTTTCGGTCCGTCACATACCGGGTCGTCTGAATGTGCTAGCAGACTCCCTTTCACGAAAGGGTCGCTTGTTGCCGTCGGAGTGGACTCTCAACAAACAAGTATTCAATCAGATTTGCTACCAATGGGAACGGCCAATGATAGACTTATTTGCGAAACATCTCAACAATCAGTTGCAGACGTATGTGTCCCCGTGTCCGGATCCAAGAGCATTTGCAGTAGACGCTCTATCGATCCCTTGGGACGGAATGATAGGATATGCGTATCCTCCAGCGCCGTTAATTCAACAAGTATTGCTAAAGATAAAACAATCTCAATGCAAGATTCTGTTGGTAGCATCTCTGTCGCCACAGAGACCGTGGATAAATCTACTCAGGTGTCTGTTGTGGGACCTACCGCGGAAGCTCCCTCCACGAGAGGATCTTCTTTGGCAGGGGAAATCGCGCCAACTACATCACAACCCGCAAGGTCTCAACCTTCACGTTTTTCCGTTGTGCGGTCCTTCTTGCATGGCAAGCACTTTACAGGACGAGTAGTGGACGCGATTTCTAACTGTAGGAGGACCTCCTCTTCGCTAAACTATGCGGCTAAGTGGAAGGTTTTCCGTCGTTGGTGTAGGGATCATTCTGTTGATATATTTGATCCCTCTATACCAGACATTGCTAACTTTCTAGTATACTTGTTTGACGAAATCAAACTGCAACCTGTTACTATAAAGGGTTATAGATCTATGTTATCTGATACCTATGCACATCATGATAGTTTACAAATTGGATCTAATGTCTCTTTATCGAAATTGGTTAGAAACTTTTCGATAAATAGACCCAGAACTCTTAGATTAATTCCTAAGTGGAATTTAGCTTGGGTTCTCCTTAAATTGAAGGAAAAGCCATTTGAACCTCTTGGGACAGTAGATTTCAAATTCTTATCTTATAAGACAGCTTTTCTCTTAGCTTTCTCTTCTGCCAGAAGAGTCAGTGAGCTTCATGCACTATCGGTGGATGATTCTCATTATCGTAGTGTTGGGAACACTATCACCTTCACTACTAATGTCGGTTTTTTAGCTAAGAATCAGGCTCCTAATAAATATCCGGAACCTATTGTTATTAAGGCTCTTCCGTCTTCAGACGGGCGTAGGCCTTTACTCTGTCCTGTTAGAGCACTACGTATCTATAAACAGAGATCTCAGTTCATCAGAAAGGGACGGAAACGTTTCTTTCTGTCTTTGATGCCTAATAGAAAGGACATTTCAGTCCATTCTATTGCTAGATGGATTCAGTTAACTATCCGTACTGCGTATGAAGATTTATCTTCTTCTCAGCAGTCTGTGCTTAAGATTTCTGCTCATGAAGTAAGAGCTCTTTCTACTTCCTGGGCTTATGCTAATAGTGTTGCTATTACAGATTTAATGAAGGCTGCTTATTGGTCTCAGCCATCCACATTTACTAATTTTTATCTCAGAAATATTGAGTCCATTTCTGGAGACCTGCATTGTTTAGGTCCGTTATCTGTTGCTCAGAATGTCGTCCACTAAACAGTTGCAACTATAGTTAAGCAGGCTTTCTGTTCCGGCAGTGACTCCGTCCGGCTGCCCTCTTCGCTCTGGGCTATTTGACCCAGGGCAAGGGGAAGGGGGGGGGGGGGCGGGTGTTCCCTTAGGTCACCTGCTTTATAGTGAAAAGCAAGGGAATGCCTCCTCCAAGACAGTATTTCTGAGTCGCTTCCGGGATGGTTTTAAAGTGTAATATTAATGTTTAATTTCATTCATGTCTTATTTTTAAAGTGTAGCTCGGTGTGAAGCATTTGTATATGTCAAGTGTCAAACAGGCTTTAATATACAATACTCGGACACTTTTAAATGATTATAAAGAGTCTCAATTCTCTGGACTACTTTATTTATTGGCTTGCTTTAAAAATAATTAGTATAAAGGTTATACTGGATGTTAATAGAGAACATGAATGTTATTGTGCTCAATTATTAAGGGTAGTGTATCTTTCTAATTTAAATATTAAATAAGAAAGATACATGTAAAGCCTAATACTCCTTTTCTCCTTAAGGGGTTACCTCTTTATTTTATAATTGAGCTTATTGGATTTTCCTCTATGTCCTAGGCCCTCCAGCCTGTTTACTATTCAGCTAAGTCTGGGTCATTGGTACAGTATAAAAATGTTAAAAAATTTATAGTAATTTATATATTTTTTATACTTACCAATGACCCAGACGGGGATGGCCCTCCCTGAGTTGGGAACTCTTGCCTCCCCGCTGAGTACATAGCGCTGACCAGGCACTGCCAGTAAGAATGATATTTGGCGCCAATTTCGGGACGACTGCGTCACTGCGCATGCGCAGTAGAGTCGTACTATGGAGGTCCTTTAGGACATGATTTCTTTTTGTTTTGGATGCAAATTTTGGGGATTGGGGGGCAAAATTTGTGTTTGGCCCTGGTTTTTGTGGAGTTAGCACCAGCTAAGTCTGGGTCATTGGTAAGTATAAAAAATATATAAATTACTATAAATTTTTTAACTTTCCAAACCGAGAGGCAGATTTGAACCAAATTTGATATGAGGGCTTATTGGGTCATAAGTACTTAATTTATGCCAAAATTTTTTTTCTCATCGCCTCATGGGAACTGCAGGAGCTAAAAATAGTAAAACGTCCATATCTCCAAAACTACATGGCACTGAGAATTCTTATTTGGTGTGAAGCTTTCTTAGGACCAACAGAATGGAATGGCCAAAAATAATTGCTATCGGTTTTATCGTGGGGTACTTTTTGGGGACTTTGAAAAAGTGCTGAGTCAGCATTTTTTAACATTGTGGGTAATGGGAAAAACATTTAACACTATTTTTCTTCCAAACCACAGCTCCAAAAGCTTTCATATTTCACATATAACATCTTTGGAAGATTGTTTCACATGTTTATTGAAATCAATTTCCTGGGTCCATATTTGGGCTCTCTATGAGAGCCCAAATGTTTAAATTAGTGCAGTACAAGGAATATTCATTAAAAATCTTCTTCAGATCTACCAATAAGAATCTTTTGATATTTGGTATGCAACATTGGGGGTGGATCTGATTCACGTTTATTCAATTCGGCCCCCTGGATTCATACTTGGGCTCACTATAGAAGCCCGAATTCGAACTTAGTGCATTTCAGGCGAATTTCTTAAAAAATCTTCTTCTCCAGATCGAGCAGGCAGAATCTTTTGATATTTGGTATGCAACATTGTGGGGTGGATCTAATTCAAGTTTATTCAAATCGGCCCCCTGGGTTTATATTTGGGCTCACTATAGAATCCTGAATTCGAACTTAGTGCATTTCAGGCAAATTTCTTAAAAAATCTTCTTCTCCAGACCCAGCAGGCAGAACCTTTTGATATTTGGTATGCAACATTGTGGGGTGGATCTGATTCAAGTGTGTTTAAATCGGCCCCCTGGGTTTATATTTGGGCCCACTATATAAGCTTGAATTCGAACTTAATGCATTTCAGGCAAATTTCTTAAAAAATCTTCTCCAGATCCAGCAGGCAGAATCTTTTGATATTTGGTATGCATCATTGTGGGGTGGATCTGATTCAAGTTTGTTCAAATCGGCTCCCTAGATTCATATTTGGGCTCACTATAGAAGCTCGAATTCGAACTTAGTGCATTTCAGGCAAATTTCTTTGAAAATCTTCTTCTCAAGATCCAGCAGGCAGAATCTTTTGATACTGGGTATGCACCATGCTTGGGGGGGGGGATTCAAGTTTGTTTAAGCCAAGTCCCTGGGTTCATATTTGGGCTCACTGTGGTAGCCCGAATTATAACTTAGTTCAAAATGAGGAATATTTTTATACTGTACCAATGACCCAGACATAGCTGGTGCTAACTCTTAAAATATAGGGCCAAACACAAATTTTGCCCCCCAATCCCCAAAATTTGCATCTAAAACCAAAGAAAACATATCCAAGTCATTTAGTAACTTTTCGATAAATAGACTTAGAATCATTAGATTAAATTTCTATACGGAATTCAACTTCGGTTCTTATTTAGCTAAGTAATCATTTGAGCCTCTGGAAACAGTAGTTTTCAAATTCTGACCTTGTAGACAGTAATTCTGTTGGCTTCTCTTTTACTGAAGAGTCAGTGAGCTTCATGCACTATCGGTGGATGATTCTCACTTTCGTAGTTTCGGAATCACTACTTCCTTTACTATTTAGGTTGGATTTTTGCATAAGAGTCAGGCTCCTAATAAATATCCGGAACCTATTGTTATTAAGGTCCTTCCGTCTTCGTACGGGCATAGGCCTTTACTCTGTCCGGTTAGAGTTTACGTATTTATAAACAGATATCTGTTTATTACTACGGGCTTAAGCTTCTTTTGTCTTTGATGCCTAATAGAAGGACGTTACGCTCCATTCTATTGCTAATGGATTCAATTAACTATCGATACTGCTTATGGTATATCATTGACTCAGCAGTTGTGCTTGAGATTTCGGCTCATGAAGTAAGAGTTCTTTTACATCTTGGGCTTACATTAATAGTGTCGCTATTATAGATTTTTGAAGGCTGCTCATTGCGCTCAGCCAACCACATTCATGAATTTTTATCTCAGAAATATCGAGTCCATTTCTGGAGGCCTCTATTGTTAGGTCTGTTATCTACTGCTCAGAATGTCATTCACTTAACAGTTGCTACTATAGCTAGGTAGGCTGTCTGTTTCGGTAGTGACTCCGTTCTGCTGCCCTCTTCGCTCTGGGCTATTTGACCCAGGGCAAGAAAAAGGGGGGGGGGGAGGGTGTTCCCTTGGGTCACCTGTTTTACTATGAAAACAAGGGGATACCTCCTCCGGAGTTAGTAATTCTGAGCTGTTATTGGGATGGTTTTTAGTGAGAAGTTTATGTTTTAAAAATTCATTCAGGTCTTAGTTTTTAAAGTATAGCTTTTGAATATAGCACGTGTCAACGGACGTTATTATACAATCCTCAGACACTTTTAAGGAGTATATAGAGTCTCTATTCTCTAGACTTACTTTATTTATTGGCTTACTTTAAAAATGATTAGTATAAGGATTATACTAGATATTAATAGAGTACATGGATGTATGATGCTCAATTTTGGAAGGTGTTGTATCTTTCTAATTTATCATAAATAAGAAAGATACATGTAAGGCCTAATACTTCCTTTTCCCTAGAGGGGATGACTCTATTTTATATAATTGAGCGTATACCAACTTGCTCTATGTCCTTGGCCCTCCAGCCTTTTTACTATTCAGCTATGTCTGGGTCATTGGTACAGTATAAAAATGTTAAAAAATTTATAGTAATTTATATATTTTTTATACTTACCAATGACCCAGATGGGGATGGCCCTCCCAGGAGTTGGGAACTCATACCTCCCCGCTGAGTACATAGCGCTTACCAGGCACTGGTTATAAGAATGATTAATGGCGCCAATTTCGGAACGTCCTTGACACTGCGCATGCGCAGTAGAGGTGAAGTGTGGAGGGCCATTCAGGACATGTTTTCTTTGGTTTTAGATGCAAATTTTGAGGATTGGGGGGCAAAATTTGTGTTTGGCCCTATATTTTAAGAGTTAGCACCAGCTATGTCTGGGTCATTGGTAAGTATAAAAAATATATAAATTACTATAAATTTTTTAACTTTCTGAACCGATGGTCCGGTATGAATCAAATTTGGTTTGTGGTAGTATTGGGTCATAAGTACTTGATCCATGCAAAAAAAAAAATTCCCGCATCCCCATGGGAACCCTGGGAGCTAAAAATAGAAATATTTTCAAACACCCATATTTCCCAAACCCCACGGAACAGAGAGCTTTTATTTGGTATGAAGTATCCTTATGACCAGTAGAATTGAATGGTAAAAAAAAATTGCCATCGGTTATGTTAGGGTGTTCTGTAATGGGCATCAAAAAAATGCTGAGTCAGCATATTTGCAAAAATTTAAAAAAATCTTTTCTCCAGAACCAATCATCAGAATCTTTTGATATTTGGTATACAGCATTCATAGGGGGGGTCAGATGAAAGTTTGTTGAAATAAAGCTCATTGGTTCATATTTGGGCTCTCGACAGGAGCCCGAAGTTTTAACATAGGGTAATATGGGGAATATTCTTTAAAAATCTTCTTCTTCAGAACCACCAGTCAGAATCTTTTAATATTTGGTATACATCATTGTTATGAGGGTCAGATTCTAGATTGTTCAAACCAAGTCCCAAGGTTAATATTTGGGCTTCCTACGGAAGCCCAAATTTGATCTTTGTTCAATATGGAGGGTAATTTAAAAAAATCTTCTTCAGATCCATCAGTCAGAATGCTTTGATATTTGGTATGCAACATCTCTATGGGGGTCAGATTCAAGTTTGTTCAAATCAGATCCCTAGGTATATATTTGGGCTCACTATGGTAGCCCAAATTTTCACTTAGTGCAATATGAGGAAATTTCTTTAAAAATCTTCTTCTTCAGATCCACCAGTCGGAATGCTTTTATATTTGGTATACAACATCTCTAGGGGGGTCAGATTCCAGGTTGTTCAATTCGAGTGCCTGGGGTTAATATTTGGGCTCCATATGGGAAAATGAAATTTAACTTAGTACAATATGAGGGAATTTCTTCAAAAATCTTCTTCTTCAGATTCACTTGTCAGAATGCTTTCACATTTGGTATACAACATCTCTAGGGGGGTCAGATTCAAGTTTGTTCAAATCGGATCCATAGGTTAATATTTGGGCTCGCTATGGTAGCCCAAATTTGAACTTAGTGCAATTCGAAGAAACTTCTTTACAGTTTCTCTTCTTCAGATCCAACAGTCAGAATGCTTTCATATTCGGTACACAACATGTCTAGGGAAGTCAGATTTAACTGTGTTCAAATCAAGAGCCTGGGTTAATATTTGGGCTCCCTATGGGAGCCGGAATTGGCCATTTTGCTGAAGAATTAAAAATTTTGTATTCAGTACCCTCTAGAGGTACTAAGATTAATCCACATAGGTTGTATCAAGGGGCTTCATAGGGGAGCTCTACATTTTACTTATGATCAACTGAAGAAAAGACATGATGCCCAGATTATTTTTGTCACTCCTGAGGGATTCAAGGATTGACAGTGTAGCCTATGGAGATGGCTTGCTTAATGTAGACTCATTCTTGGACTTTGTTTAAATTGTGTTCTGTACAAGATGAGCGCTTCAGGCCCCATGGGGCCTCTTGTTTGGATGAAAAAATTAATTTTTGTCCACATTTGGGCTCTTTTGGGATACATTTGGGCACTTCATTCCCTTTGGGAACTTTGGCTCTTGTCAAAATTTTTTGAAAATATTTTTTGTGTAAACTACTTTTCGATTTATATTTTGAATGTTTTTTGTTATGTATCTTTTTATATTATTTAATGTGGAGTTTGTGGGAGTACGATCGACTTAGTTTGCTTCATTATGTAAGCATATTGCTCAATAAGCAAGGCGAGGAAGTCTTTCCTCTTATTTACATGTTGGTTGCCTTGCTTGTAGTCAATGTACTTCCACTAATTCTTGCTCAACATGTGTCGCATGGGATGACAAACATTGCGGACGGATGTCACGGTACGTTGTTAGCGAGGGGCCACTGCCGGTCCTCTTGCGGTGAGAAGCTGCTGCCAGTCCTCTCGCCCAAAGGTGACTCTAGTTTTTTATTTTTCTCCAGGAACTACCGGCAAAAGTGCTCATGAATATTAGACAGGGCAATAAACCACCGCGTGGTTTCAGATCCCTGTTGCCAGCTAGCTCGCCCGGTAAAGCGGTACACTGTCCGAGGGTACCGTGATGCTGGGTGTGTCCATTGCGGTCGAGGAGAGTAGAAAGGGTAGAGCGAGCACAATAAAATAATATCAGGCTCACCCTGTGACGATGGAGAGGAAGAAGCCAGCAAGTTCAACAGGAAGCTTGGCTAGGTCTGAAGGACCGCGAGCGAGAGAGCCCCCCTTTCTCTTTTATAACAACATCTGGGGCCAAATGTTGCGGTCCGGAACTTGCGTCAGTTGGAGCATACGTCCACGGCTCCCGTCAGGGATGCTCCGTTCAGTTTACAGCCGGGGTCGGCTATAGTTACGGCTTCTTCTTCAGTGTCTACCAAGCACACACGACCGCACCTTGGCTACGTGACTTCTGATATCCAGCCTGCATTGCCGAGAATGTCACTCTTCATCAGAGAAGTCACACCGTGCAGTAGCCAAGGAGACGAGGCCTCTTTCATCGGGACATCCGCAGAAAAGAGCCATCTTGGACACACTGTCCCAGGAGCAGCCGGCGGCCATGCAACAGAAGACCTCTGCTCCTTAAGCCTCCATAACAGACTTGCTGTCGCAGATTGCACAGCTCACCACAGCATCCCAGCAAGTGCAGAAGCAGACGTCGGCAGTCTCAGAACTTGAGTTGTCCGAAGGTGCTGGGTTGGTCCAGTCATCTGTGCGTTCAGATGCCGATGACCGTGAGTATAATCTGATTCAGTCGGATGTTGAAAGGGATTTGGAGGAGAATTACCCTTCCCTTTCGGAACAACACAGGGTGGCGACAGAGCTTCTGCATCGATACTTCCCTGAGTTCATTCCTGAGAATCAGAATGCTGTGACAGCTCGAAAGTAGTACTATTCAGTAGCTAAGACGAGGCCTCATATATTGGGATGTCCGGAGAAAAGAGCCATCTCGGACACACTGTCCTGGGAGCAGCCGGTGGCCAGAATAGAAGACCGCTGCTCCTTAGGCCTCTGTTACGGTTTTGCTGACACAGATCACGCAGCTCATCGCAGCATCCCATCAAGTGCAGAAGCAGCCGACGGCAGTCTCAGAATCTCAGCTGTCGGATGGTGCTGGGTCGGTCCAGTCATCTGCGCGGTCAGATGCCGCTGACCGTGATTTTCAACTGATTCAGACGAATGATGAAAGGAATATGGAGGGGGATTACCCTTCCCTTTCAGAACAACACATGGTTGAGATGGATTTATTCCATCAACACTACCCGGAATTTGTTCCAACGAATCAGAATGCTACGACTACTTACAAGAAACCGCTAGCGTTGTCGGACGCTGACTTTATCCAGAAAAAGAGGAGGAAATGTCTTTTCTGGTTAAGTATAGACTGGTGTCGCAGGCCTTTGGCCTTTTAGACGACGCCATATTCAACTTTCCAGTGGAAGAAGTAAGGCGGTTTCTTGTCATCTTCCGTAATTTCACCGAGTTCGGAAAACAGGGAAGATGTATTGAGAGTTTCTCTGCATTTGAATGAGAAGGCTAAGGACCTAGCTATGGCCTTACCTTTGTCATTCATTATTTGCCCGGTCACAATTGAGATGGCATTTCTTCATTCAAAGTGAATTTAGACTCACTGTTTTCTGCAGATCACCTTTAAGAACTGTGACGCAACGTCTCTACGGAAAGGAATTGGAGGACATTCGTACCTCAATTAGATTCCTTTCCAGGGCTATTATATTTAACACGTATAACTCTGTCTTAAAAGTTGCTAGTTCGGAGTTAAACAGACGTGACAGATCCCTTGCGTCGTGATCCTTAATAGATGACAAGGTTAAAAACTCTCTTCGAGTCGCTCCGGTTTCCAGACACTAAGTTTTTGACGATAAGCTTTCATTGGTTTATGACCAAGCTGTAAAGAAAGCATCAATACTTTGCTCCTTAAGTCGGTGTCTAATCGACCCGCAATAGCAGAAAGAAGTAAGGGAGGACATCCTAAACAGAAGGTCATCTATAAGGACTCCTTGTGAGGGTATAGTTAACCCTCCTATATTTACTCTAGGGATCGTCATACAGCAACTCGGATATGGGGCTTAGGTCTGATCGAGACTACCGGTCAGATGCCCCTAAACTGCTGGGTCGAGGCTCTTCGCAAATGATACGCAGTTTCTCCGTCCATAGGTCTCGCAGGTACTACAGGTGAGGATTTGGACCTCTGTTGCTTAGCAGTTGACGGATGGTTATTAAGATTCGCATCAAACTGGATAACTATTACGGAAGACCAGTAGGCGAGAAGTGTGGTTTTGGACAGCCTACGGCTATCTTTCCAAGAGAACCACAACTAACTTAATGTCTGATGGAAAATGCTTCCATCAAATCCTTGCATAAGAGTCTCTTCACTCGGAGGTAAAGATTCTCTTGACAATGAAAGTGATAGAGGTCATCGAGAATCAAGATTCTCTAGGATTCTGTAGTCAACTGTTACTTGTACTGAAGCCATAGAGCTCGTTCCGACAGATAATAGACTGGAGCTGGATATCAAGTTTATGAAAGCTATAAAAATTCATTTATGGTTATCATTTAGTTGGTTAAAATGAGCTTTCGAGAGTGACTGACTATGCTATAAGCATAGATCTAAGGATAGCTTCGCTCTGAAGATAGCGCCCTGCGCTGTCACTCGAATATTAACTCGGTAATGTCTCATAACAATCTGGTTCATCTGCTATTATCCAGAATGAAATTAGTTTTATGTGACTGATGGGGTTGTGCTGAGCAGCTACGCATCTTGTTTAGATGGGTCGCTTACGCACACATCCCCTCCAGTTATTCTTACCCAGAACTGGAGTGTGATAACGCTTTCGCTCAGGACCAGTATTGTTTTAACGGATCTAGTAAACAAAAGGTCCATATTGAGGCAGATAATTCAGTGGTTAAATCAAGAGTTCCACAGCAACTGCCAGGTCCGGCTTTCACGATTATGACGGGGTATGAGTCAATAGTTTGGGGCATGACCCTGAGTCCGACAGACTCTAAATGCAGGGGTCTTGGGACCCTCGGTTCCTGGAGAAACACATAATCATCAAGATTGATGTCAATATACGCTTGTTCAGATATTGTTGGACAACACGGTAGTGGTAGCATACATCAGGAACCAGGGCGGCACCCATTCATTTTTGTTATGATACCTAACGGAGAAGAATTTTCATGTTCATCTCTATCCTTCATGTTCTGGGTCATCTGAACGTACTAGCAGACTCGCTCCTTGGAAAGGTCGCCTGTTTCATTTGTATGGACGCTCAACATGCGATTATTTGTACAGTTTTGCTACCAGTGGGATCACCCCATGATTGGTCAGTTTGCGACACACCGGAACAATTAGTTACCGTCATTTGTGTCGCCATGCACAGATTATTGAGTGCATGCAGTAGATGCTCTGCAGAATTCGTGGGGATGAATGATAGGATATGCGTATCCTCCAGTTCATTTGATTCAATAGGTT
This sequence comes from Pictodentalium vernedei, assembly GCA_031216915.1. Taxonomy (NCBI): domain Eukaryota; kingdom Metazoa; phylum Mollusca; class Scaphopoda; order Dentaliida; family Dentaliidae; genus Pictodentalium; species Pictodentalium vernedei. Next base: position 415,393,938 of record CM062296.1, read on the forward strand.
ACATTTAAGACTAAACCGTCCTTGTGAATCCTACTAATTGCACCTCTGTTGTCACAGAATCTTGGATCAGTATTCTCAAGTATCTGTTATGGGACGCTCCCCAGAAGCTTTCTCCATGAGAGGGTCTTCTTTAAGGGGAAGTTTTATTCTTCACGTCCTTCTCCACCCATAGTGGCTTAGTGGAGTGGGTTAGATGTGAGGGAACCATCGCGGTTCCTATATTTTTTTGTTAACTGACACAAGAACGATTAAATAATGCGGGTGAGGAGATTTTGTTATGACTTCGAATTCCCCCCCACACTCACACACACTGCCTATGTGTTTAGAAGCAATTACCGGGCAAGACATAGTTTTCTTCCTGCAAGCCTGATATAATTTAATACATGAATACTATGCATTTGGGTCGTGTTCTATGGCAACCTCATGGGCACATCCGCTTTTTAGCTGAATTAGTGTCCTGTTATTTTTGTTGATTTGTTATATACAAGCGCTTATTTATAAATCATCACAATTAAATTGCTACTGTTGAGTACCTCGCAGGCTGCATAACCAGTTAACTGGTATTCAGATGATTACATGCTAAATATAAATGCTCTCGCACATTATTATCATTAGGCTAACGCTTTATTGTATTTTGTGGGCCTTGAAATCATAATCTATTTTGGGGGCGGTCTGTGTCGGAGCCTGTTAATCACACCTACTTACATCTCTAGATCCAAGTTTCTATTTTGTTTTGTACTCATCTAACACGTGTTTTTACGATCCTAGATATCGGATAGTACACGTTCGAGAGTGTTGCTACTTAAATTTATTGTACAGTGGCCGTCTTGATTACCTAGGAAGTGTGTTTTCTCTTCAGGGATCGTTCAGTGTGGCTCGATTGGATATGTGTATGTTATTAGCTCACCTGACTGAAAGTCAGGGTGAGCTTTTCTTATCTCTCTTCATCCGTCCTCCTGCGTGAAGGTGGTGTTTGAGCCTCTTTCTCCTAAACTACTGGCCACATTTTAATTAAATTTCATGTAAGTAGTGGTTATATAGGGGCATTTGGGTTTTTCTTCAAATTGGATTTCTGCTCATATTGTGGAGTGGGATGGGGCCAAAATGCACAAAATTTTTAAAAATCTTCTCATGAACCAGCCTTAGGAGAGACTTGATATTTGGTATGCAGCTTCCATTTGAGGTGTAGACTCAAGTTTGTTCAAGAGAAGTTTGACGGGCAGTATTTACCTTTGTTCTGAGAGGGGCAAGAATTTTTGCCCCGCTCAAAATTTCTATTTTTTGAACCCAGAGGCCGATTTGAACCAAATTTAATATGAGGTATTATTGGGTTATAAGTACTTGATTTATGCCAAAAAATTTTTTCTGCAGCCCCGTGGGAACCGCAGGAGCTAAAAATAGAAAAAACTTAAAACGCCCATATCTCCAAAACTGCACTGCACCAAGAATTTTTATTTGGTGTGAAGCTTCCTTAGGACCAACACAAAGGATTGGTAAAAAAAAATTGCCATCGGTTTTATCATAGGGCACAGTTTCGGGACTTTGAAAAAGTGCTGAGTCAACACTTTTTAACACAGTAGGCAATGGGAAAAACATTAAAATATCTTCTTCTCCAGATCCAGCAGGCAGAATCTTTTGATATTTGGTATGCAACATTGTAGGGCAGATCTGATTCAAGTTTGTTCAAATCGGCCCCCCTGGGTTCATATTTGGGCTCAGTATAGGAGCCCGATTTCGAACGTAGTGCATTTCAGGCAAATTTCTTAAAAAATCTTCTTCTCCAGATCCAGCAGGCAGAATCTTTTGGTATTTGGTATGCAACATTGTAGGGTGGATCTGATTCAAGTTTGTTCAAATCGGCCCCCTGGATTCATATTTGGGCTCACTATAGAAGCTCGAATTGGAAATTAGTGCATTTCAGGTAAATTTCTTTAAAAATCGTCTTCTCCAGATCCAGCAGGCAGAATCTTTTGATATTTGGTATGCAACATTGTGGGGTGGATCTGATTCAAGTTTGTTCAAATTGGCCCCCTGGGTTTATATTTGGGCTCAGTATATGTTATGCAGAAGGCCTCCACCACCACCTCTCCTAAATGTCTTTGAAAATCAAATCTTTTTCTCAAGATTCAGCAGGCAGAATCTTTTGGTATTGGGTATGCACCCGTGCTTAGGGGGTGAGATTCAATTTTGTTCAAGCCAAGTCCCTGGCTTCATATTTGAGCTCACTGTGGGAGCCCGAATTATAACTTAGTTCAAAATAAGGAATTTTCTTTAAAAATCTTCATCAGATCCAGCAGTCGGAATGTTTTGATATTTGGTATGCAGCATCCTTGGGGGGGGGGGGGGGGGGGGGGGGGGGGGGGGGGAGATTCAAGTTTGTTCAAGCCATGTCCCTAGGTCCATATTTGGGCTCACTGTGGGAGCCCGAATGATAACTTATTCAAAATGAGGATTTTTTTTTCAAAATCTTCTTCTTCAGATCCTGCAGTCGGAATGTTTTGATATTTGGTATGCAGCATCCTCAGGGGGGTGAGATTCAAGTTTGTTCAAGCCATGTCCCTAGGTCCATATTTGGGCTCACTGTGGGAGCTTGAATTGTAACTTAGTTCGAAATGAGGAATTTTCTTAAAAAATCTTCTTCTTCAGATCCAGCAGTCGGAATGTTTTGATATGTCGTGTGTAGCATCCTTGGGGGTGGGGGAGATTCAAGTTTGTTAAAGCCAAGTCCCTGGGTCCATATTTGGGCTCCCTGTGGGAGCCTGAATTATAACTTAGTCAATATGAGGAATTTTTCTTTAAAAATCTTCTTCTTCAGATTCAGCAGTCGGAATGTTTTGATATTTGGCATGGAGCAACCTTAAGGGGCTGAGATTCAAGTTTGTTCAAGCCAAGTCCCTTGTTTCATATTTGGGCTCACTATGGGAGCCCGAATGACAACTTAGTTCAAAATGAGGAATTTTCTTTAAAAATCTTCTTCAGATCCAGCAGATGAATGCTTTTGATATTTTTTATGCAGCATCCTTGGGGGGTAAGATTCAAGTTTGTTCAAGCCATGTCCCTAGGTCCCTATTTGGGCTCATTGTGGGAGCTTGAATTGTAACTTAGTTCAAAATGAGGAATTTTCTTTAAAAATCTTCTTCAGATCCAGCAGTCGGAATGTTTTGATATTTGGTGTGCAGCATCCTTAGAGGGGTGAGATTCAAGTTTGTTAAAGCCAAGTCCCTGGGTTCATATATGGGCTCCCTGTATTTTTATATATCACCGGTTTTCGACGTATATGTGTACGTCATCTGCGGTGTATGTTATTTAGTGGGCAATATTAATTACCAGGATTGTCGCTATAGCCTAACTTCTGAAGTAACATTAAGCACCATTTATTAATTATGAATTAATACCTGAGTGCCTGTTTGACGATTATTTATATTGTTTTTTGGTACCGCTCTTATTGTTTCCAGAGCTCTCCCCTTTTTCTTTTGAAGTCTTCTTCAAAACAAAAAAAGGGGGGGTGGAGTGAGTTTTGCCTTTAATCTGGCTTAAAATTTATGTATCTTTGAAGGAAGCTGTTTTATCCGTATTTATATCCTGTATACAGCTGAAACGTTATTGTAAGACGTATGTTTGTGGGAGATTTTCTCATTCTCAGATACGCCATCCTAATTTTGGGGGCTTAGTCTGGACTAGCCTTAAAAATTAGGAACTTGTCTTCATGCTTACAATAAGGAATTACTTAAAATTGGGCTCCTTATTTAGAATATGTCTCCTCTATTACTGTATAGCGAGACATACATGTAATTCCTAATTATTCTAAGTTCCTTTATCATGGATTGCAGGATTGTAATTATTTCAGAAGTCCTAGGCTCTCCACCTATTTACGATTCAGCTATGTCTGGGCCATTGGTATACTGTGTAAAAATGTGATAAATTTATAGTAATTTGTATATTTTTATACTTACCAATGGCCCATATGGGAAGGGCCCTCCCATGAGTGGGCACTCATACCGCCCCACTGAATTATTATGTAATACTCTCTTTTACAAAGAATGGTGTTGGCGTCAATTCCGGTCACTTCCTGGTGTCTGCGCATGTGCAGATAGTAAATGTATGGAGTACCAGATAGGACTTCTAATTTTTGGTTTTGCATACAAATTTGGGGGATTGTGTTTGGCCCTAGATATTTTTGAGTTAGCACCAGCTGTGTCTGGGCCATTGGTAAGTATAAAAATATACAAATTACTATAAATTTATCATTTTTTATTAGCTCAACTTTGGCAAAGCCAAATTTGAGCTTATGCCATGGCCCGTCGTCCGTCTGTCCGTCAGTCCATCTGTCCATCAATAATTGGACACAGCTCGGGCTAGAGGCCGTATTTATGAACCGATCTTTACGAAACTTCTTGGGTACCTTTGTTATGACCGTGGGACAAGAACAAGTGTTTTGGGGTTTGGTTCGAAATTCAAGATGGCTGCCAGCCGCCATTTTGTGCCGACGATGCAGAAATATGTTTTTTGTACAGAACTTCCATATGAAAGCTCTGATTTGAATAATTTTTTGTGTGAATGTTTAGTACCATGGGATACATCACATATAATACGGGGTTTTTTTCGTGCGTAAATTATGCAAATTAGACTAACTTTGATGTTTTTTGGTGTTACTTTCAGCTCTGTAAGTGCAAATGCCAATACGGCTCAGGCTAGAGGCCGTATTTATGGACTGATCTTTACAAAACTCCTTGGGTACCTCTGTTATAACCGTGGGACAAGAACGAGTGTTTTGGGGTCCAGTCCGAAATTCATGTTGGCCGATGGCTGCCATTTTGTACAAAATTTGGTGCAATCAGATTTTTGCACAGAACTTCCATACGAAAGCGCGGATTTGAATAATTTTTTTGTGAATGTTTAGTACCATGGGATACATCACATATAATACGGGTTTTTTTCTCGTGCAGAAATTATGCAAATTAGATGAACTTTGATTTTTTCAGTGCGACTTACACACAGTAAGTACACATGTCAATACGGCTCGGGCTAGAGTCTGTATTTATGAACCGATCTTCACGAAACGTCTTGGGTACCTTTGTTATCACCTTGGGACAAGAACGAGTGTTTCTGGGTGCGGTCCAAAATTCAAGATGGCTGCCAGTGGCCATTTTGTACCGAAATTAGGTCTAATCAGTTTTTTGTACACAACTTCTATATGGCTCAGGCTAGAGGCCGTATTTATGAACCGATCTTTACGAAACTTCTTGGGTACCTTTGTTATCACCGTGGGATGAGAACAAGTGTTTTTTGGGTGTGGTCCGAAATTCAAGATGGCCACCAGCAGCCATTTTGTACCAAAATTAGTGCAATCAGTCTTTTGTACAGGACTTCTGTATGAAAGTTCTGATTTGAATAAATTTTTGTATGAATGTTTAGTAACATGGAATACATCACATACAGTACGGGTTTTTTTCTCGTGCAGAAATTATGCAAATTAGATGAACTTTGATTTATTCAGTGCTACTTATACACTGTAAGTGCACATGTCAATACAGCTCGGGCTAGAGCTGTATTTATGAACCGATCTTCACAAAACTTCTTGGGTACCTTTGTTATCACCTTGGGACGAGAACGAGTGTTTCTGGGTGCGGTCCAAAATTCAAGATGGCTGCCAGTGGCCATTTTGTACCAAAATTAGGTCCAATCAGTTTTTTGTCACAACTTCAACACAGCTCATATTTGTGAACTGATCTTCACGATACTTCTTGGGTACCTTTGTTTTCACCTTAGGACAGGAATGAGTGTGTTTTGGGGTGCCTTTGTTATCACTGTGCTGTGAGAACAAATATTTTGGGGTTCAGTCAGACCCACTCTGGGACTCAAAGATTTCTTTTCTAGTTTAGCATCTGATTGTCACCCACATTTACAATACTTTACCTATACATTTGTTACAGGCAACGGTCAGTATTTATGTACAGACCGTTAAAATACTTTTTATGTACCTTTGTTATCAGGTCATTACCTAGATGTTTGTCATTGCTGTGTCACATACTATACATGTACATGTCTTTTTCTTGACAAGTTGAGCTACAGTGTCATTGACCCTTTCATTTTTTTATTTCGCACCCTTTTTTTTTAGCTCAACTTGACAATGTCAAGTATAAACTATTGGGATGGGTTGTTATCAGTTGTTGTATGTCTGTCCATCCACAATTCCTTTAGCACACCCTCCCCCGTGGGAACCCCGGGAAGTGAAGCAGTGCTTGTTTACTGTGGTAAACAAGCTCTGTTTCACTGGTAAAATAGGACCCAGTCACTAATGCTTGGGGTGCGAGTCCTCTAAAATAGGCAACATGGGGTATAAACGATTGACTGACCTTGACTTTATCTCCATGTTGTGGTCATGATTAGCCATTGTGCAGAAGTATGTGACCATAAACAACAATAAATAAATAAATAAATTTAGCACACCCTACTGGCTGCAGTTCTCACCTGATCAGTTACAAATTTCATATGTAGCTTTGATGCAATGTCTAGATGGGAGCTATCAAATTTTTCCAAATTTTGTTAAAAAACATGGTTGCCAGCAGCCATCTTAGATTTGGCACATAAATTGTCAACAATTCCATTAGCACACCCTACAGGCCACATCTTTCACCCAATCTTTTTCAAATTTCATATGTAGCTTTGGTATGATGTCCAGACGGCAGCTATTGAATTTTTAGCTCAACTTTGGCGAAGCCAAATTTGAGCTTATGCCATGGCCCGTCATCCGTCTGGCCGTCTGTCCTGTCTGTCTGTCCGTACGTCAACAATTGGATACGTCTCGGGCTAGAGGCTGTATTTATGAACCGATCTTTACGAAACTTCTTGGGTACCTTTCTTATGACCGTGGGACGAGAACGAGTGTTTTGGGGTGCGGTCCGAAATTCAAGATGGCTGCCAACCGCCATTTTGTACCGACGATGCACAAATCTGTTTTTTGTACAGAACTTCCATATGAAAGCTCTGATTTGAATAATTTTTTGTATGAATGTTTAGTACCATGGGATACATCACATATAATACAGGGTTTTTTCTCGTGCGTAAATTATGCAAATTAGACTAAAATTGATGTTTTTTGGTGTTACTTTCAGCACTGTAAGTGCAAATGCCAATACGGTGCGGGCTAGAGGCCGTATTTATGAACCAATCTTTACGAAACTCCTTGGGTACTTTTGTTATCACTGTGGGACGAGAACGAGTGTTTTGGGGTTCGGTCCAAAATTCAAGATGGCCGATGGCAGCCATTTTGTACAAAATTTGGTGCAATCAGATTTTTGCACAGAACTTCCATATGAAAGCGTGTATTTGAATAATTTTTTTGTGAATGTTTAGTACCATGGGATACATCACATATAATACTGGTTTTTTTCTCGTGCAGAAATTATGCAAATTAGACAAACTTTGATTTTTTCAGTGCTACTTACACACAGTAAGTACACATGTCAATACGGCTTGGGCTAGAGTCTGTATTTATGAACCGATCTTCACGAAACGTCTTGGGTACCTTTGTTATCACCTTGGGACGAGAACGAGTGTTTCTGGGTGCGGTCTAAAATTTAAGATGGCTGCCAGTGGCCATTTTGTACCGAAATTAGGTCTAATCAGTTTTTTGTACACAACTTCTATATGGCTCAGGCTAGAGGCCGTATTTATGAACCGATCTTTACGAAACTTCTTGGGTACCTTTGTTATCACCGTGGGATGAGAACGAGTGTTTTTGGGTGTGGTCCGAAATTCAAGATGGCCACCAGCAGCCATTTTGTACCAAAATTAGTGCAATCAGTCTTTTGTACAGAACTTCTGTATGAAAGTTCTGATTTGAATAAATTTTTGTATGAATGTTTAGTAACATGGAATACATCACATATAGTACGGGTTTTTTTCTTGTGCAGAACAGAAATTATGCAAATTAGATGAACTTTGATTTATACAGGGCTACTTATACACTGTAAGTGCACATGTCAATACGGCTCGGGCAAGAGGCTGTATTTATGAACCGATCTTCACAAAACTTCTTGGATACCTTTGTTATCACCTTGGGACGAGAACGAGTGTTTCTGGGTGCGGTCCAAAATTCAAGATGGCTGCCAGTGGCCATTTTGTACCGAAATTAGGTCCAATCAGTTTTTTGTCACAACTTCTACACAGCTCATATTTATGAACTGATCTTCACGAAACTTCTTGGGTACCTTTGCTTTCACCTTGGGACAGGAATGAGTGTGTTTTGGGGTGCCTTTGTTATCACTGTGCTATGAGAACAAATATTTTGGGGTTCAGTCAGACCCACTCTGGGACTCAAAGATTTCTTTTCTAGTTTAGCATCTGACTGTCACCCACCTTAACAATACTTTACCTATACATTTGTTACAGGCAACGGTCAGTATTTATGTACAGACCGTTACAATACTTTATATGTACCTTTGTTATCAGGTCATTACCAAGATGTTTGTCATTGCTGTGTCACATAGTATACACGTACATGTCTTTGTCTTGACAAGTTGAGCTACAGTGTCATTGACACTTTCATTCTGAATATTTTTGAAAACATGACTGTCGGCAGCCATCTTGGATTTGCATATAAACTGTCCAACAATCCTTTATCACACCCTACTGGCCACAGTTCTTACCTGATCAGTCCCAAATTTCATATGTAGCTTTGGGGAAATGTCTAGATGGGAGCTATCAAATTTTTCCAAATTTCGTTAAAAAACATGGCCACCAGCAGCCATCGTAGATTTGGCATATAAATTGTCAACAATTTCATTACCACACCCTACAAGCCACATCTCTCACCTGATGTTTTTCAAATTTCATATGTAGCTTTGGTGTGATGTCTAGATAGGAGCTATTTTTCTGAATTTTGTTGAAAAACATGGCTGCCAGCAGCCATCTTGGATTAGGATATAAACTGTCAACAATTCCATTAGCACACTTACAGGCCAGATCTCTCACTTGACCTTTTTGGAATTTCATACACAGTAGAACCTGTCTTGGGAGACCACCCCTTTTGCCAAGCAAATGTGGTCTCTCAAGACAGGTGGTCTCTCATTAGAGGTTTGAGGTTTTCACTTGCCAGTGAATGACCAACCAGAAAATATTTATTGTTAGTCACACTTTAAGTACAAATAGGCTTACCAGGATGTTTTAGTTTGCTTAATCCTCCTTGATTTTGTTACACTTGAGCAAATAATGGACTAATTTTTTTTTTTTAACGATAATCTTTATATTTTCAAAGGTATCTTGGTAAATATTTCTCAGACTTGAAGTGTTATACAACTGAATAACAATGTAATTGAAAGCCAATTAATATTTTTCAGGCAATCTATGGTGAAAGATATTTGTCGTACTTGTGTATGATTTCAGATATTATGTTTCAGGGGACAATTGTCCTAACAGTTTTACTGTTGGGCAGATGTCCTGGTTAAAGTTTGGAATTATTGATTTCTATACACATTGCATGATCTTTATTGATTTTAATACTCTGAAACTGCAGAAATTGATATTACGGTTTCTCAAAACAGGTGAAAAACCGAGTTTTTGCCACAGTTTTGTGATCTTTCAAGACAGGTGGTCTCTCATGAGAGGTCCAATAGAAAGTGAAACCAATCAGTGTGAGGCCACAGTGATTTCTCGATGCAGGTGGTCTCTCAAAACAGTGGTCTCTGAAGAGAGGTTTTACTATATAGCTTTGGTGATGACTGGATGGGAGCTAACAAGTTTTTTTGAATATCTTCATAAAATATGACCTCCGGCAGCCATCTTGGATTTGGCATATGAATTGTCAACAATTCCATTAACACACACTGCAAGCAGCATTTCTCACCCAGTCTTTTCAAATTTCATATATAAATTTTGGTGATGTCTAGATGGGAGCTATCAAATTTTTCTGAATTTCATTGAAAAACATGGCCGCCAATGGCCATCTTGGATTTGTATATAAATTGTCAATAATCCAATTAGCACACCCTACAGGCCAAATCCCTCACCCCATCTTTTTCAAAATTTCATATGTAGCACTGGTGTGATGTCTAGATGGGAGCTATCAAATTTTTCTGATTTTGTTGAAAAATATGGCTTGCAGTGGCCCTCTTGGATTTGGCATATAAATTGTCAACAATTCCATTAGCAGACCCTACAGGCTGCACCTCTCACCAGATCTTTTTCAAATATATGTAACTTTGGTATGATGTCTAGATGGGAGTTATCAAATTTTTCTGCATTCCATTGAAAAAGACGGCCGCCACCAGACATCTTGGATTTGACATATAAATTGTTAGCAACCCCACACCTGAGTTTTTTCAGATTTCATATATAGCTTTGGTGTGATGTCTTTTCTGTAGAAACTTGAGTGAATGAATCAGCATTACTGGATCTTTCCATTTAATTCAGTCCCTACTTGGACAAGTTGAGCTGCAGTGTCATTGACACTTTCATAATATTTTTATGTTACTTCAAATTTTGGGTTTCTTTTGCACATTTCTCTGTGAAATGCTGATTTTCGACAATGCACAGCTCCATATAAATAATACATTCAGCTTTGAAATTTCACACACTTTTACTTGCATGATGACTCTTATTAAGTACAATTGCTGCAGTTTCAGCGGTAACCTATTATCCAAAATAACAACAATTTAAGTGCTTTTCGTGAACTTATTATATCTGCCCTTTTCTTGAACTCTCACTCTCGAAATTTTGGAGATATATTCTCCAATAAAATCCATATCTAAAAATACAATAAGTTTTCAGCCAGCTGATAGTTCATCTGGCCCTACCGTTTCGAGTGACGTTAGGATGTCAACATTGAAAAAATTAAAGTTTGTCCAATTTACATGAAAATTTATAGGTTGAAAAATAAAAATGTAGCTGTTTTTTTTAATTTTTTGATATAATGTCATTTTCAACGTTTTTATGTCAGTTTATGTTTTTATACCCTTCCAATTTGACTTGACATTACTGGAACTTTCTATTTAGTTCAGTCCCTTCTTGGTCAAGTTGAGCTGCTGTGTCATTGACACTTTTCATTTCTATATCTTTCATTTGCTACCTCATTTTCTGTCCCAGCCTTTCAAAATTTTGGTACTGTAATCTCTGCAAAAATACATATCTAAAAATATATTGCCACCTAGGTAATTCTCAACCATTATACCAGAACACTGAGGTGACATCGTAGGGGGTCATTTGGTCAAAAAATAAATGACATCAGATTTTACTGAAATTTTAGTATGTTGTAGAGCTCACAAAATTGAGAGATGGCTGTTTTTTGTTTTTAGATTTTGTACCATTGGTTCCATACATAAAAATTAATTTCTGTTTTCAGCTTTCAAGTCAAAGCAACTTCAGCACTCTGAGAGCAAATTGCTGTGTGTTTAAAGGTATGCCTACATTTTTCACTTTCAACTTTTAGCTCAACTTTGACGTATTCAAATTTGAGGTTATGACATGGCCTGTCTGTCCGTCAACAATTCAATATGGCTCAGGCTATAGAGGCCGAATTTATGAACCGATCTTTACAAAACTTCTTGGGTACCTTTGTTATCACCTTGGGACAAGAACAAGTGTTTTGGGGTGCGGTGCAAAATTCAAGATGGCCACCTGTAGCCATTTTGTACCGAAATTAGGTACAATCAGTTTTTTTTGTACGCAACTTCTATACGGCTCGGGCTAGAGCCTGTATTTATGAACCGATCTTTATGAAACTTCTTGGGTACCTCTGTTATCACTGTGGAATGAGAATGAGTGTATTTGGGTACGGTCCGAAATTCAAGATGGCCACCAGCAGCCATTTTGTACCGAAATTAGTGCAATCAGTTTTTTGTACAGAACTTCTGTATGAAAATTCTGATTTGAATAAATTTTTGTATGAATGTTTAGTAACATGGAATACATCACATATAATACAGGTTTTATTCTTGCGCAGAAATTATTCAAATTAGATGGACTTTGATTTATTTAGTGCTACTTATACACTGTAAGTACACATGTCAATACGGCTCGGGCTAGGGGCTGTATTTATGAACCGATCTTCACGAAACATCTTGGGTACCTTTGTTATCACCTTGGGATGAGAACGAGTGTTTTTCGAAATTTAACATGGCTGCTGGTGGCCATTTTGTCCCAAAACAATCAGTTTTTGTACAGAACTTCTATATGAAGGTTCTGATGTGAATAAAGTTTTGAATGAATGTTTAGTAACATGGATTACATCACATATAATACAGGGTTATTTCTTGTGCAGAATTTATGCAAATTAGATGAACTTTTATTTATTCTGTGCTACTTATACACAGTGTGTGTACATGTCAGTACGGCTCGGGTTAGAGGCTGTATTTTTGAACCAATCTTCACAAAACTTCTTGGGTACCTTTGTTATCACCTTGGGACAGGAACGAGTGTTTTTGAGTGCAGTCTGAAATTCAAGATAGCTGCCAACGGTCATTTTATACTGAAATTAGGTGCAATCAGTTTTTTATACAGAACTTCTAGGACTACGTTTGTTATCATCATGGGATGGTAATGAGTGCTTTGGGACTCGGCCAAAAATTCAAAATGCCTGTTGGCAGTCATATTTACTTGAATTCTGTGTATTACATTTTTTGTGCAGAACCTGTAAAGAAGATTTTTTATGTCGGTAATATTTGCTGTAAATTTATTGGGTGCCTTTGTTATCACTGGGCTATGAGAACAAATATTTTTAGGTTCAGTCAGTCCCACTCGGGGACTCAAAAAGGGAGATAATTAAAAATCTTTTCCAAAAACACCAGACAAAATAATGTTTATAGTTTAGCATCTGACTGTCACCCACCTTTACAATACTTTACCTATACATTTGTTACAGGCAACGGTCAGTATTTATGTACAGACCATTACAATACTTTACATGTACCTTTATTATCAGGTCATTACCTAGATGTGTGTCTTTGCTGTGACACTTACTATACATGTACATGTCTTACATAAGATGAGCTACAATGGCATTGACACTTTCTTTTTAAAAATGCATCTACTTTATCTTTACATGTAAAGCACATTTTGCACTGAGCTTTAGTAAACAGAAGTCTCTTGATTATACAATTGAAATATTTCATTTAGATGAATGATAATTATAATTAACATGTTGAAAAATATTTGAGTCAGATAATGATAGAAATATCGGTTCTTCGTTATGTTTTCAGAAAATTCATGGTCGGATTTTTATACGCCTGTTTTATAAAACCGGTCCTATTATGTTTTAGCATTGGTGTCCATCCATCCTTCCGTCCATCTGTCCGGAATTGTTTTCCAGACTTTTTTTTCGTTATGGATGAACAGCTTTTGGTGAACAGCTTTGTTATGGATGCTTACAGATCAAGTTCGAATTTTGTTCCGCTCAGTTGATTTTTGGTGGAGTTACTGCCCTTGAACTTAGTTACCATTTTGCAAACTTTTATTTTTAGAGTTTTCCGGATTTTTTTCATTTTCCAGACTTTTTTTCGTTATGGTTGGACATATTGAGAAAATTTTTGGTATATAGCTTTGTTGTGGATACTTACAGATCAAGTTTGAATTTCTTTCCCCATCTGTCCATCTGTCTGGAATTGTTTTCCAGACTTTGTTTTTCTTATGGATGGACATATTGAGAAAATATTTGGTCTACAGCTTTGTTATGGATACTTATAGATCAGGTTCGCATTTTGTTCCGCTCAGTTCATTTTTGTGGAGTTACTGCCCTTGAACTTAGTTACCATTTTCTGGGCTTTTTTTCGTTATGGAATGACATATTGAGAAATTTTTCGGTATATAGCTATGTTGTGGATATTTACAGATCAAGTTCGAATTTCATTCCGCTCGGTTGATTTTTGGTCGACTTAGTGCCCTTGAACTTAGAATTTTTACCATTTTCCAGACTTTTTTATATGCCCGCATGATGTTTTATAATTTCTGGAAGTATGGACGTATTATGCATTGTCCAACAGTGTCCTCTTGTTGTATTGTAAACAAAGGCCCTATCAACATTATGATAGGACATTATAAAAGCTGGCATAATTGTTGGGTCCATCCAATGACTACTTCATGCTGAGAACAGACAAAATCTTTTTCTTGACACCAGTTTTTTTTTTTCAGGGGACTATTAAAATAGTTGGAGTCTGTCTGTCCGTGCATCCATCCCACTTTGTTTCCTGGTGATAACTTTAGTTATAGTTGACCAAATCCAATGAAATTTTTACCAGAGTTATGTCCTTTTTTGACTTTGAAAATTTTTTTTTTTGGTTTCCTGATGATAACTTGGTTTGTTGGTATATCAACATAAAATACAGATTAAGTTTGAATCGGGGTGTGGTTTGACAATTTTTGCCAGAGTTAGCCCCTTATTCGACTTCGAAAATTCATTTTTTTTATCAACATAAAATACAGGTCAAGTTCAAATTGTGGTTTTGTCCGACATTTTTTTTTTTGAGTTATGTTCCCTTTTTGACTTCGAAAAATTCATTCTTTTTCCAACACCTTGAATTGCACATTTTTTTTTTGTTAGCTCACCTGACTGAAGTCAGGGTGAGCTATTCTGATCACTTTTTGTCTGTCGTCTGTCATGAACATGGTGTTTGGGTCTTTTTCTCCCAAACCGCTGGCCACATTTTAATGAAATTTCACATGAGTGGTGGTTATATAGGGGCATTTGTGTTTTTCTTTAAATTGGGTTTCTTCTCATATTGAGGAAGGTGGGGCCAAAATGCCCCAATTTTTAAAAAAATCTTCTCGTGAATCAGCTGTATCAGAGACTTGATATTTGGTATACAGCTTCCTTCTGAGGTGTAGACTCAAGTTTGCTGACGAGAAGTTCGAGGGGCAATATTTGTCATCATTATGGGAGGGGCAAGAATTTTTGCCCTGCCCCAAATTTCTATTTTCTAAACCGAGAGGCTGATTTGAACCAAATTTGATTTGAAGTATTAATGGGTCATAAGTATTTGTTTTATGCCAAAAACCTTTTTCAAAATGCCCTTTTGGAACCACAGGAGCTAAAAATAGAAAAAAAATTTCAAATGCCCATTTCTCCAAAACTACACAGCATGTGAGAAATCATTTTGGTGTGAAGCTTCCTTAGGACCAACAGAATGGAATGGTCAAAAAAAATGTTATCGGTTTTATCATAGGGTGCTTTTTCGGGACTTTGAAAAAATGCTGAGTTAGCATATTTCAACACTGTGGGTAATGGGGAAAACATTTAAGACTCTTCTTCTCCCAAACCACTGCTCCAAAAGATTTTAAATTTTACATATAACATCTTTGGAAGATTGTTTCACATGTTTGTTGAAATCATATCCCTGGGTCCATATTTGGGCTCTCAATGGGAGCTCAAATGTTTAAATTAGTGTAGTATGAGGAATATGCTTTAAAAATCTTCAGACCCACCAATCAGAATCTTTTGATATTTGGTATGCAGCATCCTTAGGGGGGTGAAATTCAAGTTTGTTCAAGCCAAGTCTCTGAGTCCATTTTCAGGCTCCCTGTGGGAGACCGAATTGTAACTTAGTTCAATTTGAGGAATATTCTTTAAAAATCTTCCTCTTCACAACCACAGTAAGAATCTTTTGATATTTGGTACTGTATCGTTAGGGAGGTGAGATTCAAATTTGTTAAAGCCAAGTCCCTGGAGTCATATGTGGGAGCCCGAATTATAACTTTGTTCAACATGAGGAATATTTTTAAAAAATTTTTTTCTTCCAATCCAGTAGTCAGAATCTCTTGATATTTGGAATACAGCATCCTTAGGGAGGTGAGATTCAAGTTTGTTCAAGCCAAGTCTCGGGCTTCATATTTGGGCTCCCTGTGGGAGCCTGAATTATAACTTAGTTCAATATGAGGAATATTTAAAGAAAAAAGAATTTTCAGATCCACTGGTCAGAATATTTTGATATTTGGTATATGTTTTTTTTTTTCTTAATGGGCAGATGCAAGTTTGTTCAAATCAGGCCCCTCAGTAGATAGGTGTCAGTGTCAGATGAGTGCTCTCAGGTCCCTTGGGGGGGGGGGGGGGGGGGAGAAACTTGGCTGAATGGCCTTTTATCGTATTTTAAATTCATCTTTTTTTCGCTCGGGTTTCTGTTTTCTAGCCTGGTATTTGAGCCAATACATTTTGATATCATCTGCATTGAGTAAGGTTAAAAAAGTTTCTTATTTGTCTGGCACATCTTCGTCATTGAAAATCTGCCTCATCACTTCACCTCTTTGCTTCTTTTGAAAGTTATATGCAATTAACAGTGTTATCCAATTTAGAAATATTCAGTGAATGGGCTCCACTGTACTGGAATGGAAATGAAGCTATGTTAGGCGTATTTCAAAGGAATTGTTGTATATTGATAGTCAAATTAAACTTAACTGCATGTGTATTATTTAATTAATTTTTTTTGATAATTAAAACTTTTCCACTTAGGTTTGAGTGAATTTCAAGTTTTACCTGGAAAAAACTTTTTTAAAAATATAATTTTAGTTGTGAATTTAATAATTTGTGCTTTCAGGGAAGTGGATTTTTGAGTTAATGTTGGGATCAAAAGGTGTTATGCAGTTGGGATGGTGTACAATTAACTGTAAATTTTCGCAAGAGGTAAGTTTTAAAAACAGTCCTTTACCACATCTTTAAAAACAGTTCTCCATTCCAATGTGCTTCATCTGACAATACACAAATAAACTCTTCAAAATATTGTCTGGAATATTTCTGGGATTGGCTTCATCCCTTGTCATTATTGGGAATTTTCCTGGATCCCCAAATTGCCTATGCCAAAGCTTATGCAGTGACACAGACTTCTACAAACAGAGGGTAACACATTGCTGTTATCAAACAAGTTGTTAATTATACCCCCACTTGTCTGGACTATATTGCCGATGCCCTGTACTTCCATCCGTCCATTCAAACATGTGTGCGCAACTCCTCCTATATTATCAAATCGACTTGGATGAAACTTATCAGACATTATGACTATCATGTGAACATGCACATATTCTAAAATGTTTCATCTGCGACAATTTTAACCAGGTTATCTCCCCTGAACTTAGATTTGTTATGGATTTTCAAATGAGATTCTTGTGTGTGCAACTCTCCTACAAAATATGGAACCTATTTTGATGAAACTTCTCAAACATTATGACAAGCAAGTGAACATGTGCGTATTCTAAAAGTTTTTATCTGTGACAATTTTAACCAGGTTATTTCTCCTGAACTTAGATTTATCATGGATTTTCAAATGAAATTCTTGTGTGTGGAGCTCGTACATTATTAAACCAATTTTAGTGAAACTTCTCAAACATTATGACTAGCAAGTGAACATGTGCATATTCTAAATTTTTTTTATCTGTGACCATTTTAACCAGGTTTTCTGAAATGAGATTCTTGTGCGTGCCACCCCTCATACATCATTTCCAAATTATCCATCTGTGATGATTTTTACCAGTTATCTCCCCTTCTACTTAGAAGATTTAATATAGATTTGTATATGGGTTTTTTGTGCATGCAATTACTCCTACATTTTTAAACTGATTTTAATCCAACATCTCAAACATTTTGACTAATATGCACATATTTCAAATTTTTTGATCTGCAACAATTTTAATAAGGTTATCTCCCTTGAACTTATATTTATTATGGACCTTCAAATGAGAATCTTGTGTGCACAACTCCCCCTCCATTATTGAACCAATTTCGATGCAACTTTTGAAACATGGTCACTAATGAGTGAACATGTGCATATTTCTGATTGTCTCATCTGTGATGATTTTTTTTACCAGGTTATCTTCTTTTCAACTGAGAAGATTTAATTTAAACCATTGAACAGATTTCATTGAAACTTTCAGACATTCTTTTACATATATTGAAGATGTGCATCTCCTGTTTTGTTTTGAGATATTTTCATTTTTAGCTCAACTTTGACGAAGTCAAATTTGAGCTATTGTCATGGCCCGTCGTCCGTCGTCCGTCTGTCCGTCCGTCCATCTGTCCGTCTGGCCGTCTGTCTGTCTGTCCGTACGTCAACAATTGGCTATGGCTCGGGCTAGAGGTCGTATTTATGAACCGATCTTTACGAAACTTCTTGTGTACCTTTGTTATGACCCTGGGACGGGAACGAGTGTTTTTAGGTGTGGTCCGAAATTCAAGATGGCTGCCATTGGCCATTTTGTACCGATGATGCAAAAATCAGTTTTTTGTACAGAACTTCTGTATGAAAGTTCTGATTTGAATAAAGTTTTGTATAAATGTTTAGTACCATGGGATACATCACATATAATACGGGTTTTTTTCTCGTGCGTAAATTATGCAAATTAGAGTGACTTTGATTTATTTAGTGTTACTTTCAGAGCTGTAAGTGCCAAGCTGCTATGGCTCGGGCTAGAGGCCGTATTTATGAACCGATCTTTACGATCCTTCTTGGGTACCTTTGTTATGACCGTGGGACGAGAACGAGTGTTTTTGGGTGCGGTCCGAAATTCAAGATGGCTGCCAGCTGCCATTTTGTACCGATGATGCAGAAATCTGTTTTTTGTACAGAACTTCCATATGAAAGCTCTGATTTGAATAATTTTTTGTATGAATGTTTAGTACCATGGGATACATCACATATAATACGGGTTTTTTTCTGGTACGTAAATTGTGCAAATTAGACTAATTTTGATGTTTTTGGGGGTTACTTTCAGCACTGTAAGTGCAAATGCCAATACGGCTCGGGCTAGAGGCCGTATTTATGAACCGATCTTTACGAAACTTCTTGGGTACCTTTGGTATCACCGTGGGACGAGAACGAATGTTTTGGGGTCTGGTCCGAAATTCAAGATGGCCGATGGCAGCCATTTTGTACAAAATTAGGTGCAATCAGATTTTTGCACAGAACTTCCATATGAAAGCCCTGATTTGAATAATTTTTTTGTGTGAATGTTTAGTACCATGGGATGCATCACATATAATACGTGTTTTTTTCTCGTGCAGAAATTATGCAAATTAGATGAACTTTGATTTTTTCAGTGCGACTTACACACAGTAAGTACACATGTCAATACGGCTCAGACTAGAGTCTGTATTTATGAACTGATCTTCACGAAATGTCTTGGGTACCTTTGTTATCACCTTGGGACGAGAACGAGTGTTTCTGGGTGCGGTCTAAAATTCAAGATGGCTGCCAGTGGCCATTTTGTACCGAAATTAGGTCTAATCAGTTTTTTGTACACATCTTCTATACAGCTCAGACTAGAGGCCATATTTATGAACCAATCTTTACGAAACTTCTTGGGTACCTTTGTTATCACCGTGCGATGAGAGCGAGTGTTTTTGGGTGTGATCCGAAATTCAAGATGGCCACCAGCAGCCATTTTGTACCAAAATTAGTGCAATCAGTCTTTTGTATAGAACTTCTGTATGAAAGTTCTGATTTGAATAAATTTTTGTATGAATGTTTAGTAACATGGAATACATCACATATTGTAAGGGTTTTTTTTTCGTGCAGAAATTATGCAAATTAGATGAACTTTGATTTATTCAGTGCTACTTACACAATGTAAGCACACATGTCAATACGGCTCAGGGTAGAGGCTGTATTTATGAACCGATCTTCACAAAACTTCTTGGGTACCTTTGTTATCTCCTTGGGATGAGAATGAGTGTTTCTGGGTACGGTCCAAAATTCAAGATGGTTGCCAGTGGCCATTTTGTACCGAAATTAGTTTTTTTTGTCACAAGTTCTATACAGCTCGTATTTATGAACTGATCTTCACAAAATTTCTTGAGTACTTTTGTTTTCACCTTGGGACAGGAACGAGTGTGTTTTGGGGTGCCTTTGTTATCATTGTGCTATGAGAACAAATATTTTGGGGTTCAGTCAGACCCACTCTGGGACTCAAAGATTTTTTTCTAGTTCAGCATCTGACTGTCACCCACCTTTACAATACTTTACCTATACATTTGTTACTGGCAACGGTCAGTATTTATATACAGACCGTTACAATACTTTATATGTACCTTTGTTATCAGGTCATTACCTAGATGTTTGTCATTGCTGTGTCACATACTATACATGTACATGTCTTTGTCTTGACAAGTTGAGCTACAGTGTCATTGACACTTTCATTAGGGTTTCCCATATTTAAAAATGTGCTTTGTCAATTCAAACTTGTGTGTGTGTGTGTGGGAGGGGGGGAGGGGGGGGAATTGTTGACATTTGCTATCCGCGACCTCTTTTAAACTAGTAAATGGATTTCAATGAAACCTTCAAACATTCTTTTACATACAGTGAAGATGTGTACCTTCTATTTTGTTTTCAGATATTTTCATTTTTACAGTTTGACATATTGAAAAATGGGCTTTGTCAATTCAAGCTTCAGGGTGGAGGTGTGGGGAGGTGGAGGGGTGTGTCAGTGTTTGTGCTCTCTACATTGAACACAGTTTTACTGTTGTAAAATGTTTCTTGGTGGGAGCGGGTAGTATCATTTAGTGAGCAGTGATCACAGTTTTTCTAGTTTGCTTTTTGGGGTGGGGTAGAGAGAACCAGAGAAGTTAAACACCCCAAAAAAATTGTACAGACACTTTTTTTGTGACTTCACAGAACAGAGCTTTGTTTTTGCCTGAGAAGTTTTCCAAGGACAGCAACGCTTGACCAAAAAAATTGCTTTTGGTTGAGTCATGGCAAAATCAAAAAATTGCTCGTTCTCCATCAACCCCTAATTCACCCAACAGACCTTTCTGTGGCAATACTTTAATCCTTTATAGTTGAAAATTAGAACCGCTGATCAGAATCTTTTGATATTTGGAATACAACATTCATAGGACGGTCAAATACAAGTATATTAAAAATCGAGCCCGTCAGTTCATATTTGGGCTCGACACAGGAGCCCAAATAATTAACTTAGGGTGCTATAGGGAATAAGCTTTAAAAATCTTCTTCTTCAGATCAAACAGTTGGATTCTTTTGATACTTGGCATACAACATCTCTACAGGGTCAGATTGAAGTGTGTTCATATTGAGTCCCTGGGTTAATATTTGGGCTTCCTATGGGAATAATCTTTAAAAAATCTTCTTCAGATCCACCAGTCAGATTCTTTTGTTATTTGGAATGCAGCATCTCTAGGGGGGTTTTATTCGAATGGGATCCCTGGATGAATTTTGGCGCTCTTTATTGGAGCCCAAATTTTAACTTAGTGAAATATGAGGAAATTTCTTAAAAAAATCTTCTATTTTTGTACTACAAAACAATGGTCCAGACCAAGCTGGTGCAAACTCAAAGTTATCAAGGGCCAAACACAAATTTTGAACCACCCCAATCCCCAAAATTTGCTTGCAAAACCGAAAATTAAAAGCCCTATCTGGTCCTCCATATATTTACTCTCCGCGCATACCCAGTTGTCCGGAATTGGTGCAAACATCATCCTTTGTTTGGCCCTAAAGTAAGCAACAAGGAACTGACATCTGCGCTTTAAAAACTCCTTTTTTGAGGATGCCAGACACAAATTAATACAAGAATTGGTGGATCCAAGGCTGTTGTTGGATGATGGAAGTGTTCAGTGGTGGTTTTAAATGTTCAGAGCTGTAACTTTATAATTATTTTAAAATTATTTTATGTTTCCCAATTTCGGGACAGACGACTGACGTCATCATTGTTGATAATGATTATTCCACTGTTTGTTAAGTATTCCTTCCTTATCCTTCCATGAATCCTTCCTGTTAAACTCCTAAGCTTTTTGGCTAATTTTTTTTAAAATTTTTTATTAAATTTCTTGGGAGTTTAACATGTATTACAGAATATTTATTCTGTTTTTTCCCCATGGTTACGTCCTCACCTTATTGGTCTTTAGTTGTTTAGTCTTGCATCTTCTATTCGATTATTTTTTGTTTTTTCTTGGTATGAAGATCTAGTTTTGCATCTGGTAGCTTTTAAATTGGTTTCTGACTTTGGGCCTTTTTTGTGTGCCTGATGTCTTGTTTCAGTTTTTTTCATTGACGTTTATATTGACAATGTCCTCGCATATAGGTAGTATTTTATATTCTATTGCTGTAGAATTACTGAAGGATAGCTCGATATTTTGGATTTTGTCCACACTTAGGCTCTATTGGGATGCCCTTGGGCTCGTAATGTTCCCTTTGGGAACTTAGGCTTTTTTAGCTCACCTGACTTTCAGTCAGGAGAGCTATAGTGATCACTCACCGTCCGTCGTCGTCCGTCGTCCGTGAACATGGTGTTTGCATCTTCTCCCAAACCGCTGAACCAATTTAATTGATATTTGAGATAATAGTTTGTTATGACATCGCAATTTGATTTTGTTCAAATCAAGTTGCCTCGCCCGTGGGTAGGGCCACACCCAAAAAGTGTGCTGAAATCTTAAAAAATCTTCTTCTCATGAACCAGCAGTAACAGAGACTTTATATTTGGTGTGCCGCTTCCTTTTGAGGTGTAGACTCACATTTGTTCAAGAGAAGTTTGTGGGGCTATACTTGGCATCGTAATGGGAGGGGAAAGAATATTTGCCCCTCCCAAAATTTCTATTTTCCAAACTGAGAGGCAAGTTTTGACCAAATTTGATATGAGGGCTTATTGGGTCATAAGTACTTAATTTATGCAAAAAGTTTTTTTCCCGTCCCCCCATGGGGACCGCAGGAGCTAAAAATAGAAAAAAATAAAACACCCATATCTCCAAAACTACACGGCACTGAGAATTCTTATTTTTTGTGAAGCTTCCTCAGGACGAACAGAATGGATTGTTAAAAAAAACTTCCATCGGTTTTATCATGAGGTACTTTTTGGGGACTTTGAAAAAGTGCTGAGTCAGCATTTTTTAACACTGTGGGTAATGGGAAAAACATATAAGACTACTTTTTCTCCCAAACCACTGCTCCAAAAGCTTTCAGATTTCATATATAACATCTTTGGAAGATTGTTTCACATGTTTATTGAAATCAATTGCCTGGGTCGATATTTGGGCTCTCTATGGGAGCCCAAATGTTTAAATTAGGGCAGTATGAGGAGTATTTTTTAAAAATCTTCTTCAGATCTACCAATAAGAATCTTTTGATATTTGGTGTGCAGCATCCTTAGAGGGGTGAGATTCAAGTTTGTTGAAGCCAAGTCCCTGGGTTCATATTTAGGCTGAAAATTTGGGGTCCCGTTGCGGACTAAGAAATTTTGGACCAAAATCTGGTAATTTTTTTTTGGTTTTTTTATGCGTTTTGGTCAATTTTAAGACAAATTTTTTTTTTTTTTGTACACTGAAAATTTGGGGTCCAGGTGGGACTTAGAAAATTTTGGACCAAAATCCTGAACTTTTTTTTTTGTTTTTTATGCGTTTCAGTCAATTTTAAGAGAAAAAAAAATAATTTTTTTTTACACCGAAAATTTGGGGTCCGGGTGGGACTTTGAAAATTTTGGACCAAAATCTTGAAATTTTTTTTCGTTTTTTATGCGTTTGTTTTTTTTTTTTTTTTTTTTTTAGACTGAAAATTTGGGGTCTGGGTGGGACTTAGAAAATTTTGGACCAAAATCCAAAAAATGTTTTTTTGTTTTTTATTCGTTTCGGTCAATTTTAAGACAAAAAAAAATTTTTTTTTACACTGATAATTTGGGGTCCGGGTGGGACTTTGAAAATTTTGGACCAAAATCCTGAATTTTTTTTTTTGTTTTTTATGCGTTTCAGTCAATTTTAAAAGAAAAAAAAAATTTTTTTTTTACACTAAAAATTTGGGGGCCGGGTGGGACTTTGAAAATTTTGGACCAAAATCCTGAAATTTTTTTTCGTTTTTCATGCGTTTTGGTCAATTTTAAGAGAAAAAAAAAATTTTTTTTTACACTGATAATTTGGGGTCCGGGTGGGACTTTGAAAATTTTGGACCAAAATCCTGAACTTTTTTTTTTGTTTTTTATGCGTTTCAGTCAATTTTAAGAGAAAAAAAAATAATTTTTTTTTACACTGAAAATTTGGGGTCCGGGTGGGACTTTGAAAATTTTGGACCAAAATCTTGAAATTTTTTTTCGTTTTTTATGCGTTTGTTTTTTTTTTTTGTTTTTTTTTAGACTGAAAATTTGGGGTCTGGGTGGGACTTAGAAAATTTTGGACCAAAATCCAAAAAATGTTTTTTTGTTTTTTATTCGTTTCGGTCAATTTTAAGACAAAAAAAAATTTTTTTTTACACTGATAATTTGGGGTCCGGGTGGGACTTTGAAAATTTTGGACCAAAATCCTGAATTTTTAGCTCACCTGAGCGAAGCTCAAGGGGAGCTTTACTAATCACTTTCTGTCCGTCGTCCGTCGTCCGGCGTCCGTCGTCCGTCGTCGTCCGTCCGGCGTTAACTTTACATTATCGACTTCTCCTCCTAAACCACTAGCCCAATTTTATTCAAATGTTGGCTAAATGTTTATTACCTAATGCCAATTCAGATTTGTTCAAATGAAGTTGCCCCTCCTCCTGGGTGGTGCCACGCCCCCAAGGGGCACCAAAATCTTTGTAAATCTTCTTCTCATGAACCAGCAGTAGCAGAGACTTGATATTTGGTGTGCAGCTTCCTTTTGAGGTGTAGACTCAGATTTGTTCAAGAGAAGTTTGTGGGGCTATACTTGGCGTTGTTATGAGAGGGGCAAAATTTTTTGCCCCGCCCAAAATTTCTATTTTCCAAACCGAGAGGCTGATTTGAACCAAATTTTATGTGAGGGCTTATTGGGTCATGAGTACTTGATTTATGCAAAAAAAAATTTTCCCGCAGCCCCGTGGGAACCGCAGGAGCTAAAAATAGAAAAAATTTAAAACTCCCATATCTCCAAAACTGCACGGCACTGAGAATTTTTATTTGGTGTGCAGCTTCCTTAGGACCAACAGAAAGGATTGGTAAAAAAAAATTGCCATCGGTTTTATCATAGGGTACAGTTTCGGGACTTTGAAAAAGTGCTGAGTCAGCACTTTTTAACACTGTAGGCAATGGGAAAAACATTAAAAAATCTTCTTCTCCAGATCCAGCAGGCAGAATCTTTTGATATTTGGTATGCAACATTGTAGGGTGGATCTGATTCAAGTTTGTTCAAATCGGCCCCCTGGGTTCATATTTGGGCTCAGTATAGGAGCCCGATTTCGAACTTAGTGCATTTCAGGCAAATTTCTTAAAAAATCTTCTTCTCCAGATCCAGCAGGCAGAATCTTTTGATATTTGGTATGCAACATTGTGGGGTGGATCTGATTCAAGTTTGTTCAAATCGGCCCCCTGAGTTTATATTTGGGCTCAGTATAGGAGCCCAAATTTGAACTTACTGCATTTCAGGCAAATTTCTTTGAAAATCTTCTTCTCCAGATCCAGCAGGCAGAATCTTTTGATATTTGGTATGCAACATTGTAGGGTGGATCTGATTCAAGTTTGTTCAAATCGGCTCCCTAGATTCATATTTGGGCTCACTATAGGAGCTTGAAATCGAATTTAGTGCATTTCAGGCAAATTTCTTCAAAAATCTTCTTCTCCAGATCCAGCAGGCAGAATTTTTTGATATTTGGTATGCAACGTTGCGGGGTAGATCTGATTCAAGTTTGTTCAAATCGGCCCCCTGGATACATATTTGGGCTTACTATAGAAGCCCGAATTCGAACTTAGTGCATTTCAGGCAAATTTCTTAAAAAATCTTCTTCTCCAGATCCAGCAGGCAGAATCTTTTCATATTTGGTAAGCAACATTGTGGGGTGGATCTGATTCAAGATTGTTCAAATCGGCCCCCTGGGTTAATATTTGGGCTCAGTATAGGAGCCCGATTTCGAACTTAGTGCATTTCAGGCAAATTTCTTAAAAAATCTTCTTCTCCAGATCCAGCAGGCAGAATCTTTTGATATTTGGTATGCAACATTGTAGGATGGATCTGATTCAAGTTTGTTCAAATCGGCCCCCTGGGTTCATATTTGGGCTCAGTATAGGAGCCCGATTTCGAACTTAGTGCATTTAGGCAAATTTCTTAAAAAATCTTCTTCTCCAGATCCAGAAGGCAGAATCTTTTGATATTTGGTATGCAACATTGTGAGGTGGATCTGATTCAAGTTTGTTCAAATCGGCTTCCTAGATTCATATTTGGGCTCACTATAGAAGCTCGAATTTGAACTTAGTGCATTTCATGCAAATTTCTTAAAAAATCTTCTTCTCCAGATCCAGCAGGCAGAATCTTTTCATATTTGGTAAGCAACATTGCGGGGTGGATCTGATTCAAGTTTGTTCAAATCGGCCCCCTGGGTTTATATTTGGGCTCAGTATAGGAGCCCAAATTTGAACTTAGTGCATTTCAAGCAAATTTATTAAAAAATCTTCTTCTCCAGATCCAGCAGACAGAATCTTTTGATATTTGGTATGCAACATTGTGGGGTGGATCTGATTCAAGTTTGTTCAAATCGGCTTCCTAGATTCATATTTGGGCTCACTATAGAAGCTCGAATTCGAACTTAGTGCATTTCAGGCAAATTTCTTAAAAAATTTTCTTCTCCAGATCCAGCAGGCAGAATCTTTTGATATTTGGTATGCAACATTGTGGGATGGATCTGATGCAAATTTGTTTAAATCGGCTCCCTAGATTCATATTTGAGCTTACTATAGAAGCTCGAATTCGAACTTAGTGCATTTCAGGCAAATTTCTTAAAAAATCATCTTCTCCAGATCCAGCTGGCAGAATCTTTTGATATTTGGTATGCAACATTGCGGGGTGGATCTGATTCAAGTTTGTTCAAATCGGCCCCCTGGATTCATATTTGGGCTCACTATAGAAGCTCGAATTCAAACTTACTGCATTTCGGGCAAATTTCTTAAAAAATCTTCTTCTCAAGATCCAGCAGGCAGAATCTTTTGATATTTGGTATGCAACATTGCGGGGTGGATCTGATTCAAGTTTGTTCAAATCGGCCCCCTGGATTCATATTTGGGCTTAATATAGAAGCCCGAATTCGCACTTAGTGCATTTCGGGCAAATTTATTAAAAAATCTTCTTCTCCAGATCCAGCAGGCAGAATCTTTTGATATTTGGTATGCAACATTGTGGGGTGGATCTGATTCAAGTTTGTTCAAATCGGCTTCCTAGATTCATATTTGGGCTCACTATAGAAGCTCGAATTCGAACTTAGTGCATTTCAGGCAAATTTCTTAAAAAATCATCTTCTCCAGATCCAGCAGGCAGAATCTTTTGATATTTGGTATGCAACATTGCGGGGTGGATCTGATTCAAGTTTGTTCAAATCGGCCCCCTGAGTTTATATTTGGGCTCAGTATAGGAGCCCAAATTTGAACTTACTGCATTTCAGGCAAATTTCTTTGAAAATCTTCTTCTCCAGATCCAGCAGGCAGAATCTTTTGATATTTGGTATGCAACATTGCGGGGTGGATCCGATTCAAGTTTGTTCAAATCGGCCCCCTGGATTCATATTTGGGCTTAATATAGAAGCCCGAATTCGCACTTAGTGCATTTCGGGCAAATTTATTAAAAAATCTTCTTCTCCAGATCCAGCAGGCAGAATCTTTTGATATTTGGTATGCAACATTGTGGGGTGGATCTGATTCAAGTTTGTTCAAATCGGCTTCCTAGATTCATATTTGGGCTCACTATAGAAGCTTGAATTCGAACTTAGTGCATTTCAGGCAAATTTCTTAAAAAATCATCTTCTCCAGATCCAGCAGGCAGAATCTTTTGATATTTGGTATGCAACATTGCGGGGTGGATCTGATTCAAGTTTGTTCAAATCGGCCCCCTGGATTCATATTTGGGCTCACTATAGAAGCTCGAATTCAAACTTAGTGCATTTCGGGCAAATTTCTTCAAAAATCTTCTTCTCCAGATCCAGCAGGCAGAATCTTTTGATATTTGGTATGCAACATTGCGGGGTGGATCTGATTCAAGTTTGTTCAAATCGGCCCCCTGGATTCATATTTGGGCTTAATATAGAAGCCCGAATTCGCACTTAGTGCATTTCGGGCAAATTTATTAAAAAATCTTCTTCTCCAGATCCAGCAGGCAGAATCTTTTGATATTTGGTATGCAACATTGTGGGGTGGATCTGATTCAAGTTTGTTCAAATCGGCTTCCTAGTTTCATATTTGGGCTCACTATAGAAGCTCAAATTCGAACTTAGTGCATTTCAGGCAAATTTCTTAAAAAATCTTCTTCTCCAGATCCAGCTTCAGAATCTTTTCATATTTGGTAAGCAACATTGTGGGGTGGATCTGATTCAAGTTTGTTCAAATCGGCCCCCTGGGTTTATATTTGAGCTCCGTATAGGAGCCCAAATTTTAACTTAGTGCATTTCAGGCATATTTCTTAAAAAATCTTCTTCTCCAGATCCAGCAGGCAGAATCTTTTGATATTTGGTATGCAACATTGTGGGGTGGATCTGATTGTGATTCATGAACGTATTTATTTGTAAAGTTGATAGAATCTTAGACAAAATTTGCAGAAAAGATCTACTATAGAAGGGGTGGTATCCAGGGTGAACCGTTTACCCAAATCTAGCAGTACTAATGCATTATTCACACAAATCTCCGTTCAAATTTTATGACCCCTCATTGGAACACACGCATTCAGCTCATTCCAACAAAGGTCATATGCCATGTTTTCGAGACAAAGGAATAAAAATTTTAGTTATTCATGAAATGTTTAGGCAACTGTTGTCTGTTATTCACATTGCTTCATGAAATTTCAGTACTTTTAGAAGTTACCTCAGTAATCAAGGGTTAATTCCCCTTAATTAAATGTCGCCTCTAAAAAACAACCACTTTCCATATCTTACCTTTTTACCAGCATAACTGCCAAAACTTGTCAGCATTCTTCGCAAAAATCGCTATTCAAATTTTAATTTTTGTCTCTTAAACATACATGTACTTATCGCTTGTAAATACCCCATTGGGATGAGCTTTTTGAGCTCATTCCAATGAGAGGTCGCACACCATGCTTTTTGAGTCAAAAAAGCAATTTTTTTTGTTATTCCAGAATTTCGTACGTAAAACACAGCTTTATGACTTCACATTAAAATGAGCTCTCTAAGCTTGTTCCAATCAACATTCACGCACTATGTCTTTCACACAAAAAATAAAATTTTCCATTTATTCAGGAATTTTGTTTGCAAGAACACTCTTACCCCCCCCCACACACACACACACACAAACACACACACACACACACACACACACACACACACACACACACACACACACACACACACACACACACACACATCTAAAAGTTTGTCAGCAAAAAAACAGTTACTTCAATTTTTAAATGCATTATAGGAACAACTTGCCTAATCAAATTTAAATACTTTTGCATCATTCTGTATCTAGAACAAACCATTTACCATATCTTTACGCAAAATTCTCCAGCATCATTCACAAAAAAACACCATTATTTATATATTCACATTTCTGTCTCAAAAATATACCTGATCTTCCCATACCCCTATTGGAATAAGCTGTTTGAGCTTGTTCAATGATGATAAAAAAAACTAATATTTTGGAAAATTTGTGAAAATTTTTGTTTTCTTGCATGCAAATATATACATGTAGCACATGGAAGATATCCACAGTTGGGGAGAGATGTCCAAGGCTATCTCTTCACATTCCTTGTTTGTGCTTCATGCTAAACCAGTTTGTCTGCAGAGATAAATTTGCTTTATTAAAAATCATTGGAGATTGGCCACACACCAACGATTTTAAATAAAACTAATTTTAGGTAACAAATGTTGAACTTCAAACAAAATCTATCACTCAACCAGTTAATGTTGATGAGGCATGACATAGTGAAGGTGACCTAAAATACTTCTTAGAGTCACTTTGTCAGGTGAGCGATTAAGGCCACGTGGGGCCTCTTGTTTTTTTTGTTTTTTATGCGTTTCAGTCAATTTTAAAAGAAAAAAAAAATTTTTTTTTTACACTGAAAATTTGGGGGCCGGGTGGGACTTTGAAAATTTTGGACCAAAATCCTGAAATTTTTTTTCGTTTTTTATGCGTTTTGGTCAATTTTAAGAGAAAAAAAAAATTTTTTTTTTACACTGAAAATTTGGGGTTTTGGGGTGGGACTTAGAATTTTGGACCAAAATCCTGAAAATTTTTTTTGTTTTTTATTCGTTTCGGTCAATTTTAAGACAAAAAAAAAATTTTGTTTACACTGAAAATTTGGGGTCTGGGTGGGACTTTGAAAATTTTGGACCAAAATCTTGAAATTTTTTTTCGTTTTTTATGCGTTTGTTTTTTTTTTTTTTTTTTTTTTTCGACTGAAAATTTGGGGTCTGGGTGGGACTTAGAAAATTTTGGACCAAAATCCAAAAAATGTTTTTTTGTTTTTTATTCGTTTCGGTCAATTTTAAGACAAAAAAAAATTTTTTTTTACACTGATAATTTGGGGTCCGGGTGGGACTTTGAAAATTTTGGACCAAAATCCTGAATTTTTTTTTTTGTTTTTTATGCGTTTCAGTCAATTTTAAAAGAAAAAAAAAATTTTTTTTTTACACTGAAAATTTGGGGGCCGGGTGGGACTTTGAAAATTTTGGACCAAAATCCTGAAATTTTTTTTCGTTTTTTATGCGTTTTGGTCAATTTTAAGAGAAAAAAAAAATTTTTTTTTTACACTGAAAATTTGGGGTTTTGGGGTGGGACTTAGAATTTTGGACCAAAATCCTGAAAATTTTTTTTGTTTTTTATTCGTTTCGGTCAATTTTAAGACAAAAAAAAAATTTTTTTTTACACTGAAAATTTGGGGTCTGGGTGGGACTTAGAAAATTTTGGACCAAAATCCAAAAAAATTTTTGTTGTTTTTGATTCGTTTCGGTCAATTTTAAGACAAAAAAAAAATTTTTTTTTACACTGATAATTTTGCACCAAAATCCGGAAATTTTTTTTCTGTTTTTTATGTGTTTCGGTCAATTTTAAGACAAAAATTGTTTGTTTTTTTTCACACTGAAAATTTGGGGTCCGGGTGGGACTTAGAAAATTTTGGACCAAAATCCCCAAAAAATTTTGTTGTTTTTGATTCGTTTCGGTCAATTTTAAGACAAAAAAAAAATTTTTTTTTACACTGATAATTCCGGGTGGGACTTACACTTAAAATTTTGGGTCTGGGTGGGACTTAGAAAATTTTGCACCAAAATCCTGAAATTTTTTTTTTTTTTTTTATGCGTTTCAGTCAATTTTAAGAGAAAATTCTTTTACACTGAAAATTTGGGGTCCGGGTGGGACTTGGAAAATTTTGGACCAAAATCCGGAATTTTTTTTTTGTTTTTTATGCGTTTCTGTCAATTTTAAGAGAAAAAAAAAATTTTTTTTTTACACTGGAAATTTGGGGTCCGGGTGGAACTTAGTTTTTTCTGCGTTCTAAGAAGAAAAAAAAAATTAGGCTGAAAATATTTTGTTTGGGGAAAAAATTCTGTTTTTTATGCGTTTATCTCAATTTTGTGACTTAAAAGTGCAGGAACTGAAATTAGAAGGAAAATCCTGTGTATTGTGTGGGCACAATCGCTTCATCTAGTTGGTATATGCTTTTCTTAGGAGGGGGGTATGCAGCTTATTCAAGTCCCTGGTTTGATATTTAGACTACCATGTCAAGTGCGCGCCCGCAGGCCCTCTGGGACCTCTTGTTTCAAAATTGTTTTTTCCAAAAAATATTTTGAATCTATTTTCGATTGCTGTTATTCATGTATCTTAATGATATATTTAG
Source organism: Pictodentalium vernedei (assembly GCA_031216915.1). Taxonomy (NCBI): domain Eukaryota; kingdom Metazoa; phylum Mollusca; class Scaphopoda; order Dentaliida; family Dentaliidae; genus Pictodentalium; species Pictodentalium vernedei. The sequence goes on from CM062296.1 coordinate 415,425,616, forward strand.
TTGTGGAGTTTGGAGGAGTGTTATCGACTTTAGTCGATGCACTTCTGCGGACTCTTGTCATTCTTGTGTCCACTGGAATGGCATATGTTGGAGATGGGTGTCACGGTTCATTATTGGCTTTGAGGTTCTGAGACCAGGCCTCTCACCGCATTATAATCCATTTTTTTTAAGCTCGCCTGGCCTAAAAGGCCATGTGAGCTTTTCTGATCACTTGGCGTCCATCGTCGTCCGTCGGTCGTCGTGTGGCGTCCGTAAACTTTTCACATTTTCATCTTCTTCTCTGTAAACGCTGAGCCGGTGAGAACCAAACTTGGCAGGAATGGTCTATGGGAGGTCCTCTACAAACGATCCTCATTTTGTTCTTGTCGGATGAAAAACATGGCTTCCAGTGGCATTCTTTGATTCTGGTTGGTGGATTTTCAAAAATCTTCTTCTCTGAAACTGCCAGGCCAAATGTTTTGAAACTTCATATAAATGATGACTGGGACCCCTCTATCAATGATCCTCATTTAATGTTGATGCCACAATTGCAGCTTACAGTTACTATAGAAACCCTATGGGAAATCACATTTTCCTCTTCTACTCTGGAAAAACTGTGGCGACGTGAAAACGAACCTGGCAGGGATAGTCTATGGGAGGTCCTCTACAAATGATCCTTATTTTGTTCCTGTGGGTTGAAAACTATGGCCGCCAGAGGCATTCTTTGATTCTGATTGGTGGATTTTCAAAAATCTTCTACCCTGAAACTGCCAGACCATATGTTTTGAAACTTCACATAAATGATAACTGGCACACCCCTCTACCAAAGATCCTCATTTAATGTTGATCGGGTTGCAAACATGGCCACAATTGCAGCTTATAGTTACTATAGAAACCCTATGGGAAATCACATTTTCATCTTCTTCTCTGGAACCACTGAGCCGATGTGAACCAAACTTGGCAGGAATGGTCTATGGGAGGTCCTCTACAAACGATCCTCATTTTGTTCCCGTGGGTTGAAAAACATGGCCTCCAGAGGCATTCTTTGATTCTGATTGGTGGATTTTAAAAAATCTTCTCCTCTGAAACGGCCAGGCCAAATGTTTTGATACTTCACATAAGTGATGACTGGGACTTCCTCTACCAATGATGCTCATTTAATGTTGATCAGGTTGTAAACATGGCCACAGTTGCGGCCTATAGTTACTATAGAAACCCTATGGGAAATCACATTTTCATCTCTGGAACTACTGAGCCGACGTGAACCAAATTTTGCAGGAATGGTCTATGAGAGGATGGAAATATGTGGCCACCAGAGGCTATATTCTAATGGTTCCCAATGCCTCTCCTGCCTGCACGAAGATCGGTACTGTCAGCAAAATACTTGTTTTTTGAGAATCTGATAAGGGTTGGTTCCAGTGTTCTCCACTGAGAACAGGGAAAAAAAAACCAAAATAATGTGTATACAGTACAAGTCAAAATAAGTTGTAGCATAACTGCAATAAACTAAGTAAACTACTGCTCCTGCCCTGACAAGATCAGAATCTGACATTTTCTGGAAAGCTTTCAGTGAGAGCTTTCCAGAAAATGATGTCAGCTTCTGGTCTTATCAGTGTAGGAAGAGAAAAGATACATAGTTTATAGGATTTAATCCTACAACTTATTTTGACTACCACTGTAAACAAGTGAAGTTAATACATTATAATTCTCAAGTTACTTATCTGAAATACTGATTGATAGCAGGTGTTTGGAAAAGCATGGAAGTTTTGTTTATTTTTTTTCTCAGTAACTGTCAATTGGAGTAAAATGTGTTTCCTGTAACCCTTTACCTAGCCAGAGCTATTTGAAAGAGAATACTGTCTGAAAAAAATTGTAATTTTCAAAATATTTAACCTTCTTTTACAGATTTTTGTGTTGAAACAGAATTCATAAATGTGTGCATTTTCAAGAAATCTTCTTTGAAACTACAAGGCTAAATATTTTGAAACTTAATGTGACTGATGACTGAACCCCCCTCTAACAATGATCCTCATTTAATCTTCATCGGGTTGCAATTATGGCTGCAATTGTGGCTTACAATTATTATAGAAACTCTAAAGGAAATCACATTTTCACCATCTTCTCCGAAAGTACTGAGCCAATGTGAACCATACTTGGCAGGAATTGTCTATAAGAGGTTTTCTACAACAATAACTCATTTTATTCCTGTTGGATGAAAAACGTGGCCGCCAGAAGCATTCTTTGATTCTGATTGGTCAATTTTGAAAACTCTTCACCTCTGAAACCACAGGGCCAAATGTTTTGAAACTTTTTTGAAACTTTGAATGGTTGATGACTGGGACACCCTCTACCAACGTTCCTCATTTAATGTTAACGTGTTGCAAACTTGCAAACATGGCCACAATTGCGGTTTATAGTTACTATAGAAAAACCCTATGGGAAATCCCATTTTCATCTTCTCTCTGGAATTACTGAGGCGACGTGAACCAAAATTTGGCAGGAATGATCTATAGGAGGCCCTCCACAAACGATCCTCTTTTTGTTCACGTTGGTTGAGAAATGTAGCCACCAAAGGCATTCTATGATTCTGTTAGATGGATTCAAATGTTTTGAAACTTCACGTGATTGAGGACTGGGACACCTACCAATGATCCTCATGTAATGTTGATGTAATGTTGCAAACATGGTCACCATTGCAGCTCATTATAAGTTACCATGGAAAGCCTATGGAAAGTCACATTTTTAGCTCAAATTGACAAAGTCAAGCTGAGCTATTGCCATCACTTCTTGTCCATCGGCATACGTATGTATGTTCGTACGTTAGTACATTAGTACGTTAGTACGTACGTCCACAATTTCCTTTGACACACCTCACAGGGCACATTTATGATTGGATCGCTTTGAAACTTGGTATGCTTGTTTGGGGTGACCTCTAGATGGAAGCTATCGATTTTCTTCAATTTTCGTCAAAAAATGTTGCCACGGCCAACATTCTTTGAACTAAGTTTAGTCAGACCTCAATATTTCCCTTTGGCACACTCTACAGGGCACATTTATGATTGTATTGCTTTGAAACTTTTTATGCTTGTTTGGGGTGTCCTCTAGATGGGAGCTATCAATTTTCTTCCATTTCTGTCAAAAAATGTTGCCGCGGCCAACATTCTTAGAACTGTTCTTAGAACTCAGTTTAGTCAAACCTCAATATTTTCCTTTGGCACACCCTACAGGCCACATTTATGATTGGATTTCTTTGAAACCTGGCATGCTTGTTTGGGGTGACCTCTAGATGGGAGCTATCGATTTTCTTCCATTTCCGTCAAAAAATGCTGCCACGGCCAACATTCTTAGAACTAAGTTTAGTCAGACCTCAATATTTCCCTTTGGCACACCCTACAGGGCACATTTATGATTATATTGCTTTGAAACTTTGTATGCTTGTTTGGGGTGTCCTCTAGATGGGAGCTATCGATTTTCTTCCATTTCTGTCAAAAAATGTTGCCGTGGCCAACGTTCTTAGAACTTAGTTTAGTCAGACCTCAATATTTCTCTTTGGCACACCCTACAGGGCACATTTATGATCGGATTGCTTTGAAACCTGGCATGCTTGTTTGAAGTGACCTCTAGATGGGAACTATCGATTTTCTTCCATTTCCGCCCGTCCAAAAATGTTGCCGCTGACAACGATCTTTGAACTTAGTTTAGACAGGTATCAATATATTCCTTTGGCATGCCCTACAGGGCAGATTTATGATCACATCGGTTTGAAACTTTGTATGCTTGTTTGGGGTTTCCTCTAGATGGGAGCTATCGATTTTCTTCGATTTCCGTCAAAATATTGCAATGACCTTCGATGAACTTAGTGCAGTTAAGCATCAATATTTCCCTTTGACACGCCCTACAGGGCACATTTATGATTGGATCGCTTGCAAACTTGGTGTACTTGTGTGGGGTGACATCTATATGGGAGCTGTCGATTTTCTTCCATTTCGGTCAAAAAATGTTGCCGCTGACCTTTGAACTTAGTTTAGTCAGGCCTCAATATTTCCCTTTAACACACCCTTCAGGGCACATTTATGATCGGCCCACTTTGAAACTTGGTATGTGTGTTCGGGGTGACCTCTAGATGTGAGCTATTGCTTTTTTTCATTTCCATAAAAAATTATTGCCGTTATCACCAGCCTTTGAACTTACTGCGTTTGCGCATCAACTTATCCCTTTTGAACTCTCAGCAGGGTATATTTATGAATTTCCATAAAAAAAACCCCCAAAACCATTGCCACAAGCAATGATCTTCTACTTAGTGCATTTATGCATTTCATCTTCCTTTGGCATGCTTCAGAGGGCACATTCATTATCAGGTTGTTCTGAAACTTTGTATGCTTATGCAGGGTGACAAAGACAAAAATTGGAGCTATTGATTTTCTTTTCATTTCCATCAAAAACTATTGCTGTTAGCAACAATCTTTGAATTTATTGCATTTGTGCATCAACATTCTTTGACATGGCGTACAGGCCACATTTATCATAGGATTGTTTTTGAACTTGGTGTGCTTATTAGGCAAGACCTTTAGATAAGAGCTATTGATTAGCATTCATTTCTGTGAAAAAAGTTGCCATTTACAATAACCTTTGAACATACTGCATTTGTGTATCAACATTCTTCCTTTAGCCAGTCTTACTGTTTACATTTAAAAATTGCATGGATTACTCTGACGTTGTGCACACACAATGCTGTTATGTTGAAATTTCATCAAATAACATTGGTACTAATGATCTTCAATTTTGCCATTTCATTTATAACTTACCAAGTTCAAGTTTGTCAAGTTGAGCTACAGTGTCATTGACACTTTCATTATATGTAGTTTCAAGTGAGCCTCCTCTTTCAGAGGAACATGAACATGGTGATGATATGGTGATGCCCATCCAAGTGTGCTATCGTCGTCGAGCTCCGTTGAGCAAATAGAGCTATCTGCAGTGCTCATGATATGCAAGGGTTAAAGGGGTCTTAATCTCTTGCAAGCAGCTAGCTCGACCAGTGAAGCGGTTGCTCTGTCCATGAGCCGTGGCACGGGTAAGTCCGTTGCGGTCAAAGGAAGTGGATGTGGGTAGAGTGAGCATTTAAATATAAATAGGCTCACCCAGTAATGACGGAAATAGGGTGGAATTAGGGAGGAAGTCAGCAAGTGTCTTGTTGGGAGGCTCGGCGAGATCTAATAGACAGTGAGCTGGAGAGGCCCCTCTCTAACCTAACAATATTTGGGACCAAATGTTGTTATGAGATACTTGCACGTTCCAGAGCATACTTCCGTCCACCACTCGGGACGCTCTGTCCAGTCTGCAGCCGGGGTTGGCTTCAATCACGGCTTCCTTGGCTACATTTCACAAGGTCCAATGAAGTTTCTTGTTGGGATGCTCAGCAAGGTCGATGAGACCGCGAGCGGGAGAGGTCCCTCTCTAACCCAACGACATTTGGGGCCAAATGTTGTTACGAGAAACTGGCACGAGACGGAGCACATGTCTGCCTACTGCTCTGGACGCTCTGTGTAGACTGCAGTCGGGGTCAGCTTCAGTCACGGCTTCCTCTGCTATGATTTTATAGCACACACGACCACAGGCTAGCTACCCGACTTCAGATATCCAGTCAGCTGCTCGAAGACGGAACCATTCTTCATCTCTAAAGTTGGAGGTGTTAGGTGGTGCTGAGTTGGTCCAGTCATCCGTTCAGTCAGATGGAGTTGACCATATTTGCAGATGGAACATTTGGATAGTGAGAGGGATATGGAGTGTGAGTCTCCATTTCTCAGAGAACGGTCTTTTAAGATCATGAAAAGTCTTCAGCTCTCAAGAATATTGTTCCATCTGAATAAATCTGCTTTTAGATGAGCAGGCCGGGGATGAAAATATGTCCCTACCTGCATTATTTAATATTTGCTCGGAAATAATGGATTGTGCTATTTCATTGAAAAGAGCAAATCTGGGCGCACTGTCCTAAGCAGATCACCTTACTAGAGCTGTTGCTTCCTCACTAAGAGTTCTTTCCAGGGAAGTCATGGATGACACATACAACTCCGCACTGACAGTGAATTTGGAGTTGGTAAAACGTGATATTGCCCTTGCATCGTCATCTCTTATAGATGACAAGCTGAAAAGCTCTCTCTGACCCGCACCGGTTACTGGAAATATACTATTTGACGACAAGCTTGCATTGACATATGAGCAAGCTACAAGAACTTTTCAGTGCTCTGCTATTGAAGTTGCTGTCTTATCAATACACTTCAGTAGACTGGGGTAGGCTTCTAAGAAAGCATCAGGAGAATGTCTCGCGAGGGTACAATAACCCTCTTATATTTACTCTGGATGTCGTCATTATAGCGACTCGGAAAAGGGGCATAGGTCTGATCAAGGCTGTGGATCAGACACCATTAGGCCGGCGATTAACAGAAGTTATCATCTTCTTGAGAAACTGGACATTAATCACAAGTTCCTTTCAAGAGAGTCGCTTCTAGTGAGGGTAAAGGCTCTCTTATTGAAGGGAACAATTGAGGTCAATGAGACAAGCTTCTTTGCGGGGAGGATGTAGTTTCTCCTCCCGTAAGCATTGTAAGTCGTACAGGTGATGGACATGACCTCTATTGCTTGTCAGTTGACAGAGGTTTATCAACTTCACAAGAATCTGGACGTTATTCTCAGAATCTTCCTTTCAAGAGAGTCACTCCAAGTGGAGGTAAAGGCTCTCTTATTGAAGGGAACAATTAAGGTCACCGAGAATAGATTTTGGTTGCTTTACACTTGGCGGTAGGTTATCACCTTGCAAAAGTGGATAAATTGCGGAAGATCAGTGGATGAGAATGTAGTCTCGGCAGGTCCACGGCTATCAGCCTGAGCAAGCTCCACTTACAAGAATACTTGTTAGACAATCTTCCAAGAGAGGATTTCCTTCTGAAGGTTAAAGCTTTCCTATTGAAGAATAGCATTAGATGTCGCCAAAATTATTCTCCAGGTTTTTATTATCACCTGCTTCTTGTCCTGAATACTGATGGATAGGGCTTAGATAGGTTAAGATTTGCCTTGGCGTAAGACAATTATGTCATTGTGGACACCATAGTAGCCTTCTGTACGATTACAGTGGTCTCTTGGGTTAGGCTCTGTCCACTCTCTGATAGACTTGAGTCTTAACTCTCATCACTCGGTTGTCAAGCAAACTCGACAATGGTTTAGTTCAGTGTAACCACGACTGTCGAGCGCACACGACATTGACCTCATCTATAAATAACAATCGCACGTGGTGAAATTCCGATGTGCATGGGTATCCCCGTTTATTTTTATCAACAAGGGGGTTACTAAGCTTGCGTTTGGTCAGGAATAATTAATATGTTCCCATTTAAAGATTTTGACGAATGCAATTTCTAAAATTGTACCAGCCGATAGGGGAAGGTTGTTCAACAAAATGGCTGAAAGTGGAAACAAAAGATCTTGTTCACCAACAGTTGATGAACTATTTTGTGATCATTTGGGGGATACGGAGTCGGATGAAGATAATTTTGTTCTAAATATTTGTGAGACTGATAGTGATACACGGGATGAGACTGAAAAATGTGCGAGTCCAATCGAAAATGTTTCTTTGTCCGGTGTGCTTGATTGTGACTGGCTCATTCCGTTTGAAGAAAATACTGGTGTTTTGTTTGATTCGGACGACGAAACAGAACTTGAAATATTTTGAAAACTAATTGATGACAAATTTGTTGACAATTGTGTGGTTGAAACTAATCGTTTTGCTGAACAGTATCAAAATAAAAATCTGCCCACTTCACTCAAACCAAATGCCCTTGCACACAAATGGACACCTGTTGACAACAGTGAAATGCAAGCATTTTTTGCTATCCTTCTGTTTATGGGTAGCATCAAGCTTCCAACTTATGATTCCTACTGGTCGACAAAAAATTTGCAGGAAATGAAGGGCTTCAGGGATATAATGTCCAGGGATAGGTGGCAGACTATTTGACTCTTTTTTCACCTATCGGATAATGAAAAAGTAAATCTTCCAAGCGATGACTCGGGCTACGACAGGATCGCAAAAGTCCGATCAGCGCTCGAAAGACTTATTTCAAATTCCCCAATGGTGTACTATCCTGAGAAAGAGCTCTCGGTTGATGAAAGTTTAATTGCATTCAAAGGAAGAACGTTGATGCTGCAATATATGCCGAATAAACCATATAAATAGGGCCTGAAGGCATGGGCACTCTGCGAGGCCTCCACCGGTTATTGTGTAAATCTGCTTTTGTATACAGGACGAAAGGAAAACGCTGAGGAAGGTTTGACTTATTCGGTGGTAACTGACATTACAAAACATGTACAGGGCAAGGGCCATCACAGGTTTATGGATAATTATTTTTCATCGCCACATTTATTTAGTTCGTTGGCTGAAAAAAAATTGGGGCATGTGGCACGCTTCGTGTCAACTGGCGAGGTGTCCCAAATAAAATAAAGACTGCGAAATTGAAGAAAGGTGACCCACTGCTTTTTGAGAAGGAAAACAATATGTTATTCTGTACTTGGGCGGACAAAAAACAAGTTAGTGTGATTTCAACTGTTCACAATACCAGAACTATGCAAAAAACTGTTCGTTGTAGAGAGATCCGGCTGATGATAACAAAAGAACAATTACTAAACCCATGGTAATTGAAGCTTATAACCAAACAATGGGTGGTGTGGACCTAATGGACCAAAAAATATGGACTTATTTGACTGTACACAGAATAATAAAATGGTGGAAGAAGGTGTTTGCATATTTACTTGAACTGGCATTTGTAAACTTTACTGTCCTGTTGAGTAAACTTCACACAGACACAAAGTGCATCAATAAATACAAGCTACGTATGGAGTTGATAAAGCAGTTGGCAGCTGACTACATGCTCCCACATTCTAAAAAGCCCAGATGTAGCCTGGATGATGTTCCTAGCAGACTTTCTCTTAGACAGTCAGGACATTTCATTGGCATAAACCAAAAGAAAACAAAGGCAGGACATCAGGCATACCCAGACTGTGTTGTGTGTTCCTCGCGAAATCCTGGAGGCCGCCATCAGACACAATATATCTGCAAACTTTGCAATGAGCCAATGTGTCCATATCCATGTTTTGAACATTATCATGAACTAGAAAAGTATGATATCAGTTGCAGCAAACAATTATACCAACAATAAAGTCAATAAACAACACAAAGTAATAATTATATCTTTATTTCACATCAATTTTAGACATTATTCTTGCATATCAAGGGGTATAACTCTTTATTTCCCATAATGCACCAGTTTTTTCTCTGCACCAATTTGTTCTCCATTCATTACCCAACAATAAAGTAATATATTATATCATTGTATCTAATACACAACTAAAGTTATATAACTGTAATCATTGTACCCTTATAAGAATAAAAATCCTCAAATTTTACCAGTGGCTGAATACGTTGGGGGCGATGGGGTTGGCAGAGTGCTTAGGGTTATTGTTACACCATAGTAGTCTAACTTAAATCATGAGTGAGATTTTGTCAGTCTTATGCAGTGGCATAACTGAATGTATTATCTCTTGGGACTGCAGTCTCTTTAGGAATTCAGGGCTGTTTATACAGCGGATCTTCATTCCCTATCTTGCCCGACAATAATGGTAAGCCTCCATTTAGTGAGCCTTCAGGGTCACAACTTACACCGATATATCTGTCTTCACGTAGATGAAGACTTATAAGCTATGATATGTCTTCTCTATTACTGTACAGAGAGACATACATGTAATTCCTTTTAAATTTAATTTCCTTTCACCTTGGATTGCAGACTTGCTTATTCTAAAGTCCTAAGCCATCCACCTTTTTACGATTCAGCTAAGTCTGGGCCATTGGTTTATAGTATAAAAATATGATAAATTTAAAGTAATTTGTATATTTTTACCTGTGTCGCCAGCAGCAGAGCAGGTCTAGTAACCGCTCGACTCCGTCCGTCCGTCAGTCAGTCCGGGCAAACATATGGGGTTTAGGTGGCTATTTGTTGGTAGAAATGGGGGTTAGGTGACTTCTGCAATTTATGTGACTAGTCACATAGTTAAATGTCAATATTCTAGGGTGGGGTTTAGAGTTTGGGTGGGGTGGGGTTAGGGTCAGTAAAGGGTAGGGTTAGGGTTTGCTACCACCCCAAAAAATTTTCACCCCAAAAGTTGTTTTAATACAATGGACATGCATTTTAGTTAAAATAGACTAGGAATATATTGAATTTTCATTAGTCTAGGGTGGGGTTTAGAATTGGGGATGGGGTGGGGGGGTAGGGTTAGGGTCAGTAAAGGGTAGGGTCAGGGTTTGCTACCACCCCAAAAATTTTCCCCAAAATCACTTGTTTTAATATAATGGACATGCATTTTATTGTAGTCCCATAAAATAGTCACATAACTACCAATTGTTAGAATGTCCGTCAGTCCATCCGAAACACTTCTTCCATCAAAGTTTTCTTGGCTTCTATGAAAGGGAATGATTATATATTTGGTCTGCTGCTTCATATTGATGAGTTGTATTGTGTATCTAATTTTCAGATCTGCCGTGCAGCCACTTCATGTTTGCCGATCAATTGCATGTGCGACGCAGGTCCAGACCCGGTATTGGTCTTGGCTTGTTTATACTTACGAATGGCCCAGACGTATATGGCCCTCCCATAAGTGGGCACTCACACCTCCCCGCTGAATTATTATGTAGTACTCTCTTCTACAAAGAATGATGTTGTTGCCAATTCGGGTCACTTCCTAACAGCTGTGCATGCGTGAAGAGTAAATGTATGGAGAACCAGATAGGACTTTTAATTTTAAGCTCACCTACTTCTATTAGAAGTGGTGAGCTTATATGATTACATCTGGCGTCAGTGTTGGCGTCCGGCGTGTCCAATATTGTAAGATTTAATGTTAAGGTTAATTTCTCAAAGATCAGTGGGCTCAGGCCTTTGATATTGCATATGTAGGTTGTAGGGGACTATCAGAACAGTATTTAACCCTGATACTACGAATTTTTTCCAAATTTCACCTAAAATTTTCTGCCAAAACTTGTAAGAATTTGCGTTTAGGTGTTGTAAGAATTTGCGTTAAAGTCAGCTTTTGTGCAGATTGTGCTGCTTTAACTTCTCATTACTGTTGATTTTCATATTTCAATAACAACTGTAGGTATTAACCCTACTGTATGCAGAAATTTAATGGAAATTTTCTTTTTTTTCAGTCAAAATTTTCATGTTTTTCTCGGACTTAGTAAATTTTAAGTTGTAAAACTTTGTGTTTAGGTGAGTTGTGTTTCTATGTGTCTTTCCAGGCGATTAATATTCTACACTTGGGTTACTGAACTCCATTGCAGTAATATTTAACCCTCATTACATGCATATTTGAGGAATTTGAGGCTGATTTTCTGCCAAAACTTGTAAGAATTAGCGTTTAGGTGTTGTAAGAATTTGCGTTAAAGTCAGCTTTTGTGCAGATTGTGGTGCCTTCACCTCTCATTACTGTTTATTTTCTCATTTCAATAACTACGTTAGGTATTAACCCTACTGTATGCAGAAATTTAACTGATTTCTTTTCTTTTTTAAGTCACAATGTTCACGTTTTTCTCTGACTTATTAAATTTTAAGTTCTAAAAGTTTGTGTTAAGGTGAGTTCTGTTTCTATGTGTCTTTCCAGGCAATTGATATTGTACACATGGGTTACTGAACTACATTGCGGTAACGTTGCGCCCTCATTACATGCATATTTGAGGAATTTGAGGGGGATTTTTGGGACTTATATTCACTTTCTTTAAAAAAAAATTTTTTTAACTTTTTTTTTTTATTTAATACTTTCTCATACTTGTTACTAGTAACATTAAGGCTTATTTTAGTTGTTGATGTGATGTATTTTTGTTGGGACTTATAGTCACTTTCTTGAACGAATGTTTTCTGCAACTCCTCTTTAACCAATGAATGTACTTCAATTACAATTTCAGTGATTCTTCATTACATAATGCCATTTTGCACCTCCTATTTTATTTTTTGATCTGATGTATTTTTATTAGCTCACCTACTTCTATTACAAGTGGTGAGCTTATATGATGACCTCGGGCGTCAGCGTCGGCGTCCGGCTTGTCCAATATTGTAAGATTTAATGTTAAGGTTATTTTTTCAAAGATCACTGGCCTCAGGCCTTTCATATTGCATACGTACGTTGTAGGCGAATATCAGCACATTATTTAACCCTGATACTACGACTTTTTTTCAAATTTATATCCAATGATTCTATGTTGAATTGATATATAATAAATGCAGAAATATAGACTTTCCAAAGCCATCACATAAACCACATCATTTGATGCCTAGTTAATGATTTATATTAACTAAATATTAGGCATGTTACATTGGAACGACATTATCAAGTGCAAATGTAGGTGAGCATTGGGATTGTAGCGAAACTCGACCCACCCCGCCCTGCTCTCACTTTGTGTCGAGTCTCTCGGCCCCGAACTCACTTACATGAAGTGAGTTCCGGCCGAGAGCCACGCCACAAAGCCAAACAAGGTCTAGCCATAGCACAGATTTGTTGTCGAGGGGTTAGTTACAAGTTCGCAATTTCAAACCGAAAAGTAGTTAGCGTAATCAATCACCTAGAACCTCTACAAAATTATTCCAGACTACCCTGGCACCCGTGCTGTGCCGCTGTTCTCGGGCCGGACTCACTTACAATAAGTGAGCCCTTACCGAGAACCTCGCCACAACAGTCAACCAAGGAACAAACATCTTCCTATGATTCCAATCCACCCTTAAACCGTGTTTTGTGTTAAGATATATGTTAGGACCAGGACTCTGAAACAGAATAGGAATTAAAAATACAAAAAAAAAACAATTCCACTAAATTATTAGCAAATTTATTCACAAATCCCCAAATCGTCTCTACCCTCCCACAATTCAGCAGTACATTCAGATTTACATTCAAGTTGTACAGACCAACTCATTTCATTCACCCTTCAAGGTGAGATCATAATTCCTCATAAAATAGTTACGTCCCCTACTAAAGAGGGGGAAAAACCCTACAATCTGGCACTTATGCCGCCTTAAAATATGCACACCAGACTACATGACTACTACCCTTAACTAAAGAAGGGGAGTCCAAGATACGGCAATACCAAATATTTACTTTCACATGTCACCCAGCAGAAGGGTTACTTCATTATTTGTGACCCACCTACCCTCCTAAATATTGCTAAATATTCACTGAGGGTAGCGTTATCTCAGTATTCACGTCTGTACATTCAAGCTAATGCCATAAAAGGAGAGGGGGGGGGTACAATCCATCGGGCCACCGAAACTCGCCCCAAGCCGAAAGATCACGATTAGGCCATAGCATCCTATCGCAACAGCAATAAGATGCCCTGGATCAATCGTGAATAATCCTAGAACCAATTTAATATAGCCTTTTATAACATATTTCGGCCTATGGCGAGGATCGGTAAATTACATAAAATATGACCGGCCCCGGCAGGGTACAACTACGGAGAAATAAATATTCGACTCACCTATAGGAAGCTCCACACGGTTCTGATCCACTAGACTCCGATTCAGAATAATATAATATTGCAGACGCAATTATTTCGTGCGAAGTCAACACTGCCGAGCACGAGAAACTACATGTCTCTCACAATAGTGGTCAATGAAGTAAGAACCACTGATCCATAACGCTATCAGTTAATGATCAATGTAACAATTTAAGGCCACCTCAGAGTATTTTAGCACTTTCAATACTGAAGCGGGCAAACACACACTCGATATGTACACACAGACCCATACCTACATATATATATAATATACATACATAGATATAGGCCACCGTGCACACACCGTGTGTGTGTCCCTTATTGTACAATTCCACTTTTTCTTACACCACCCCCACCCCGAGATTCAACGTCCCTGTTGAAAAAGATAGGAGAGGAAAAAGGAAAAGGGGAAAGATATATACACCCCTCCGCAAACAAAGGTAGTAGATTTTGTCATACTGGCCATTTAAAAAAAAATAGCCAGATAATTGCTAGTTGAATTGAAATAGTTGTTGGCTGAATAAAAGTCGCTGGTTCCTCATAAAACACATAAATTTTTCTTCATAATTTCTATGTATTTTCGTTTTAAAAAAAATTAATAAATCACTATTTAAATAATTCACCTTAAATCCATCCAACTGGGGTTCCGTTTAGGAAATCAGTCATAGCTTTAGGCCGAAATGAGTCCCCGACCAGCACTGACCCACGTACAGGGTCTGCACTGCCTGAAGCCGACGAGGTCATGCAACAGGAGATGTAAGCGTCAGATTGAGCTCATTCAAGCATAAAACGATGACAATATTTATAATGGTCCCATCTAGAACCCAGTTTAGTTCAAGGTTATCTTTCCAAAACAAAGGAATATTAAATCTTTTCTATTACAACTGAAAGTTCTCAAGGAACTCATCTCACTTTCTGGATGTAATGACCTTTATCAGGCACATACAATTCTTTTTATGTCATTTATTCTAAAGCATTCAGCTTTCACACAATTTCCCCGGGAAATTGGTAAGATTATTTGTAGAACCTTTATTCAACGGAGCACTGCTCCTCCAAGACCAAAGCAAGGTATTTTAGGTATTGACATTGACCCAGGTTATTCAAATGCACACCATCTCGTGCAAAATGTAAACGTGACACCTTAAATAAGGCTTTATAAAATACATTAGACCTTCTAAGTGTTTCGTAAAACTGGGTGACAGCCACCCTACGGAGTTCGTACACAATACCAGACACTCTGGTCTTCACACGAGGAAACAGTCCTAGAATGATAATTTTTTTAACGCCTTGGCGTAACAAATTCTCTAAAAGTCTTTCGACAGAAAGTTTAAAATGTGAAAAACAAAAAGTATCACAGTCAATGTCATTTTCGCCAACCTGCACAAGTACGGTCTCTGCACTCTCCACACAAATCCATTCAAGTTGTTGGATAGTTGCACCAGGAACACCATATGCTTCCAGCGAACTCAGACGTCCAGGTATTTCCCCTGACCATGCTGCAAGTCTTCTTATAAAGGAATGGCCCATTATTAAAGCCATAATGCTACAAGAAGAAAATTTACAAACAGAACAGTATCTTTGTTCATACAATAATTCTACATAGATAAGATGAGGACCCAGCAACTAAAAAGGACAACCATTTCAATATTTCCCGAAAGATAATTTCTCCAACCAAGCTGACCCGTCAATTGATTTATTTTCTACCACGGACACATCTCTCGCGAAAAAAAAAAAAAATCCAATTATACTTGGCACCGGTGCCTTAACTTCCATAACTCTTATATTCCGAATCATACCCTAACATATAACTCTCACCGCCCTCCATACACACGCGCACGAAAACCCCCCAATTATTAACATCCCAACCCTCCTGCGTACCGAAATAAAAAAACAAACCGGTCAGCGGGTTTAAGAAAAATCTTAACAGGTATAGAAATTTGACGACCACACTTGTATTTGCCATTTCCAACAGCCAATAAAAAAAAACCCAATTTCTCGGAACCAATACAATACGGCAACTCCCCACACCAGGGAAATGACGCAATTTAAAATAATGCAACAAAGCTCGTATTATGGACAAGCCAATAATGCTCATCTATCCATTATCTACATGAAAATTTGGTTCCACACTAAATACACTTCAAAGGCAGCACCACCTCGGAGGCCAATACATAAGCGCTAAATATAATATCAAATTTTTACATTTTATTGCGCTCAACAAAATATATATATATTCAGGCCCCCGAGAACTGCCACTTAACTCAAATACCAAGTGTGGTGTCAGGCAGAGAGAAAGAAAAAAAATACTTAATAAAAAACAAAGTCTTGAGAACCTAGTCGACGTGGTCGCCGGAGGGTACGACCACGCCTACTAGTCGGAGCTTCCCCGTCGAACGTCTCTCTCCCCTCAGGATCTCCCACCGAGGGCTGGTCAACATTACTCTCGATAGGACTATCAGGTGTGGGAGCAATGGGGGCACCCAAATTTAAATTACGTGAAAAACACTTCTTCAACCGGTTGAAATGTACAACCTGGGGTTTACCTCCTCCGATGCGAACCACAAGGTAATTTGCGTCCAAGAGTTTGCTTTTTATGATGTAGGGACCAACCCAAAATTTTGCAAATTTTGAGGTCTGACCTTTATTTACTCTAGGTAAATAAAGCCAGACCCTATCCCCAACGGTAAAAGGTTTGCCGAAAACTCGCTTGTCATATATTTTCTTTCTTCTCTTAATCTCGGATTCACATTTCAACGAGACCAATTGAAATATTTGGGCTAGACGACTTTCCAAATCGCTAACATATTGAGAGGGAGCCCAATCCCTATCAGGAATCTTACCAGCGATTAACTCTGTAGGTAAAGTAATTTCTCTACCAAACATGACACTAAAGGGAGTAAACCCAGTCGTCTCATGTTTGGCACTTCTATAGGCCATCATGGCGAATGGAAGATAGTATTCCCAGTCGCCATGATTATCCTCTACAAAGCAAGCTAACATAGCCGCCAAAGTTCTATTAAACCTCTCAACTTGGCCATCACTTTGGGGCATATAGGGAGAGGTACGAGTCTTTTTAATTTCAAAATAGCGGCAAACTTCCTGAAACAAATCAGATTCAAAATTTGACCCCTGGTCTGAATGAATAAATTTCGGCATTCCGTACCGACTAATCCACTCTCGAATTACCACATCGGCTACTGTACTTGCCCTTTGATTGGGGATAGCAAAAGCCTCCGTCCATTTGGAGAAATAATCTGATATAACTAAAATGTAAATATTACCCTGAACGGATTCAGGTAATGGCCCCAAAATATCCAAAGCAATTCGTTCCATAGGCTCCGAAACTTTATCTGTTACCATAGGAGCTCGACTGGTCTTGCCCGGTGGCTTACGACACTGACAATTCGGACAAGACTGAACCCAGAGTTCTACATCCCGACACAAACCTATCCAAAAGAAACGCTCTCGAATTTTAGAATATGTCTTATGAACGCCCAAATGTGCACCCACTAAAGAGTCATGATGCTCCTTACATACCTGACTTCTTAAGTCTTTTGGGACCACCCACAAAAATTTGCTGGGGGACCCTATTTGTGTCCACTCTCGAAGAAGAATGTCATTTTCCACTAAAAATTGTTCCCACTGACTCACATACCTCTGAAGCTCCGGGGATTCTCCTTTTAATTTCTCAAGTCCAGGTTTCTCGCCCGTTTTCTTCATTTCGAGAAATTTTTTAATAAGGGGATCAGCCCCCTGACTTTCCTTAGTCAATTGAATTGCAGACTCAAACTCAACAGTGTTAATATCATGTTTGTTACAGGAAGGAATCCTACTCAGCGCATCTGCGTTCTTATGTTGTTCACCGCGACGATGAACCGTCATAAAATCGAACCCACTGAGATATTCCAGCCAACGCGCCACCTGCCCAACCGGTTCCTTAAAATTAAACAACCACTGCAGGGACCCATGATCGGTTCGCAGCGTAAAATGCTTGCCAATGAGGAAATGTCTAAAGTGTTTAACACTTTTAATTACTGCCAGTAACTCCTTCCTAGTAACACTATAATTTCTCTCTTGTTGGGAATGAGTTTTACTGAAATAAGCTATTACTTGCTCCTTGCCTTCTATAATCTGTGACAAAACCGAACCAGAGGCAAAATCACTCGCATCCGTGTCAAGAATAAATTCGTGCTCAAAATTTGGGTAAGCCAAAATTGGACTTTGACACAATTTGTCTTTTAATATCTCAAAAGCCTCCTGTTGGGCCTCGCCCCAAACAAATTTTTCATTCTTACGAGTCAATTTGGTCAAAGGACTAGCCAAAGTAGAAAAGTGTGAGACATATTTTCGATAATACGCGGATAACCCGATAAAACTTCGAAGATCTTTCAAGCAAGTCGGAACAGGCCAATCTTTTACGCGCGCAATTTTCTCCGGGTCAGCTGACACACCCGACACGGAAACAATGTGACCTAAATATGAAACCTGACGTCTAAACAACGCACACTTAGAAGGTTTCAATTTTAATCCTGCAGACCTTATTCTAGTAAAAACCTCTTGTAATCGTTCAATATGCTCCTGGAAAGACCGCGCATATATGATGACGTCATCAAGATATATGAGACAAGTCTTCCAGTGTAGCCCTTTGAGAACTAGCTCCATGAGCCTCTCGAAGGACCCAGGAGCGCCACAGAGCCCAAAAGGGAGGACCGTGAATTGATAGAGCCCAACGCCAGTAGTAAAAGCCGTTTTCTCCCGGGCATCAGGAGTTAGCTCCATTTGCCAGTATCCAGAAGCCAAATCTAGAGTGGAAAACCACTGTGCCCCCGCCATACCCTCTAAACTCTCATCTATACGGGGCAAAGGATAGGCATCTTTTTTTGTAATGGCATTTAATTTACGGTAGTCCACGCAGAAACGAAAACTATTGTCTTTCTTTTTAACTAAAACTATAGGAGCCGCCCAAGGACTAGAGGAAGGTTGAATTACCCCTTGCTTAAGCATAACATCTATCTGCTGCTCAACCTCGCGCCTTTTGTGAAAAGGGAGCCGATATGCCCGCTGTTTAATAGGAAAATGGTCACCCGTACAAATATCATGCCGAATGAGATCAGTGCGGCCCAAATCACCTTCGAACTGTATAAATACGTCGCGGTTCTTCTCTAAAAAATCATTGACCTGTTCCGCTTGATTTCCAGTCAAAACCGCTCTGTCATAGGTTTGTAACAAAGAGAACTTCCCATCATCCGAAGGGGAAGCCTCCTTAATTTGTTCACCTAAAATGTCAACATTCTCAAGAACAGCCACAGACTCACCACCTTTTAACTTTTGAGGGGTCTGAGAAACATTTATCAGCCTAACAGGAACTTCCGGCTGACTAACATCAACAACACTTCGTCCCAACATTAATCCGTGATGACCTTTCATGAACCCTGGGTCGAGTTCACACAGGCTCTGTCCAACCGGTGGACCGTCAACTCGGCCCTGCACTATAACTTCAGAAAAGGGAGGTGCTGTCAATCCCTCAATCAATAATACGTGAATTTTATCATTTTCTTTCAAAAACTCAAGGGAAAATTTAACCCCTTGGATCATAACAGTTTTGTCCGGCAAAGAAATCACTGAATTAGTTTTATTCATAAAGTCAATTCCCAGAATTGCATCAAAGGACAGATTAACCACGTAAAATGTTTGAACATATTGATACTTACCAACAGTTACAGGCAAATCCACCAACCCCTTTAAATCAAGGGGCTGCCCATTCGCCCCCAAAACACTACGAGGAGCCTCTCTAACTCGAGACTGCTCAATACCTAAAGTTTCATGCAACACTCTGGTACTGATTAAGCTTACCGCTGAACCAGTATCCAGTAGGAACTTAACATTTTCATTCAAGACCTTAAGAGTCAGATAACTATGACCGATACTCTCTGATGGGAGGGTCCTTTCTATCACAGACTGAGGTTCGACCCCTACCTCAGTCTTTACCCATTTAAATCCTGATTGTTATCTAAATTGGACCTATGGGACCAGTCACCTTTACCTCTACCTCTATTCCTACCTCTACCATTTCCATAACCACCTCGGCCCAAACGACCTCTATAAAAACTATCCCTATCCTGACCACGATCCTGCCTGAAAAGTTCTTCTCGCAATTTATTTTGCTCAACCTGCATTTCTTTCAATTGTTCCTGCAAACTTTCGACCGCCTGGGTTAATGCACCAATTTCACTAGAAATTTCCGATTCCCCAACTACACCAACTGAAGAAGGTACCTCTACCTTCTTGTACGACTCCTCATCTAAAGCAGCACGCACTGCCGCATCAAGGGTTTCAGGCTTAGCCCTCAACACTTGCATCCTAACTTCATTGTCCGTCAACGCGGAAATAAAACTATCCTTACTCAAGTCATCCCTAACATCGAGGGGAACCCCTGGATACGCCTTTCTCACCAAGCGTCTAATACTTCCCGCTAACTCAGGCAAAGTCTCTCGCTGTGACCTACGTCTAGACCTTAATTGGGCCCTATATATTGCAGTCCCCTTAAATGGATCAAAACGATCGCGCAAACTCTGCATAACTCTATGAGAATTGGATTTGATTTCCGGGTCCAAATCTTCATAAAACTGCAAGGCAGCGCCCCTTAAAGATACCACTAAAAATTGACGAGCCCGGTCTTCAGACCACTGGTTAATCCCAACACATTTCTCAAAATGGGATAACCAATCAGCTACACTGGTGGTTCCATTAAACGTATCGGGCGTAACAATCGGTTTACGTGGATAAGCTTGCTCACCATGCCTATCGTCAGACTGTATAACTCTTGCCCCATGCTGATGTCTAGGCAAACTCGATACTTTCGGATTCTCCCCAGGAATTTTCTTAGGTTGAACCACCCTGGGCAATCCCATCATATCAACCGCACGCCCTGCAGAAGTTCGACGCACAGAGGCCCCTGTCGAAACCGTCCCAGGTGTATCAAAGATTGCAGCGTAATCCTCCGTTTGGTCACCTAACTCAACAATAGAATTCTGCAATTCGTCACTCAACTGTTGACATTTCAACATAACTTCATCAACCTTATTAAACTTCCCATCAGGGGTAGGATCAGGAGTAGGAGGAATATTACGTAATTTCTTCGATCTAGCACCTTTGGAGGTCATATCAGCGGTCAAGGCCTCCGAGGCATACATATAATCACCTAGCTCTTTACTAATTCCACTAGCCATTTTATATATATGTAAGGACCACACCCCCAACAATTACATTAATTCACAACAAGGAGTCCAATTTTAGTCCTACAACATTCCTAACAAATTATGGTCACTAGGATATAAATATCTCGGATTCAATCACACAACCCTTCAATCCAAAACGTTGGTTCAAATTTACTCTGCCAAACCAAATTTAATCGGTTAAAATTATATTCTGTTGAAAATAAAAATTTATCTTGTCGAATACAAAAATTATCCTGTCGAATACAAAAATTATCCTGTCGAATACAAAAATTATCCTGTCGAATACAAAAATTATCCTGTCGAATACAAAAATTATCCTGTCGGCGACGCCAAAAATCTGTAGCGAAACTCGACCCACCCCGCCCTGCTCTCACTTTGTGTCGAGTCTCTCGGCCCCGAACTCACTTACATGAAGTGAGTTCCGGCCGAGAGCCACGCCACAAAGCCAAACAAGGTCTAGCCATAGCACAGATTTGTTGTCGAGGGGTTAGTTACAAGTTCGCAATTTCAAACCGAAAATTAGTTAGCGTAATCAATCACCTAGAACCTCTACAAAATTATTCCAGACTACCCTGGCACCCATGCTGTGCCGCTGTTCTCGGGCCGGACTCACTTACAATAAGTGAGCCCTTACCGAGAACCTCGCCACAACAGTCAACCAAGGAACAAACATCTTCCTATGATTCCAATCCACCCTTAAACCGTGTTTTGTGTTAAGATATATGTTAGGACCAGGACTCTGAAACAGAATAGGAATTAAAAATACAAAAAAAACCCAATTCCACTAAATTATTAGCAAATTTATTCACAAATCCCCAAATCGTCTCTACCCTCCCACAATTCAGCAGTACATTCAGATTTACATTCAAGTTGTACAGACCAACTCATTTCATTCACCCTTCAAGGTGAGATCATAATTCCTCATAAAATAGTTACGTCCCCTACTAAAGAGGGGGAAAAACCCTACAATCTGGCACTTATGCCGCCTTAAAATATGCACACCAGACTACATGACTACTACCCTTAACTAAAGAAGGGGAGTCCAAGATACGGCAATACCAAATATTTACTTTCACATGTCACCCAGCAGAAGGGTTACTTCATTATTTGTGACCCACCTCCCTCCTAAATATTGCTAAATATTCACTGAGGGTAGCGTTATCTCAGTATTCACGTCTGTACATTCAAGCTAATGCCATAAAAGGAGAGGGGGGGGGGGGGGGGTACAATCCATCGGGCCACCGAAACTCGCCCCAAGCCGAAAGATCACGATTAGGCCATAGCATCCTATCGCAACAGCAATAAGATGCCCTGGATCAATCGTGAATAATCCTAGAACCAATTTAATATAGCCTTTTATAACATATTTCGGCCTACGGCGAGGATCGGTAAATTACATAAAATATGACCGGCCCCGGCAGGGTACAACTACAGAGAAATAAATATTCGACTCACCTATAGGAAGCTCCACACGGTTCTGATCCACTAGACTCCGATTCAGAATAATATAATATTGCAGACGCAATTATTTCGTGCGAAGTCAACACCGCCGAGCACGAGAAACTACATGTCTCTCACAATAGTGGTCAATGAAGTAAGAACCACTGATCCATAACGCTATCAGTTAATGATCAATGTAACAATTTAAGGCCACCTCAGAGTATTTTAGCACTTTCAATACTGAAGCGGGCAAACACACACTCGATATGTACACACAGACCCATACCTACATATATATATAATATACATACATAGATATAGGCCACCGTGCACACACCGTGTGTGTGTCCCTTATTGTACAATTCCACTTTTTCTTACAGGATGTAACATCACTCTTGTTGGTTTTGCAAGCAAATTTTAGGGATTAGGGGGGTTCAAAATTTGTGTTTGGCCCTTGATAACTTTGAGTTTACACCAGCTAAGTCTGGGCCATAGGTAAGTATAAACTAGATCGAGTTACTTGTGTGCAAAGCACACAATGGTGTATCCCCGCATTTCCTTAGCAACACCTTAGCATAGTCTTAACATTTCGAATTAATACCCAAGAAGCCTTTTGATGAAAACTGATATTTTTATACTGTACCAATGACCCAGACTTAGCTGGTGCTAACTCTAACAAAACCAGGGCCAAACACAAATTTTGCCCCCCAATCCCCAAAATTTGCATCCAAAACAAAAAGAAATCATGTCCTAAAGGACCTCCATACTACGCCTCTACTGCGCATGCGCAGTGACGCAGTCGTCCCGAAATTGGCGCCAATTATCATTCTCTGTTTGGCCCTTCATCAGTCAACATCTTACTGATCTTTGTGCTTGTAAATCTCAGTTTAAAGGATGCCAGACACGTAATTTTTGGAGAAAATGTGATTCTAAGGAGGATAGAAGGAGGAGAGGAAAAAGAAGTGGCAAAAAATAATCAGGGCTGTACTTATAATTTTTTGATGAAATTATGTTAAGTTGCCTATTTTCGAGTCATGGGCCTCTTGTTGTCATTCTTGCTAATTGTTGCACTGCTTATTCAGTGTTTCCTCTCCCCTAGCCTTCTAAAGTCCCCCCTGGCAATTCTCCCATGCTTTTGGCATATTTTTGAGAAATTTCATTTCTAAAATTTCCTGGGAGAGTTGCTTGGTTACAGAATGTTTTCTGTTATTTTCCCCATAGTTACGTTTTCACCCATGGGTGTATAACGTTTGTGTTCTGCATCTTCCATCTGATGTTCTACAGATTCTCCCCTGGGAGTCTCTGTTTTGCATCAGATAGAGTGTAATTGATGACTGATTCCGGGCCAGTTTTTTCAGTGCCTGGAGTCATGTTTTCTAGTGTGTTTACACTGTTTGTTTTCATTGGCAACAGCCTTTTTTGAGGGGGGCTGTTTGCCTTTGTGGTAGTTTATCTCATTATAAGATACATTTATATTATCCGAAAGTGTCTCATTAATTATTTTATATAAATTTAAAATTTTTGACCACACTTTGCCATCGGATCCATCGGGGCTCAACGTTACTTTTCAGCAACTTGGGCTTCTCTGAAAAAATATTTTTTCAAAATTATTTTGTTTTGCAATTGTTTTTTCATTTATTAATGGATCATGTTATTAAGTATCTTTGTGTCAGGGGTTTTTGCGAGTAACTAGGACTTATTGTTGTTCTTTCACAATGAAGGGACGTTGTTCAAATTGTAATAGGAAGAAATCTTCCTCTGACTTTCATGATCATTGTATTAATTGTAGTCAGTGTTCTCGCATTAATCCCTGTCCTATATGTGAACATTGGGATGAGAAACATTGGAAACGTGTGTCACGATATGTTGTTTCTGGAGAAAGAGCGATGCCGGCTCTTTCTCCGCAAGGTCACTCTACTCTCTCAGTTTCTATTTCAGAGGAACCAGAACAGGGTGATGTTTCCATGTTATCTTCTTCAAGTGTGTGTCCGTCGTCACAAATGAATTCAGAGCTAGCGGCAAAAGTGCTCATGGAGATTAGACAAATGTCGTCCGCTAGCTCGCCCGGTGTAGCGTCCATTCACCGAATGGTTCGGCAGCCGGGTTCGTCCGATGCGGTCCAAGAGGAAATTTTGGGTGATGCGAGCACTATAAACATAATAGATGCACACCCAGTGACGGCGGATAGTAAGCGAGAACGGAGGAAGCCTTTTAGTCCGGTTCCTAGCTCGTCCAGGTCCAGCCGGGCCGCGAGCGAGAGAGGTCCCTCTCTCGTACAACAACATCTGGGACCAGATGTTGTGGTACAAAATGTGTCTTTAGCGGAGCATACGTCCGTCGCTCGGGATGCTCCGTTGTATAAGCAGTCCGCAGAGACTGTTAAGGCTTCCTCTTCTCGTCAGCGCACACGACCGCACCTTGGCTGCGTGACCGCCGATATATTACCAGCTTCGCCGATGAAGGATTCTTCGGCGACCAGGTCACACCATCCGGCAGCCAGGGATTCGAGACCGATGGACTCCGGACGTTCGCATAGGAAAAGTATGCGGGAGCCATCTGATGCGGAGCTGCCCTCGGCGAAGCAGCGAAAGACTGCGCCTCCGCAGGTCTCGACGCCGGACATTCTTGTGCAGATAGCACAGCTTATCGCAGCATCCCAGCAGCCGACAGAAACAGTGTCGGATCGAGAATTATCCGACGGCGCTGGGTCGGTACGCTCCGCCGAAGCATCGGGGGCGGACGACCGGGAACATCGTGAGGTCCGACCGGATGGTGAAAGGGATACGGATGACTTGGAGCTATCCCTTTCGGAACAACATAAAGCTGCCGTGGACTTCATCCGGCACTTTCTCCCTCAAGTTGTTCCGTCGGGCCAGACTGCTGCGCTTCCGGACAAGAGAATTATAGCGTCATTGGACTCTGAATTTTTTGAGCGGTTCAGGGACATCGCTCCCGAGTTTCCGTCGCAGTCCAATAATGTTGCTAGAACATTTGAATTATTGAACGACGCTATATTTAAACTTGCTTCCAGGACGGGGAAAGCAGGTTTCTTGTCTGCTAATACTCTCAACCTGCCTTTCATTAATGCAAGGAATAAATTCGATACGGCAGGACAGGGTATACCGAGAGTTCCTCTGCGTATGGACGACGAGGCGGAAGACTTAGAGCTATCATTACCGTCGTCAGCTTCTATTCCAACCGCGGTGTTGGAAACAGCTATTGCGTCTAACAGAGCCAATTTAGATGCCTTATCTTACGCAGATCACCTTACTAAGGCGTTATCACTGCGCCTTCAAGGGGAAGAGTTTCAGGATATACAATCCTCTTTAAGACTTCTTTCAAGGGCAGTAGCTTATTCCACGTGTAACTCCGCCCTTTCAGTGGCAAATCTGGAGTTGGTTAGACGTGACGCAGCCCTAGCTACATCCACACTAGTGGATTCTAAGGTGAAGAACTCTCTTAGAGTCGCTTCGGTCTCAGGAGAACTTCTCTTTGATGGCAAGCTTTCCGCTATTTATGATAAAATTAAAAAGAAAGCTAATGATTCTCTGTTGTTCAGATCGGCTCCTAAGAAGTCGGATACAGCAGACACGAATAAGACAGGCACTTCTGGGTCTAATGCGCCCAAGAGAGGTTCCTATAGAGGTTCCGGTGCGTCCTCTTGGTCTTATTCGAGAGACCGTCAGGATAGCAACTCTCGTTCGGGATGTCCTTCAGGCCGGGACAATCGGTCGGACGCCCCGAGGTCGACGAGGCGAGGTGCGGGTCGTGGAAGACGTGGTTTCTCCTACCGCAGGCCTCGCAGGTCCAGGAGGTGATGGCTTAAACCTCTATCGCGTTCCGGTTGGCGGAAGGTTGTCGAGTTTTTTACAAGAGTGGGCGTCGATTACGGACGACCCTTGGGTGAGAGGAGTGACTTCGGAAGGTCTAAAGATATCCTTCAAACGAAAGCCTCCATTAACTCGAAGTCCAAAGTGGACTCATCTTCCGTCAAATCCACAGAAAAGAGACGCTCTGTTATCAGAGGTGCAGTCTCTTTTAATGAAGAACGCGGTAGAGGTCGTAGAAAACCAGGAATCTCTGGGATTCTACAGCCATCTGTTTCTGGTTCCGAAACCAGACGGCTCGTTCCGTCCAGTCATAGATTTGAGCTGGATAAACAAGCTGATCGTCGCTCCGAAGTTTTATATGGAGACGATTCGATCGGTCAGAGCGAGTATTCGGGTGAACGATTATGCAACGAGCATAGATCTCAAAGATGCGTACTTTCACGTCATGGTACATCCGACATTCCGAAAGTATCTACGCTTTGCAGTCCTGGGAGTGGTGTATCAATTTCGGGCGATGTGCTTCGGATTGAATCTAGCACCCTGGGCTTTCACTCGGGTAATGAACTCGGTAATGATCTACTTCCGAGCTCATTCGTCTGCGGTAACGTCGGCCTACCTGGACGACATTCTTCAGAGGTACGGCAACGAGTTAACGCTTCAGAACGATGTTCAGAATCTTCTTCTATTGCTCCGACGTCTCGGTTTTATAGTAAACGAGGAGAAGTCGGATCTGGTGCCGTCCAAGTCATTCACTCATCTGGGAATGAGCTTCGAGACGCACAACAATCTCGTTCGTCTGCCGTTAACCAGAGCGAAATTAGTCAGTTGTTACGCTCGCTATTGTCTGCACGCAGACAAAGTCACGGCGAGAGAATTTATGAGACTGATAGGTCTGTGCGGAGCCGCCGCGGATCTCATTCCGATGGGGCGGCTACGCACACGTCCTCTTCAAATTTTCCTGACTCAGAATTGGAGTGTGAAAATTCATTCGCTCGATGTAGACGTTCTCTTGTCAGATCAAGTGAAACAAGAGATTCAGACTTGGGCAAACATTCAGTGGTTAACTCAAGGAGTTCCGCTGCAGTTGCCGGATCCGAGTTTTACCGTTATAACGGATGCCAGTCAAACAGGTTGGGGTGCATCATTAATCCCAACGGATTCGAGATGCCAGGGTCTTTGGGATCCGCAATTCCTGTGCAAGCACATAAACATCAAGGAAATGATGTCAATTTGGCTTGCGTTACGTCACTGGATGGACATTATTCACGATGCTCATGTCCAAATCCTATCCGACAATACGACAGTAATGGCGTATATACGGAATCAGGGAGGCACTCATTCAGTTCCGTTGTTCAATCTAACGGAAAGAATCCTTCTGTTTGCGTTAGAACATCACGTTCTTCTTTCGGTCCGTCACATACCGGGTCATCTGAATGTGCTAGCAGACTCCCTTTCACGGAAGGGTCGCTTGTTTCCGTCGGAGTGGACTCTCAACAAACAAGTATTCAATCAGATTTGCTACCAATGGGAACGGCCAATGATAGACTTATTTGCGACACATCTCAACAATCAGTTGCAGACGTATGTGTCCCCGTGTCCGGATCCAAGAGCATTTGCAGTAGACGCTCTATCGATCCCTTGGGACGGAATGATAGGATATGCGTATCCTCCAGCGCCGTTAATTCAACAAGTATTGCTAAAGATAAAACAATCTCAATGCAAGATTCTGTTGGTAGCATCTCTAAGGCCACAGAGACCGTGGATAAATCTACTCAGGTGTCTGTTGTGGGACTTACCGCGGAAGCTTCCTCCACGAGAGGATCTTCTTTCACAGGGGAAATCGCGCCAACTCCATCACAACCCGCAAGGTCTCAACCTTCACGTTTTTCCGTTGTGCGGTCCTTCTTGCATGGCAAGCACTTTACAGGACGAGCAGTGGACGCGATTTCTAACTGTAGGAGGACCTCCTCTTCGCTAAACTATGCGGCTAAGTGGAAGGTTTTTCGTCGTTGGTGTAGGGATCATTCTGTAGATATATTTGATCCCTCTATACCAGACATTGCAAACTTTCTAGTATACTTGTTTGACGAAATCAAACTGCAGCCTGTTACTATAAAGGGTTATAGATCTATGTTATCTGATACCTATGCACATCATGATAGTTTACAAATTGGATCTAATGTCTCTTTATCGAAGTTGGTTAGAAACTTTTCGATAAATAGACCCAGAACTCTTAGATTAATTCCTAAGTGGAATTTAGCTTGGGTTCTCCTTAAATTGAAGGAAAAGCCATTTGAACCTCTTGGGACAGTAGATTTCAAATTCTTATCTTATAAGACAGCTTTTCTCTTAGCTTTCTCTTCTGCCAGAAGAGTCAGTGAGCTTCATGCACTATCGGTGGATGATTCTCATTATCGTAGTGTTGGGAACACTATCACCTTCACTACTAATGTGGGTTTTTTAGCTAAGAATCAGGCTCCTAATAAATATCCGGAACCTATTGTTATTAAGGCTCTTCCGTCTTCAGACGGGCGTAGGCCTTTACTCTGTCCTGTTAGAGCACTACGTATCTATAAACAGAGATCTCAGTTTATCAGAAAGGGACGGAAACGTTTCTTTCTGTCTTTGATGCCTAATAGAAAGGACATTTCAGTCCATTCTATTGCTAGATGGATTCAGTTAACTATCCGTACTGCTTATGAAGATTTATCTTCTTCTCAGCAGTCTGTGCTTAAGATTTCTGCTCATGAAGTAAGAGCTCTTTCTACTTCCTGGGCTTATGCTAATAGTGTTGCTATTACAGATTTAATGAAGGCTGCTTATTGGTCTCAGCCATCCACATTTACGAATTTTTATCTCAGAAATATTGAGTCCATTTCTTGAGACCTGCATTGTTTAGGTCCGTTATCTGTTGCTCAGAATGTCGTCCACTAAACAGTTGCAACTATAGTTATGCAGGCTTTCTGTTCCGGCAGTGACTCCGTCCGGCTGCCCTCTTCGCTCTGGGCTATTTGACCCAGGGCAAGGGGAAGGGGGGGGGGGGGGGGTGTTCCCTTAGGTCACCTGCTTTATAGTGAAAAGCAAGGGAATGCCTCCTCCAAGTCAGTATTTCTGAGTCGCTTCCGGGATGGTTTTAAAGTGTAATATTAATGTTTAAATTCATTCATGTCTTATTTTTAAAGTGTAGCTCGGTGTGAAGCATTTGTATATGTCAAGTGTCAAACGGGCTTTAATATACAATACTCGGACACTTTTAAATGATTATAAAGAGTCTCAATTCTCTGGACTACTTTATTTATTGGCTTGCTTTAAAAATAATTAGTATAAGGGTTATACTGGATGTTAATAGAGAACATGAATGTTATTGTGCTCAATTATTAAGGGTAGTGTATCTTTCTAATTTAATATTAAATAAGAAAGATACATGTAAAGCCTAATACTCCTTTTCTCCTTAAGAGGTTACCTCTTTACTATATAGTTGAGCTTATTGGATTTTCCTCTATGTCCTAGGCCCTCCAGCCTGTTTACTATTCAGCTAAGTCTGGGTCATTGGTACAGTATAAAAATGTTAAAAAATTTATAGTAATTTATATATTTTTTATACTTACCAATGACCCAGACGGGGATGGCCCTCCCTGGAGTTGGGAACTCTTGCCTCCCCGCTGAGTACATAGCGCTGACCAGGCACTGCCAGTAAGAATGATAATTGGCGCCAATTTCGGGACGACTGCGTCACTGCGCATGCGCAGTAGAGGCGTAGTATGGAGGTCCTTTAGGACATGATTTCTTTTTGTTTTGGATGCAAATTTTGGGGATTGGGGGGCAAAATTTGTGTTTGGCCCTGGTTTTGTTAGAGTTAGCACCAGCTAAGTCTGGGTCATTGGTAAGTATAAAAAGTATATAAATTACTATAAATTTTTTAACTTTCTAACGATAAAAGTGGTTCCACTGGAACCACCAGAGGCAAAATCAAAATTCCAAAACCTTCATGCAGATCTAGTGATGCTGCATGAACACATTAGCATAGTTTATATGAATCAAATTAAATATCCTAGAAGACTTTCGATGAAAACTGATTTTGCAATGATAAAAGTGGTTCCACTGGAACCACCTGGGGCCAAATCAAAATTCCGAAACCTTCATGCACATCTAGAGATGTTACCTGAACACCTTAGCATAGTTTTAATGTTTCAAATTAAATACCCTAGGAGCCTTTCGATGAAAACTGATTTTCTAATGATAAAAGTTGTTCCACTGGAACCACCGTGGGCAAAATTAAAATACCGAAGCCTTCATGCACATCTAGAGATGTTACCTGAACACATTAGCATAGTTTAAATGTTTAGAATTAAATACCCTAGGAGCCTTTCGATGAAAACTGATTTTCTAATGATAAAAGTGGTTCCACTAGAACAACCGGGGGCAGAATCAAAATTCTGAAACCTTCATACACATCTAGAGATGTTACCTGAACACATTAGCATAGTTTAAACGTTTCGAATTAAATACCCTAGGAGCCTTTCGATGAAAACTGATTTTCTAACGATAAAAGTGGTTCACCTGGAACCACAGGGGGCAAAATCAACATTCCGAAACCTTCATACACATCTAAAGATGTTACCTAAACACATTAGCATAGTTTAAACGTTTCGAATTAAATACCCTAGGAGCCGCCTTTTGATGAAAACTGATTTTCTAACGATAAAAGTGGTTCCACTGGAACCACTGGGGGAAAAATCAAAATTCCGAAACCTTCATGCACATCTAGAGATGTTACCTGAACACATTAGCATAGTTTAAACGTTTCAAATTGAATACCCTAGGAGCCTTTCGATGAAAACTGATATTTTTATACTGTACCAATGACCCAGACATAGCTGGTGCTAATTCTCAAAAATCTAGGGCCAAATACAAATTTTGCCCCCCAATCCCCAAAATTTGCATCTAAAACCAAAAATAACATGTCCTAAATGGTCCTCCATACTTTTCCTCCACTGCGCATGCGCAGTGTCAAGGAGTTCTCGAAATTGGCGCCAATTATCATCCTTTGTTTGGCCCTTCATCAGTTCACATCTGACTGATATTTGTGCTTGTAAATCTCAGTTTAAATGATGCCAGACACATAAATATTAGAGAAATGGTGGATCTAAAGAGGAAATAGAAGGAGGAGAGGAAAAATTAGTGGCAGGAAATAATCAGGGCTGTAACTTGAAATTTTTGTTATGAAATTATGTTATGTTCCCTAATTTCAAGGCATGGGTCTGTTGTTGTCATTCTTGCTATAAAGTTACACTGCTTGATCAGTGTTTCCTCTCTCCCTTTTCTTTAGTCCCCCCTTACTATTCTCCCATGCTTTTGGCATATTTTTTGTAATATTATTACTAAAATTTCTTGGGAGTTTTAGCTTGGAAACAGAATGAATTCTGTTTTTTTCCCCATGTTTACGTCCTCACCCATGGGTGTTTAAGCGTTGTGTTCTGCAGTTTCTTCCCTGGAAGTCTCTGTTTTGCATCAGATAGTGTTGTAATTGGTAATTGGTAACTGATTTCGGGCCATGTTTATCAGTGCCTGGAGTCATGTTTCCGGTTTTTATACATTTCTTGTTTACATTGACAACGGTTTCTGTTGAGAGTGATTACTTGTCTTTGTATTAGTTTAATCATAACAAGATACATTATTATTATACGTAAGTGTTGCATTAATTTTTTTTAAATATTTTTAAAAATTTTGTCCACACTTAGGCTTTTTTGGGATCCATTGGGGCTCAACGTTACTTTCAGAAACTTGGGCTTTTCTGAAAAAATATTTTTTCAAAAAAATTTTTTTGACTTCATTTATTTTTTCTATATGTTAATGGATCATGTTATTATGTATCTTTGTTTTTTCTGTGGTTGGTGCGAGTACTAGGACTGTTTGTGTTCTTTTCACAATGAAAGGATATTGTTCAAATTGTAATGAGGAAATCTTCCTCTGACTTTCATGATCATTGTATTAATTGTAGTCAGTGTACTCGCACTAACTCCTGCTCAGTGTGTGTCAATTGGGATGACAAACATTGGAAACGTGTGTCACGATATGTTGTTAGCGGGGATAAGACCATGCCGGTCCTTTCTCCGCAGGGTCACTCTAGTTTTTAAATCTCTTTTTCAGAGGAACAAGAACAGGGTGATGTTTCATGATGTCTTCCAAAAGTGTGCCTCCGTCGTCACAGTTAAATGAAGAGCTAGAGGCAAAAGTGCACATGGAAATACGTCAATTGCCTAAGAGGTCCCTAGTAGGATCGACGGCATTGGCGTCCGCTAGCTCGCCTGCTGTAGCGACCATTCATCGAATGGCTTGGCAGCCGGGTTCGTCTGTTGCGGTCCAGGGAGGAGATTTGGGTGATGCGAGCACTATAATAACACAAAGTGCACACCCAGTGACGACGGATCAGAGGATAGAACGGTGGAAGCCTATTAGTCCGGTTCCTAGCTCGTCCAGGTCCATCCAGGCTGCGAGCGAGAGAGGTCCCTCTCTCGTACAACATCTGGGACCAGATGTTGTGGTACAAAATGGTTCGCATTCGGAGCATACGTCCGTCACTCGGGACGCTCCGTTATATAAACAGTCCGGAGAAACTGTCAATATGGCTTCCTCATCCTCACGGCAGCGCACACGACTGCACCTTGGCTACGTGACCACGGATTTCTAGCCAGCTTCGGCGATCAGGGATTCCACGTCGACCAGGTCACGCCATCCAGTAGCCAGGGACACGAGGCCTGTAGACTCTGGACGTTCGCATAAAAGAAGTATGCAGGAGTCAACGTCCAGGGAGCTTCCAGCGGCAGAGCAACGTAAGACCACTGCTCCACAGGCCTCAGTGACGGACATGCTATCACAAATAGCACAACTTATCGCAGCATCCCAGCAGACGACAGAATCTCTGTCGGATCAGGAATTATCTGACGACACTGGGTCGGTACGCTCTGCTGAAGCATCAGGTACGGACGACCGAGAACTTCATATGGTCCGACAGGATGGCGAAAGAGATTCAGAGGATCTGGAGTTTTCCCTTTCAGAACAACATAAAGCTGCCGTAGATTTTATCTGGCATTATCTTCCAGAGGTTGTTCCGTCGGACCAGAATGCTGCGATGCCGGATAAGAGACTGATAGCGTCACTGGACACAGAATTTTTTGATCGGTTTAGAGACATCGTCCCTGAGTTTCCGACACAGTCCAATAACGTCACAAGAACATTTGAACTATTGAATGACACTATATATAAGCTTGCTACCAAAACGAGCAAGTATGGTTTCTTGTCCGCAGATGCTCTTCATCTGCCTTTCATCAATTCAAGGAACAAATTTGAAACGGCAGGACAGGGCATACCGAGAGTTCCTCTGCATTTAGACGACCATGCTGAAGACCTAGAATTGTCTATACCGTCGTCTGTGTCAATTCCAACCACAACGTTGGAAACGACAATAATGTCTAATAGAGTTAACTTGGACGCTTTATCATACGCAGATCACCTTACTAAAGCGTTATCATTACGTCTTCAACGGAAAGAATTCCAGGATATACAATCCTCCTTAAGAGTTCTTTCAAGGGCCATAGCTTATTCCACATATAACTCCGCCCTTTCAGTGGCAAACCTGGAGTTGGTTAGACATGACGCGGCACTAGCTACATCCACGCGCGTGGATGGTAAGGTGAAAAACTCTCTCAGAGTCGCTTCGGTCTCCGGAGAGCTTCTCTTCGACGGCAAGCTTTCAGCAATCTATGATCAGATAACTAAGAAAGCTTCGGATTCTCTGCTATTCAAACCCGCTTCTAAAAAGTCGGATACAGCAGAAAAGAGTAAGACAGGCACTTCTGGGACAAGTACGCCCAAGGGAAGTTCCTATAGAGGTTCCTATGCGTCCTCTAGGTCTTATTCTAGAGACCGTCAAGGCAGCGACTCACGTAGGGGATGTTATACAGGCCGAGATAACCAGTCAGACGTCCCTAGGTCGACGGGGCGAGGTGCGGGTCGTGGAGGACTAGTTTCTCCTTCCGCAAACCTCGCAGGTCCAGGAGGTGATGGTATGAACCTCTATCGTGTTCCGGTAGGCGGAAGATTGTCGAGTTTTATAAACAATTGGGCGTCAATTACGGACAACCCCTGGGTTCAAGGGGTAATTTTGGAAGGACTAAGAATATCCTTCAAACGAAAGCCTCCATTAACTCGAAGTCCAAAATGGACTCGGCTTCCGTCAAATCCGCAGAAAAGAGACGCTCTTCTATCAGAAGTACAGTCTCTTCTGGAGAAGAATGCGGTAGAGGTCATAGAAGACCAGGAATCACCAGGTTTCTACAGCCATCTGTTTCTGGTTCCGAAACCAGACGGCCCGTTCTGTCCAGTCATAGATTTGAGCTGGATAAACAAGCTGATCATCGCTCCGAAGTTCTATATGGAGACAATTCGATCAGTCAGAGCGAGTAAGCGGGTGAACGACTATGCTACAAGCATAGATCTCAAGGATGCGTACTTTCACGTCATGGTACATCCGACATTCAGAAAGTATTTACGCTTCGCAGTCCTAGGAGTTGTATTTCAGTTCCGAGTGATGTGCTTCGGTTTGAACCTAGCGCCCTGGGCTTTCACTCGAATAATGAACTCGGTAATGATGCATTTCCAAGCTCATTCGTCTGTGGTAACGTCGGCCTACCTGGACGACATTCTTCAGAGGTACGGCAATGAGTTAACGCTTCAGAACGATGCTTTTATCTGCTTTTATTACTCCAACGTCTCAGTTTTATAATAAACGAGGAGAAGTCGGATCTGGTGCCGTCCAAGTCATTCACCCACTTGGGAATGAGCTTCGAGACGCACAACAATCTCGTTTGTCTGCCGTTAACCAGAGCGAAATTAATCAGGTGTTACGCTCGCTATTGTCTTCACTCAGACAAAGTCACAGCTAGAGAATTCATGAGACTGATAGGGCTGTGCAGAGCCGCTGCGGATCTCAATCCGATGGGGCGGTTATGCACTCGTCCTCTCCATATTTTCTTGATACAGAATTGGAGAGTAAAGATTCATTCGCTCGATATAGACGTTCTCTTTTCAAATCAAGTAAAACAAGAGATTCAGACTTGGGCAAACATTCAGTGGTTGACTCAGGGAGTTCCACTGCAGTTGCCGGATCCGAGTTTTACTATTATGACGGATGCCAGTCAAACAGGTTGGGGTGCAACATTGATCCCAACGGATTCGAAGTGCCAGGGTCTTTGGAATCCGCAGTTTCTAGGCAAGCACATAAACATCAAAGAAATGATGTCAATTTGGCTTGCACTATGTCATTGGATGAACATTATTCAGAAAGCACATGTCCAAATCCTGTCCGACAATACGACAGTAGTTGCGTATATTCGGAACCAGGCAGGCACTCATTCCGTTCCATTATTCAATTTAACGGAAAGAATCCTTCTGTTTGTACTAGAACACCAAGTTCTACTTTCGGTCCGTCATATTCCGGGTCGTCTGAATGTATTAGCAGACTCCCTTTCACGGAAGGGTCGCTTGTTGCCGTCAGAATGGACTCTCAACAAACAGGTATTCAATCAGATTTGCTACCAATGGGAGCGGCCAATGATAGACTTATTTGCGACACAGCTCAACAATCAGTTGCAGACGTATGTGTCACCATGTCCGGATCCTCGAGCATATGCAGTAGACGCTCTATCGATCTCGTGGGACGGAATGATAGGATATGCGTATCCTCCAGCGCCGTTGATTCAGCAGATATTGCTAAAGATAAAACAATCTCAGGGTAAAATTCTGTTGGTAGCATCTCTGTCTCCACAGAGACCGTGGATAAATCTACTCAGGTGTTTGCTGTGGGACATACCGCGGAAGCTTCCTCCACGAGAGGATCTTCTTTCGCAGGGGAAATCGCGTCTACTACATCACAACCCGCAAGGTCTCAACCTTCACGTATTTCCATTGTGCGGTCCTTCTTGCATGGCAAGCATTTTACCGGACGAGCAGTGGACGCAATTTCTAACTGTTGGAGGACCTCCTCTTCGCTAAACTATGCGGAAGTGGAAGATCTAATGTCTCTTTATCTAAATTAGTTAGAAACTTCTCGATAAATAGACCTAGAACCCTTAGATTAATTCCTAAATGGAATTTAGCTTGGGTTCTTCTTAAACTAAAAGAAAAGCCATTTGAGCCTCTTGAGACAGTGGACTTCAAATTCTTATCTTATAAGACAGCATTTCTCTTAGATTTCTCTTCTGCTAGAAGAGTTAGTGAGCTTCATGCACTATCTGTGGGCGATTCTCACTTTCGTAGTGTCGGGAACACTATTACCTTTACTACTAATGTTGGATTTTTGGCTAAGAATCAGGCTCCTAATAAATATCCAAAACCTATTGTTATTAAGGCCCTTCCGTCTTCAGAAGGGCATAGGCCTTTACTCTGTCCGGTTAGAGCTTTACGTATTTATAAACGAAGATCTCAGTTCATCAGAAAGGGACGAAAATGCTTCTTTCTGTCTCTGATGCCTAATAGAAAGGACATTATGGTCCATTCTATTGCTAGATGGATTCAATTAACTATCCGTACTGCTTATGATAATCTATCTTCAACTCAGCAGTCTGTGCTTAAGATTTCGGCTCATGAAGTAAGAGCTCTTTCTACATCTTGGGCTTACGCAAATAGTGTTGCTATTACAGATTTAATGAAGGCTGCATATTGGTCTCAGCCATCCACATTCATGAATTTTTATCTCAGAAATATTGAGTCCATTTCTGGAGACCTGCATTGTTTAGGTCCGTTATCTGTTGCTCAGAATGTCGTCCACTAAACAGTTGCAACTACAGTTACGCAGGCTTTCTGTTCCGGCAGTGACTCTGTCCTGCTGCCCTCTTCGCTCTGGGCTATTTGAGCCCGGGCAAGGGGAAGGGGGGGGGGGGGGGGGAGGGTGTTCCCTTAGGTCACCTGCTTTATAGTGAAAAGCAAGGGGATACCTCCTCTGGAGTCGGTACCGGGGATGGTTTTAAAGTGTAAAGCTAATGTTTAAATTCATTCATGTCATATTTTTAAAGTGTAGCTCGGTGTGAAGCATTTGTATATGTCATGTGTCAAACGGGCGTTAATATACAATCCTCGGATACTTTTAATGAGTATAAAGAGTCTCAATTCTCTGGACTTACTTTATTTATTGGCTTACTTTAAAAATAATTAGTATAAGGGTTATACTGGATGTTAATAGAGAACATGGATGTTATTATGCTCAATTATGAAGGGTGTTGTGTCTTTCTAATTTGTCATAAATAAGAAATATACATGTAAAGCCTAATCCTCCTTTTCTCCTCGGAGAGGGGATAACTCTATTATATATAGTTCTGCTTATTGGATTTTCCTCTATGTCCTAGACCCTCCAGCCTTTTTTCTATTCAGCTATGTCTGAGTCACATTGGTACAGTATAAAAATGTTAAAAAATTTATAGTAATTTATATATTTTTTATACGTGCCAATGACCCAGACGGGGATGGCCTTCCCAGGAGTTGGGAACTCGTACCTCCCCGCTGAGTACATATCGCTGACCAGGCACTGCTTGTAAGTATGATAATTGGCGCCAATTTCGAGACCTCCTTGACACTGTGCATGCGCAGTGGAAGAAAAGTATGGAGGACCATTTAGGACATGTTATTTTCGGTTTTAGATGCAAATTTTGGGGATTGGGGGGCAAAATTTGTGTTTGGCCCTAGATTTTTGAGAATTAGCACCAGCTATGTCTGGGTCATTGGTAAGTATAAAAAATATATAAATTACTATAAATTTTTTAACTTTCTAACCATAAAAGTGGTTCCACTGGAACCACCGGGGGCAAAATCAAAATTCCAAAACCTTCATGCACATCTGGAGATGTTACCTGAACACATTAGCATAGTTTAAACGTTTCGAATTAAATATCCTAGGAGCCTTTCGATGAAAACTGATTTTCTAACGATAAAAGTGGTTCCACTGGAACCACCAGGGGCAAAATCAAAATTCCGAAACCTTCATGCACATCTAGAGATGTTACCTGAACACACTAGCATAGGTTAAGCATTTCGAATTAAATACCCTAGGAGCCTTTCGATGAAAACTGATTTTCTAACGATAAAAGTGGTTCCACTTGAACCATCGGGGGCAAAATTAAAATTCCGAAACCTTCATGCACATCTAGAGATGTTACCTGAACACATTAGCATAGTTTAAACGTTTCGAATTAAATACCCTAGGAGCCTTTTGATGAAAACTGATTTTCTAACGATAAAAGTGGTTCCACTGGAACCACCGTGGGCAAAATCAAAATTCCGAAACCTTCATGCACATCTGGAGATGTTACCTGAATGCATTAGCATAGTTTAAACGTTTCGAATTAAATACCCTAGGAGCCTTTCGATGAAAACTGATTTTCTAACAATGAAAGTGGTTCCACTGGAACCACCAGGGGCAAAATCAAAATTCCGAAACCTTCATGCACATCTAGAGATGTTACCTGAACACATTAGCATAGTTTAAGCATTTCGAATTAAATACCCTTGGAGCCTTTCGATGAAAACTGATTTTCTAACGATAAAAGTGGTTCCAATGGAACCACTGGGAACACAATCAAAATTTCGAAACCTTCATGCACATCTAGAGATGTTACCTGAACACATTAGTATAGTTTAAACATTTTGAATTGAATACCCTAGGAGCCGCCTTTTGATGAAAACTGATATTTTTATACTGTACCAATGACCCAGACTTAGCTGGTGCTAACTCTAACAAAACCAGGGCCAAACACAAATTTTGCCCCCCAATCCCCAAAATTTGCATCCAAAACAAAAAGAAATCATGTCCTAAAGGACCTCCATACTACGCCTCTACTGCGCAGTGACGCAGACGTCCCAAAATTGGCGCCAATTATCATTCTCTGTTTGGCCCTTCATCAGTCAACATCTCACTGATCTTTGTGCTTGTAAATCTCAGTTTAAAGGATGCCAGACACGTAATTTTTGGAGAAAATGTGATTCTAAGGAGGATAGAAGGAGGAGAGGAAAAAGAAGTGACAAAAAATAATCAGGGCTGTACTTAAAATTTTTTGATGAAATTATGTTAAGTTGCCTATTTTCGAGGCATGGGCCTCTTGTTGTCATTCTTGCTAATTGTTGCACTGCTTATTCAGTGTTTCCTCTCCCCTAGCCTTCTAAAGTCCCCCCTTGCAATTCTCCCATGCTTTTGGCATATTTTTGAGAAATTTCATTTCTAAAATTTCCTGGGAGAGTTGCTTGGTTACAGAATGTTTTCTGTTATTTTCCCCATAGTTACGTTTTCACCCATGGGTGTATAACGTTTGTGTTCTGCATCTTCCATCTGATGTTCTACAGATTCTCCCCTGGGAGTCTCTGTTTTGCATCAGATAGAGTGTAATTGATGACTGATTCCGGGCCAGTTTTTTCAGTGCCTGGAGTCATGTTTTCTGGTGTTTTTACACTGTTTGTTTTCATTGGCAACAGCCTTTTTTGAGGGGGGCTGTTTGCCTTTGCTGTAGTTTATCTCACTATAAGATACATTTATATTATCCGAAAGTGTCTCATTAATTATTTAATATAAATTTAAAATTTTTGACCACACTTTGCCATCGGATCCATCGGGGCTCAACGTTACTTTTCAGCAACTTGGGCTTCGCTGAAAAAATATTTTTTCAAAATTATTTTATTTTGCAATTGTTTTTTCATTTATTAATGGATCATGTTATTATGTATCTTTGTGTCAGGGGTTTTTGCGAGTAACTAGGACTTATTGTTGTTCTTTCACAATGAAGGGACGTTGTTCAAATTGTAATAGGAAGAAATCTTCCTCTGACTTTCATGATCATTGTATTAATTGTAGTCAGTGTTCTCGCATTAATCCCTGTCCTATATGTGAACATTGGGATGAGAAACATTGGAAACGTGTGTCATGGTATGTTGTTTCTGGAGAAAGAGCGATGCCGGCTCTTTCTCCGCAAGGTCACTCTACTCTCTCAGTTTCTATTTCAGAGGAACCAGAACAGGGTGATGTTTCCATGTTATCTTCTTCAAGTATGCGTCCGTCGTCACAAATGAATTCAGAGCTAGCGGCAAAAGTGCTCATGGAGATTAGACAAATGTCGTCCGCTAGCTCGCCCGGTGTAGCGTCCATTCACCGAATGGTTCGGCAGCCGGGTTCGTCCGATGCGGTCCAAGAGGAAATTTTGGGTGATGCGAGCACTATAAACATAATAGATGCACACCCAGTGACGGCGGATAGTAAGCGAGAACGGAGGAAGCCTTTTAGTCCGGTTCCTAGCTCGTCCAGGTCCAGCCGGGCCGCGAGCGAGAGAGGCCCCTCTCTCGTACAACAACATCTGGGACCAGATGTTGTGGTACAAAATGTGTCTTTAGCGGAGCATACGTCCGTCGCTCGGGACGCTCCGTTGTATAAGCAGTCCGCAGAGACTGTTAAGGCTTCCTCTTCTCGTCAGCGCACACGACCGCACCTTGGCTGCGTGACCGCCGATATATTACCAGCTTCGCCGATGAAGGATTCTTCGGCGACCAGGTCACACCATCCGGCAGCCAGGGATTCGAGACCGACGGACTCTGGACGTTCGCATAGGAAAAGTATGCGGGAGCCATCTGATGCGGAGCTGCCCTCGGCGAAGCAGCGAAAGACTGCGCCTCCGCAGGTCTCGATGCCGGACATTCTTGTGCAGATAGCACAGCTTATCGCAGCATCCCAGCAGCCGACAGAAACGGTGTCGGATCGAGAATTATCCGACGGCGCTGGGTCGATACGCTCCGCCGAAACATCGGGGGCGGACGACCGGGAACATCATGAGGTCCGACCGGATGGTGAAAGGGATACGGATGACTTGGAGCTATCCCTTTCGGAACAACATAAAGCTGCTGTGGACTTCATCCGGCACTTTCTCCCTCAAGTTGTTCCGTCGGGCCAGACTGCTGCGCTTCCGGACAAGAGAATTATAGCGTCATTGGACTCTGAATTTTTTGAGCGGTTCAGGGACATCGCTCCCGAGTTTCCGTCGCAGTCCAATAATGTTGCTAGAACATTTGAATTATTGAACGACACTATATTTAAACTTGCTTCCAGGACGGGGAAAGCAGGTTTCTTGTCCGCTAATACTCTCAACCTGCCTTTCATTAATACAAGGAATAAATTCGATACGGCAGGACAGGGTATACCGAGAGTTCCTCTGCGTATGGACGACGAGGCGGAAGACTTAGAGCTATCATTACCGTCGTCAGCTTCTATTCCAACCGCGGTGTTGGAAACAGCTATTGCGTCTAACAGAGCCAATTTAGATGCCTTTTCTTACGCTGATCACCTTACTAAGGCGTTATCACTGCGCCTTCAGGGGAAAGATTTTCAGGATATACAATCCTCTTTAAGACTTCTTTCAAGGGCAGTAGCTTATTCCACGTGTAACTCCGCCCTTTCAGTGGCAAATCTGGAGTTGGTTAGACGTGACGCAGCCCTAGCTACATCCACACTAGTGGATTCTAAGGTGAAGAACTCTCTTAGAGTCGCTTCGGCCTCAGGAGAACTTCTCTTTGACGGCAAGCTTTCCGCTATTTATGATAAAATTAAAAAGAAAGCTAATGATTCTCTGTTGTTCAGATCTGCTCCTAAGAAGTCGGATACAGCAGACACGAATAAGACAGGCACTTCTGGGTCTAATGCGCCCAAGAGAGGTTCCTATAGAGGTTCCGGTGCGTCCTCTTGGTCTTATTCGAGAGACCGTCAGGATAGCGACTCTCGTTCGGGACGTCCTTCAGGCCGGGACAATCGGTCGGACGCCCCGAGGTCGACAAGGCGAGGTGCGGGTCGTGGAAGACGTGGTTTCTCCTACCGCAGGCCTCGCAGGTCCAGGAGGTGATGGCTTAAACCTCTATCGCGTTCCAGTTGGCAGAAGGTTGTCGAGCTTTTCACAAGAGTGGGCGTCGATTACGGACGACCCTTGGGTGAGAGGAGTGACTTCGGAAGGTCTAAAGATATCCTTCAAACGAAAGCCTCCATTAACTCGAAGTCCAAAGTGGACTCATCTTCCGTCAAATCCACAGAAAAGAGTCGCTCTGTTATCAGAGGTGCAGTCTCTTTTAATGAAGAACGCGGTAGAGGTCGTAGAAAACCAGGAATCTCTGGGATTCTACAGCCATCTGTTTCTGGTTCCGAAACCAGACCAGACGGCTCGTTCCGTCCAGTCATAGATTTGAGCTGGATAAACAAGCTGATCGTCGCTCCGAAGTTTTATATGGAGACGATTCGATCGGTCAGAGCGAGTATTCGGGTGAACGATTATGCAACGAGCATAGATTTCAAAGATGCGTACTTTCACGTCATGGTACATCCGACATTCCGAAAGTATCTACGCTTCGCAGTCCTAGGAGTGGTGTATCAATTCCGGGCGATGTGCTTCGGATTGAATCTAGCACCCTGGGCTTTCACTCGGGTAATGAACTCGGTAATGATCTACTTCCGAGCTCATTTGTCTGCGGTAACGTCGGCCTACCTGGACGACATTCTTCAGAGGTACGGCAACGAGTTAACGCTTCAGAATGATGTTCAGAATCTTCTTCTATTGCTCCGACGTCTCGGTTTTATAGTAAACGAGGAGAAGTCGGATCTGGTGCCGTCCAAGTCATTCACTCATCTGGGAATGAGCTTCGAGATGCACAACAATCTCGTTCGTCTGCCGTTAACCAGAGCGAAATTAGTCAGTTGTTACGCTCGCTATTGTCTGCACGCAGACAAAGTCACGGCGAGAGAATTTATGAGACTGATAGGTCTGTGCGGAGCCACCGCGGATCTCATTCCGATGGGGCGGTTACGCACACGTCCTCTTCAAATTTTCCTGACTCAGAATTGGAGTGTGAAAATTCATTCGCTCGATGTAGACGTTCTCTTGTCAGATCAAGTGAAACAAGAGATTCAGACTTGGGCAAACATTCAGTGGTTAACTCAAGGAGTTCCGCTGCAGTTGCCGGATCCGAGTTTTACCGTTATGACGGATGCCAGTCAAACAGGTTGGGGTGCATCATTAATCCCAACAGATTCGAGATGCCAGGGTCTTTGGGATCCGCAATTCCTGTGCAAGCACATAAACATCAAGGAAATGATGTCAATTTGGCTTGCGTTACGTCACTGGATGGACATTATTCACGATGCTCATGTCCAAATCCTATCCGACAATACGACAGTAGTGGCGTATATACGGAATCAGGGAGGCACTCATTCAGTTCCGTTGTTCAATCTAACGGAAAGAATCCTTCTGTTTGCGTTAGAACATCACGTTCTTCTTTCGGTCCGTCACATACCGGGTCGTCTGAATGTGCTAGCAGACTCCCTTTCACGAAAGGGTCGTTTGTTGCCGTCGGAGTGGACTCTCAACAAACAAGTATTCAATCAGATTTGCTACCAATGGGAATGGCCAATGATAGACTTATTTGCGACACATCTCAACAATCAGTTGCAGACGTATGTGTCTCCGTGTCCGGATCCAAGAGCATTTGCAGTAGACGCTCTGTCGATCCCTTGGGACGGAATGATAGGATATGCGTATCCTCCAGCGCCGTTAATTCAACAAGTATTGCTAAAGATAAAACAATCTCAATGCAAGATTCTGTTGGTAGCATCTCTGTCGCCACAGAGACCGTGGATAAATCTACTCAGGTGTCTGTTGTGGGACCTACCGCGGAAGCTTCCTCCACGGGAGGATCTTCTTTCGCAGGGGAAATCGCGCCAACTCCATCACAACCCGCAAGGTCTCAACCTTCACGTTTTTCCGTTGTGCGGTCCTTCTTGCATGGCAAGCACTTTACAGGACGAGCAGTGGATGCGATTTTTAACTGTAGGAGGACCTCCTCTTCGCTAAACTATGCAGCTAAGTGGAAGGTTTTTCGTCGTTGGTGTAGGGATCATTCTGTAGATATATTTGATCCCTCTATACCAGACATTGCAAACTTTCTAGTATACTTGTTTGACAAAATCAAACTGCAGCCTGTTACTATAAAGGGTTATAGATCTATGTTATTTGATACCTACGCACATCATGATAGTTTACAAATTGGATCTAATGTCTCTTTATCGAAGTTGGTTAGAAACTTTTCGATAAATAGACCCAGAACTCTTAGATTAATTCCTAAGTGGAATTTAGCTTGGGTTCTCCTTAAATTGAAGGAAAAGCCATTTGAACCTCTTGGGACAGTAGATTTCAAATTCTTATCTTATAAGACAGCTTTTCTCTTAG
Organism: Pictodentalium vernedei; assembly: GCA_031216915.1. Lineage (NCBI taxonomy): Eukaryota > Metazoa > Mollusca > Scaphopoda > Dentaliida > Dentaliidae > Pictodentalium > Pictodentalium vernedei. The sequence continues at coordinate 415,469,969 of CM062296.1, forward strand.
CTTTCTCTTCTGCCAGAAGAGTCAGCGAGCTTCATGCACTATCGGTGGATGATTCTCATTATCGTAGTGTTGGGAACACTATCACCTTCACTACTAATGTGGGTTTTTTAGCTAAGAATCAGGCTCCTAATAAATATCCGGAACCTATTGTTATTAGGGCTCTTCCGTCTTCAGACAGGCGTAGGCCTTTACTCTGTCCTGTTAGAGCACTACGTATCTATAAACAGAGATCTCAGTTTATCAGAAAGGGACGGAAACGTTTCTTTCTGTCTTTGATGCCTAATAGAAAGGACATTTCAGTCCATTCTATTGCTAGATGGATTCAGTTAACTATCCGTACTGCTTATGAAGATTTATCTTCTTCTCAGCAGTCTGTGCTTAAGATGTCTGCTCATGAAATAAGAGCTCTTTCTACTTCCTGGGCTTATGCTAATAGTGTTGCTATTACAGATTTAATGAAGGCTGCTTATTGGTCTCAGCCATCCACATTTACGAATTTTTATCTCAGAAATATTGAGTCCATTTCTGGAGACCTGCATTGTTTAGGTCCGTTATCTGTTGCTCAGAATGTCGTCCACTAAACAGTTGCAACTATAGTTATGCAGGCTTTCTGTTCCGGCAGTGACTCCGTCCGGCTGCCCTCTTCGCTCTGGGCTATTTGACCAAGGGGAAGGGGGGGGGGGGGGCAGGTGTTCCCTTAGGTCACCTGCTTTATAGTGAAAAGCAAGGGAATGCCTCCTCCAAGTCAGTATTTCTGAGTCGCTTCCGGGATGGTTTTAAAGTGTAATATTAATGTTTAAATTCATTCATGTCTTATTTTTAAAGTGTAGCTCGGTGTGAAGCATTTGTATATGTCAAGTGTCAAACGGGCTTTAATATACAATACTCGGACACTTTTAAATGACTATAAAGAGTCTCAATTCTCTGGACTACTTTATTTATTGGCTTGCTTTAAAAATAATTAGTATAAGGGTTATACTGGATGTTAATAGAGAACATGAATGTTATTGTGCTCAATTATTAAGGGTAGTGTATCTTTCTAATTTAATATTAACTAAGAAAGATACATGTAAAGCCTAATACTCCTTTTCTCCTTAAGGGGTTACCTCTTTACTATATAGTTGAGCTTATTGGATTTTCCTCTATGTCCTAGGCCCTCCAGCCTGTTTACTATTCAGCTAAGTCTGGGTCATTGGTACAGTATAAAAATGTTAAAAAATTTATAGTAATTTATATATTTTTTATACTTACCAATGACCCAGACGGGGATGGCCCTCCCTGGAGTTGGGAACTCTTGCCTCCCCGCTGAGTACATAGCGCTGACCAGGCACTGCCAGTAAGAATGATAATTGGCGCCAATTTGGGGACGTCTGCGTCACTGCGCATGCGCAGTAGAGGCCTAGTATGGAGGTCCTTTAGGACATGATTTCTTTTTGTTTTGGATGAAAATTTTGGGGATTGGGGGGCAAAATTTGTGTTTGGCCCTGGTTTTGTTAGAGTTAGCACCAGCTAAGTCTGGGTCATTGGTAAGTATAAAAAATATATAAATTACTATAAATTTTTTAACTTTCTAACGATAAAAGTGGTTCCACTGGAACCACTGGGGGCAAAATCAAAATTCCGAAACCTTCATACACATCTAGAGATGTTACCTTAACACATTAGCATAGTTTAAACATTTCAAATTAAATACCCTAGGAGCCTTTCGATGAAAACTGATTTTCTAACGATAAAAGTGGTTCCACTGGAACCACCGTGGGCAAAATCAAAATTCCGAAACCTTCATGCACATCTAGAGATGTTACCTGAACACATTAGCATAGTTTAAACGTTTCGAATTGAATACCCTAGGATCCTTTCGATGAAAACTGATTTTCTAATGATAAAAGTGGTTCCACTGGAACCACCGGGGGCAAAATCAAAATTCCGAAACCTTCATGCACATCTAGAGTTGCTACCTGAACACATTAGCATAGTTTAAGCATTTCGAATTAAATACCCTAGGAGTCTTTCGATGAAAACTGATTTTCTAACGATAAAAGTGGTTCCACTGGAACCACCGGGGCCAAAAATAAAAAATTCCGAAGCCTTCATGCACATCTAGAGATGTTACCTGTACACATCAGCATAGTTTTAACGTTTCGAATTGAATACCCTAGGAGCCTTTAAGGGTGTGATGTACGGACGGATGGATGGACGGACGGACGGACGGAGATCACGACAATATCCCTGTATTTTTGAAAATGCGGGGATAAAAATATACAAATTACTTTCAATTTATCATTTTTCAGACCCACTAGTGAGAATCCTTTTATATTTGGTATGTGACATCTCTAGAGGTGTAAGATTTGAATTTGTTAAAATCAAGTCCCTGGGTTAACATTTGGGCTTCCTATGGGAGCCTGATTATTTATTTGGTGCAATATGGGGGATATTCTTTAAAAATCTTCTTCTTCAGATCCACCAGTCAAATTCTTTTGATATTTGGTATGCAGCATCTTTAGGGGGAGTTAGATTCAAGTTTGTTCAAATGGGATCCCTGGATGAATGTTTTGGCTCTTTATTGGAGCCCAAATTTTAACTTAGTGCAATATGAGAAAATTTCTTAAAATATCTTCTTTTTCAGACATACTAGTGAGAATCCTTTAATATTTAGTATGTGACATTTTTAGAGGTGTAAGGTTCAAATTTGTTCAAATCGAGTTCCTGGGTTAATATTTGGATTCCTCAAGGGAGCCCAAATATTTACTTAGTGCAATATGGGGAATTATCATTTAAAAATCATCTCCTTCAGATCCAGAAGTCAGATTCTTTTGATATATGGTGTAAAACACCTCTTGGAGGGTTAGATTGAAGGTTGTTCAAATCAGGTCTCTGGGTTAATATTTGGGCTTTTTATGGAAGCCCAAAGTTTAACTAAGTGCAATACGAGAAAATTTCTTGAAAATTCTTCTTCTTCTTCAAGTCCACTAGTGAGAATCTTCTCATATTTGATATGTAGCATCTCTAGGGGTGTCAAATTCAAGTTTGTTCAAATTGAGTCGCTTGTTTTTTTTGGGGGGTGGGGGGGGTGGGTGGGGGGTGGGGTGCTAGAGAGAACCACAGTAGTTGTTGAAAACAATAACAAACAAAAATTGTTCGGTTGTTGTTTTTTAATACTTTACAGAACAGAGCTTGCTGGGAAGCTTTCCTAGGACCAGCAGAAAAGAATGGCCAAAAAAAGTTGCCTTTGGTTGTGTCAGTGGAAATAAAAAAAAATTGCTCTTGCTGCTGATCACTTACTGATACACTCATCTCTTCTGACAATTTGAGCCAGGTGAGCATTTTAGGCTCACTTGAGCCTCTGGTTTCCCATTGGTTACCATCATGTTATACAGCATAATCTACTGTTGGGATATATAAGCTCTATTTTCAGCTCTATTTGGTTAGCCCTGACTGAAATATATGCTGAGAGAGGAAAACTGTGTCGATTTTTTTTATTTTTGTGATTCTCACCCCAAATATTAATTAAGTTTGAATTTCTCAAGTCTAATTATATATTTTTTTCAAACCAGGAAGGTGTTGGTGACACAGCAGATTCTTATGCATATGATGGGAGCAGATTGAGAAAATGGAATATACAGACACAAAAGTATGGGGAGGTATGTGTGTGTGTGTGTTTAGTTCAATCTTATTCAATTAAGCTCTGGTAAGGTCATGATTTATATTCTTACTTTTTTACCAGATGTGACATTGGTACACACAAACATTGTGTTTTGGGGGTCGAGTTGTGTTAACACAGAGACCTGTGGTTTAGCGACAGTCGGTGTGCATCTGGGTGGGTACTGCCCAAGGGTCCTCGCACTATTAGCATAATAGCTTGAGCAAACGTTCTCTGATTTGAATAATATTTACCATACAGGTCTCTTGCAATAATATCTCAAGTGAACTGTCCTGGCCCGATTTCTCATTACAGAGTTATGGGCTGTAATTTGTGAATTTTTGCGAATTTTGTGCTAGTTAGCGCAATAACTTGAACATTCTCTGATTTGACTAATATTTGCCATGTAGGTCTTTTACAATAATATCTTAATCAATTTCAAAAATTTGCCTGCTTGGATTTTTCATTACGGAGTTATGGGCCTTAATTAGTCAATTTTTATGAATTTTGAGTTTGTTAGCACAATAACTTGAACAAACATTCTCCGATTTCATTAATATTTACCATTCAGGTCTTTAGCAATAATATCTCAGTTGAGGTCGAAAACTGTCCCAGCCCAATTTTTCATTACAAAGTTATGGGCCTTAATTAGTCCATTTTTGGCTCACCAACAATAGTTGTGTGTGCCAATGGCATAGCTTTTATGTCGGCGTTGGCATCTGCGCCGGCGTCCGGATTCATACATTTTGAACTTTCATGTGCAGGTTTTGATTCTTTTTTTTTTTGGATATTTTTATACTGTAACCAATGACCCAGACTTAGCTGGTGCTAGCCCAAAAATATCTAGGGCCAAACACAAATTTTGCCCCCCAATCCCCAAAATTTGCATGCAAAACCGAAAATTAGAAGTCCTATCTGGCCCTCCATACATTTTACCCTCCGCGCATGCACAGACAACAGGAAGTCACCGAATCTGGCGCCAGTAAAATCATTCTTTGTTTAGTCCTTGTCAGATAAAAAACAAACTGATATTTGTGCTTTTAAATCTCAATTAATAATGATGCCAGACACAAATCAATTGTTAAATTGGTGGATCCAAGGACAGAACTGGATGAAGGAAGGAAGAAACAGTGGTTGAAATGTTCAGGGCTATAATTTTATAATATTTATTAAAATTAGTTCATGTTCCCTAATTTCGGGACATGAGCCTGACGTTATCACTGATTCCTAGGGGGGTTTGACCATCCCCTACTAGGCGGGTCCTCAGGTGGCGGATAGAGGACGGCCTGCTCAGTTGGGCAGGTCTGCTAATTTCTAATTAGCAGGTTTGCACAACTGAGCTGGTTTGCTGCGGAATATATGAATACGCAGCCCCGAACCAAAATGGTCAATCCTGCTTATGCCATCTTGCAGGTACCTTGTTCTCCCGTGAGGTGCGATCTGAAGGCCTCGGAAGAAGGAATCCTGACAGTTGAGAACCGACTGGGTCCCGGTTAGGACAGGTCTCCAGGATGGAGATCAGGTCGTAAACACTGCTTTGGCCCTGATCTTCATTGTGGAGGTTACCTGTTCAATACACTGTTTTGGCCCCAACTTCGGGAGTAGAAGGATGGTCGGATGGTCCGTTCTGGCCAAGCGGGAGCCCCCACCCCAAAAAGTACTGGGTGTCACGTCGGGGGGAGGGGGGGGGGGGGGCATATGGTGGTCATTCAGTCAGTCATTTATTTTAATCACACATAATTGCCAGTGTGTACCGTTTTAAACGTCAAATACTTAGTTTTGCTGCACTGTCTGTTGAATTTATACATGGCAACTTTAGTTACAGTGTTTTGTGCAGTGATTGGTTGGGTGACCGCCATCTGAAGACCTGGCACTTCCACACACGGGCTGTCAGTCAGTGGTATGCCTCGGCATCAACACTAGCTGAGTATACTGCCCCATACCAGGTATGTGGGAATACCGGCAACCCGGTGGGTTCACTGCATGGCAGTAACCCTACCCCTTGTTGGACTCCGTGGTGGGTGGGAGCCGGGGCAGTGAACAACTTACTACATTCAACATGGCAAATCAACCTACAAAACCCAAACAACTTTTTACTGTTACTGACCTTAAAGACTCTGACGATGATTTAATTGCATCCTTAATACCACCAGAAGATAACCTTCCAAAATTTATCATTTTACATTCTACAGACGAAACTAGGAAATTAAGCACAATAGACCACTTTGCCCTTGAAAAAGCCATCAAGGGTATTGCGGGAACTGTCAAGGAAATTAAAAAAACTAAAATCTGGAGATTTATTAATACAATGCACAAAGCAAGCTCAGATACACAATCTCATGCACACAACCAAAATTGTTGATTTTAATATTAAGGCCAATTTTCACAAAATTCTAAATTCCAGCAAAGGTGTCATAAGGACTCCAGAATTACCAGATATGAATGAACAAGATATTGCATTTGAACTCAAACCTCAAGGAATAACAGCGGTGAAACGTATTGAAATCAAGAAGGAGGGTAAATTGATCAAAACAAACACATACATATGTACCTTCGATGGCACCAGACCTCCAAAAAATATTAAAACTTCAACGTCAGAGTGGATCTGTACATTCCAAATCCACTTCGATGTTTCAAGTGCCAAAAGTTTGGTCATGAGCAGAATACTTGTCGAGGCAAGTAGACCTGCCACAAATGCAGTAACATACATGAAGGACAATGTGAAACTACAACATATAAATGTATTAATTGTCAGGGCAATCATATGTCTTCTTCGAAGGATTGCCCTGTCTGGAAAAAAGAAAAGACAATACAAAAAATCAAATGTGAAAAACAAATTAGTTTCAAAGAAGCCAGAGACATTGTGTCATCCATGTCTGGCATGAGTATATCAACTCCTTCATATGCCACAACATTAAAAAAAAAATTACCAACACGATCGGTCGAAAGTCAGACACCGTGGACATGGCTCAGCAATAGCCCCATTCCATCTTTATTACAGGCCTTTACAATACAGCATTCAGACAAAGTAGAACCTAAATCAACACAGACACCATCAGCTACTCAAACAACAACACCACAGAAAAAATCAAAAACAAATCTGCAGAAAAAACAGGAAAAAATTAACCCAGAAGACAAAGTAAAGGAAACAAAATCTGAACAAAAAAATTACCAAACTAAACCAAAACCTAAACCGGAATCACAAAATCTAAGTCAGAGTCAGAGAAGAAAGCTAGAAAGAATCCAAAATAAAATTGAAAAACAAAAACAGTTCTCAGAGAGAACACCTAAGGCTGTTCAAGACCCTGTGACCCGCAACAGGTTTGAAGGCCTTGAAGAGATGGAGGTCGGTGAATGTATTGATGAGACGTTCGAGCTCTTATGCTCGAACCCCTCTAACAATAAGTCCCCAAGGAAAAACTCACCGAAGAAACAAACTGGGGCTATATCGCCCATACGTCCACCATCCCAATCTCCAACCAAATATGGATAACACACAGAAAAATAATATAATACAGTAGAATTGTCGAGGTTTTAGAGCTAATTTCAATGAACTTGGTATTCTCAGCCAAAAATATAAACCTGCAGCTTTTTGCCTGCATTAAACTCTTTTAAAGAAACCTGAAACTCTGGATCATTCAGCTTTTAAGCATTATACATCGTATAATGCCTGGGTAGATGAAACTGATCTTCATATTCGTGGAACGTCCGTCTTGGTTAGAAACGACATTATTCACAGTCCTGTATCTTTGCAATCAAATTTACAGGCTGTAGCGGTACGCCTAACCTAAGACAAGACAATCACTTTATGTTCTATTTACGTTTCACCGAGTAAAATGCTACAACTGAATGATCTTGAGTTACTAGTCCAACAACTCCCAACTCCGTACATTTTGTTGGGTGATTTTAATGCGCATAGCCCTATTTGGGCTAATTCCTGCAGTCAAGAAGATGTAAAAGGTAAAACTGTAGAAGAATTCATTACAAAACATGATTTGTGTTTGTTTAATGATGGTTCAGACACTTATCTGCACCCCGCATCTGGTTCGTATACATCGATTGATCTTTCAATTGCATGCCCTTCTATCTTCCTTGATTTTTCTTGGAGGGTAGAAGATGACTTGTGCGGGAGTGACCACTTTCCGATTGTGCTGGAGAGTGTAGTTCCAGCGGACGATGAGAGGGTGCCCAAGTGGAACTTTAAAAAAGCCGATTGGGACACTTTCTCATCGCTTTGTTCTGATCGCCTCACACGGGAAAACTTTCAAGATAGTGCTAACCAAATAGAACATTTTATAAACGAGCTGCTTGACATTGCAAACACAGTCATTCCTAAAACCTCGGCAAATCCAAAACGTTTCACCAAACCATGGTTTGATAATGAATGTAAATAGGCTATAAAGGAACGTAAAAAAAATGTACGTGAATTCAACAAATCACCAACCACAAATAATCTGAATAAACTTCGTATAAATCGGGCAAAAACACGACGGCTTATCAAACAATAAAAGAAAAGTTCTTGGGAAACTTATGTTTCTAAGATTAACCAGAAGGCACCCATCACTCAGATTTGGAAAATGATTAAAAAGATTAAGGGAAAAGAAACAAAATCAAATGTACAACACTTGAAGGAAAACAACACCCTAATTACATCAAAAAAATAAATTTCAAACACATTGGCCTCCACATTTTCGAAACATTCGTCGTCGGAAAATTCTAACCCTGAGTTTGTCAAAATTAAAAAACAGCAAGAAAAACAAAAGATTAAATTTACATCCAATAACTTAGAGGATTACAATGAGCCTTTCGCTATGGAAGAGTTAAATAACTCTTTGCATAGAGCAAAGGATACTGCCACTGGTCTCGATGAAATACACTACAAAATTTTAAAACATTTACCACATTCCTCACTGGAACTTTTATTGTCAATTTTTAATGAATTTTGGGTGTCTGGCCAGTTTCCACCTTCCTGGCGAAATGCTACAATTATTCCCATTCCAAAGCCTGATAAAGATCACAGCAACCCAAGTAATTACAGGCCTATTGCTTTAACAAGTTGTCTGTGTAAAACCATGGAAAGGATGATCAATGATCGACTTGTCTGGTTTCTGGAATCGAACAATCTACTTGCGAATGTTCAGTGTGGTTTCAGAAACCACAGAAGTACTGTGGATCATTTGATTAGACTAGAAACGTTCATAAGATACGCCTTTGCCAGAAAAGAACATGTGGTCGCAATTTTCTTTGACCTGGAAAAGGCATATGACACAACGTGGACGTATGGGATTTTTAAAGATCTTTTTAACATGGGGTTGAGAGGGCGTATGCCTCTTTTTATTGAAAATTTTTTAAAGGACCGCCAATTTCGGGTTCGTGTTGGATCAACATTATCCGATCCGCACGAACAGGAATTGCCTCCTGTCCTGGACGTCCCGTCTAATAGGCAGCCGGGGTCGGCTAGTCTTATTGTTTCCTCTACATAACGGACAAAGTGATCTTTATATTGCACAGGGCTATAAAACCCGATGAGTGGTTTCAGTTCCCTGTCGCAGGTGAAACGGTTAGGATTGGATACTAGGACCGTAACTCCAGATGTGTCACATATGCATTGTATTTAGAGCTAGTGGAAAAGTGCTCAATGATTTAGAAAAGACAAGGGCCAGGCTTCAAAAGAGGCTTACGTCCCTTGTCTACAGCTAGCTCAACCGGCAGATCTCACTCGTATGTGGGTGATGTGATGCCGGGTATGTCTGTGGCGGTCGAGAGAGAATAAGGGTGTAGTGAGCACTGTTGATCGAATCCATGCTCACCCAGTGTTGATGGAAGGAAGAAGACGGCAAGTTCTGAGGTATGCTCGTCCAGGTCTCTCCGGACCGCAAGCAAGAGGGAGACCCCTCTCTCTCTTTCAACAACATCTGGTGCCGGGTGTTGTTGGTAGGTACTTGTGTCAGTCAGAGCTTACATACATAGCTATTGTCCGGTACGCTTAGTTCAATTCTTAGCCAAGGACGGCTACATTTTTCCTTCTTTAGCGTCTATCTAGCACTCCCGACCGCACCTTGGTTAAGTGACTCAGGATTTCCAGTCTACATCGTCAAAAGGTCCATCTTTTGTGAAGAAAGTCACACCATCTAGTAGCCAAGGAGATGAGGCTTCATTCATTGGGTCGTCCGCAGTAATAACTATATGGGACTCCCTGTCCTAGGAGCAGCCGGCGAAGAGGCAATTCATGACCGCTGCTCCTCAGGCCTCTGTAACAGACTTGCTGTCGCAGTTGTGCAGCTAATCGCAGTATTCCTTCAACGTCAGAGTGGATCTGTACATTCCAAATCCACTTCGATGTTTCAAGTGCCAAAAGTTTGGTCATGAGCAGAATACTTGTCGAGGCAAGTAGACCTGCCACAAATGCAGTAACATACATGAAGGACAATGTGAAACTACAACATATAAATGTATTAATTGTCAGGGCAATCATATGTCTTCTTCGAAGGATTGCCCTGTCTGGAAAAAAGAAAAGACAATACAAAAAATCAAATGTGAAAAACAAATTAGTTTCAAAGAAGCCAGAGACATTGTGTCATCCATGTCTGGCATGAGTATATCAACTCCTTCATATGCCACAACATTAAAAAAAAAATTACCAACACGATCGGTCGAAAGTCAGACACCGTGGACATGGCTCAGCAATAGTGCTATTCCATCTTTATTACAGGCCTTTACAATACAGCATTCAGACAAAGTAGAACCTAAATCAACACAGACACCATCAGCTACTCAGACAACAACACCACAGGAAAAATCAAAAACAAATCTGCAGAAAAAACAGGAAAAAATTAACCCAGAAGACAAAGTAAAGGAAACAAAATCTGAACAAAAAAATTACCAAACTAAACCAAAACCTAAACCGGAATCACAAAATCTAAGTCAGAGTCAGAGAAGAAAGCTAGAAAGAATCCAAAATAAACTTGAAAAACAAAAACAGTTCTCAGAGAGAACACCTAAGGCTGTTCAAGACCCTGTGACCCGCAACAGGTTTGAAGGCCTTGAAGAGATGGAGGTCGGTGAATGTATTGATGAGATGTTCGAGCTCTTACGCTCGAACCCCTCTAACAATAAGTCCCCAAGGAAAAACTCACCGAAGAAACAAACTGGGGCTATATCGCCCATACGTCCACCATCCCAATCTCCAACCAAATATGGATAACACACAGAAAAATAATATAATACAGTAGAATTGTCGAGGTTTTAGAGCTAATTTCAATGAACTTGGTATTCTCAGCCAAAAATATAAACCTGCAGCTTTTTGCCTGCATTAAACTCTTTTAAAGAAACCTGAAACTCTGGATCATTCAGCTTTTAAGCATTATACATCGTATAATGCCTGGGTAGATGAAACTGATCTTCAAATTCGTGGAACGTCCGTCTTGGTTAGAAACGACATTATTCACAGTCCTGTATCTTTGCAATCAAATTTACAGGCTGTAGCGGTACGCCTAACCTAAGACAAGACAATCACTTTATGTTCTATTTACGTTTCACCGAGTAAAATGCTACAACTGAATGATCTTGAGTTACTAGTCCAACAACTCCCAACTCCGTACATTTTGTTGGGTGATTTTAATGCGCATAGCCCTATTTGGGCTAATTCCTGCAGTCAAGAAGATGTAAAAGGTAAAACTGTAGAAGAATTCATTACAAAACATGATTTGTGTTTGTTTAATGATGGTTCAGACACTTATCTACACCCCGCATCTGGTTCGTATACATTGATTGATCTTTCAATTGCATGCCCTTCTATCTTCCTTGATTTTTCTTGGAGGGTAGAAGATGACTTGTGCGGAAGTGACCACTTTCCGATTGTGCTGGAGAGTGTAGTTCCGGCGGACGATGAGAGGGTGCCCAAGTGGAACTTTAAAAAAGCCGATTGGGACACTTTCTCATCGCTTTGTTCTGATCGCCTCACACGGGAAAACTTTCAAGATAGTGCTGACCAAATAGAACATTTTACAAACAAGCTGCTTGACATTGCAAACACAGTCATTCCTAAAACCTCGGCAAATCCAAAACGTTTCACCAAACCATGGTTTAATAATGAATGTAAATAGGCTATAAAGGAACGTAAAAAAACTGTACGGGAATTCAACAAATCACCAACCACAAATAATCTGAATAAACTTCGTATAAATCGGGCAAAAACACGACGGCTTATCAAACAATAAAAGAAAAGTTCTTGGGAAACTTATGTTTCTAAGATTAACCAGAAGACACCCATCACTCAGATTTGGAAAATGATTAAAAAGATTAAGGGAAAAGAAACAAAATCATCTGTACAACACTTGAAGGAAAACAACACCCTAATTACATCAAAAAAATAAATTTCAAACACATTGGCCTCCACATTTTCGAAACATTCGTCGTCGGAAAATTCTAACCCTGAGTTTGTCAAAATTAAAAAACAGCAAGAAAAACAAAAGATTAAATTTACATCCAATAACTTAGAGGATTACAATGAGCCTTTCGCTATGGAAGAGTTAAATAACTCTTTGCATAGAGCAAAGGATACTGCCACTGGTCCCGATGAAATACACTACAAAATTTTAAAACATTTACCACATTCCTCACTGGAACTTTTATTGTCAATTTTTAATGAATTTTGGGTGACTGGCCAGTTTCCACCTTCCTGGCGAAATGCTACAATTATTCCCATTCCAAAGCCTGATAAAGATCACAGCAACCCAAGTAATTACAGGCCTATTGCTTTAACAAGTTGTCTGTGTAAAACCATGGAAAGGATGATCAATGATCGACTTGTCTGGTTTCTGGAATCGAACAATCTACTTGCGAATGTTCAGTGTGGTTTCAGAAACCACAGAAGTACTGTGGATCATTTGATTAGACTAGAAACGTTCATAAGATACGCCTTTGCCAGAAAAGAACATGTGGTCGCAATTTTCTTTGACCTGGAAAAGGCATATGACACAACATGGACGTATGGGATTTTTAAAGATCTTTTTAACATGGGGTTGAGAGGGCGTATGCCTCTTTTTATTGAAAATTTTTTAAAGGACCGCCAATTTCGGGTTCGTGTTGGATCAACATTATCCGATCTGCACAAACAGGAATTGGGGGTTCCTCAGGGTAGTATCATATCTTACCCTTTTTTCGGTGAAAATTAATAGCATCATCGAGATAATTGAGAATATGGTAGATTCTTCGTTGTATGTAGATGATTTTTTAATCTGCTACAGCAGCAAGAAAATGAATGCTATAAAGTGCAAACTTCAGCTGTGCTTAAACAAAATTCAAAAATGGGCCATAGAAGACGCTTTCAAATTTTCAAAGATGAAAACAAATTGTGTTCATTTTTTGTAAACTTCGGAAACATCACCTCGATCCGGAGTTAAAAATTGATGGGAGTCCTATTAAAGTTGTTAAGGAAGTGAAATTCTTAGGTTTGTTGTTTGACAGCAAACTGAATTTCACTTCCCACATAAAACAACTAAAAGTTAAATGTAAGAGAGCTCTGAACCTACTGAAGGTTGTTGCTAGTACTGATTGGGGTGCTGACCAAAAAACTTTGCTCCATCTGTATAGATCACTTGTTCCATCAAAATTAGATTATGGTTCTATAGTTTACGGTTCTGCAAGGAAGTCATACCTAAAACCACTTGATGCTATTCACAATAGTGGTATTAGAATTAGTCTAGGGGCTTTTCGAACATCCCCAATAGACTCGATGCTTGTTGAAGCAGAGGAGCCTTCTCTCGAGAAGGGCAGAATTAAATTGTCTCTCCAATATGTGTCTAAACTTTTGGCCAAGCCTTCAAATCCTGCTTACAATTGTGTTACAGACCCTCAAAATGTTGATTTCTTTAACCGCCACCAGAAACATATTCCTACGTTTGGGAATTAGAATTAAACCCCACATGGAGTCCACCAAAATTGAACCACATACAATAAAAGAAAATCGTAAAACACATATTCCTCCTTGGCATCTTAAAAAACCTACAGTTATTTTGGACCTTGCTTCTACCAAAAAATCTGATACTAATTCCTTGCAGTTTAAACAAAAATATGCCGAAATAAAGTCCAGGTATAGTGCATATACAAGGATCTATACAGATGGATCTAAACATGGTGACAAAGTATCATCAGCTGCTGTTACTGGTGATCATATCACATCAATCAGAATACCGAATCAGAGTTCTATTTTCACAGCTGAAGTTAAAGCTATTCAAATCGCACTTGAGCACATCGAGAATGCACAGGAAAGAAAGTCGATCATCTTTTCCGACTCTCTTTCCTCTTTACTTGCTTTACTCAACCCCAGGTTGAAGAACCCTCTCATTTTGGAACTTCGTGAGAAGTTAACAACTCTCATGTCTGACCAATATGATATCGTGTTTTGCTGGTTACATGGACATGCAGGTATCGCTGGTAACACCAAAGCAGACAGTGCAGCAAAACAGGCTTTAACAAAGCCTCTCACTGATTTTAACATCCCTTTCAGTGATTTCAAACCACATATTAGTAACTACATCAGATGTATGTGGCATGCGGAATGGGATGGGGCAACAAATAACAAGCTCCATCACTTCCAACCAACAATTTCTGATCACTACCCTTCCAGTAACCTTTGTAGAAAAGATCATGTTATTCTGACGCGATGTCATATTGGTCACACACGACTTACACATTGCTTTTTGTTAGAGGGTTATATGCAACCAGAGTGTGTTCCTTGTCAGCAAGTGTTGTCAGTGGAACACATTCTTTTACATTGTACAGATTTTAATTATGTTAGAGGGCAATATTTCACAGTCGGATCTCTAAGAGATTTATTTTATTACACAAGCCCGCGTAAAATTATCTCATTTTTGTGTCGCCGCCCCACGAAGTGGGGAGCGACATATAGGGATTACTTTTGTCGTCTTGCGTCGTCCGCGTCACACTTTCTCTTATCTGCCACTCCTCTTTAACCTATGAATGGATTTTGATGAAACTTTCAGTGATTCTTTATCACATCATGGCATTGTGCACCTCCTATTTTATTTTTTGATCCGCTGTATTTTTTTCAGATTTATGCCCCTTTTCCACTTAGAATTCTGTCTGAAACTCTTATCCGCCACTCCTCTTTAACCTATGAATGGATTTTGATAAAACTTTCAGTGCTTCTTTATCACATCATGGCATTGTGCACCTCCTATTTTATTTTTTCCAGAGTTATGCCCCTTTTCCACTTCGAATTCTGTCTGAAACGCCAGGCGACACACGTCTTCCATGGAAGACTCACATCTAAGTTGAAAGTAATCAACCTTTTTAATAAATTTTGAAATTGTTTTTATTCTTTTAAAATTCAAGTCTTTTCATATCTATCTCACAGGTTGATTTACACAGCATTGTTTGTACTACACTAACATTGCGTTTCACACTCCTTAGTTTTATACCTCACATTTCATATTTCATCGACTGTTTTTAATTATTTCATGTGGATAATGGTCTTTTTTATAATTACATACTTTTATCGTCATGATGTGGCCTTGGCTGCTGATGTGGCGTTAAGCACCAATAAATAAATAATATATCACTGATTGATTATGATCTATCCACTGTTTATTTAGTATTCCTTCTCTGCCTTCCCTTGATCCCCCCAGTTAAGCTCCCAAGCTTTTTGGCTTGTTTTAATAAAAAATTTTTATAAAATTTATTGGGAGTTTAACGTTTTATACAGAAGATTTTTCTGTACATCCCCAGGGTTACGTCCTCACCCTTAGCGTGTTTAGGCATTTTGGTCATGCATCTTAAATCCAATGTATCGTTTTTTCTTCTTTCTTTACATACAATACTCTTGTTTCTGTTACTGACTTCGGGCCGTGTTGCCTGGGGTCTTGATTCCGGTGTTTTGTTTACATTACATTACTCTAGGTAGTTTCCTATTTTTGTTTAGGAACAACAGTTGTAACTAACATTAAATATTCTGATAGTGTGGTTGTTAATTTTACACAGTTTTTATAATTTTGTCCACACTTAGGCTTTTTGGGGCTCATCGTATCCCTTTGGGAACTTGGGCTCTTATATTAGGAAAATTTGTTCAAAAATTTTTATTTTATTTTTGAAAGAGTTTTTCTTTTGGATATATTTATTTCATTGATTATATTTAATGTTATCTTATATTATATGTAGATTTGGTGGTGGTACAATGACATATATTAGTATTTATGTAATTATTTTTATCTAATAGTATGGCAAATAGAGGAAACCTTTTTACTTACATTTACTTGGTCGTTGTAATGAGTTTACTTGATGTACTACCACTAATTCTACTCCATGTATCAGATTTGATAATCTGAATGACGGGCGTCATGGTTTGTGTTTGGCGAGTGGACACTATTGGTCCTATCACGGCGAGGAGACTTGGCTGGTCCTCTCGTCAAAAGGTCACTATAGTTTTTTACAGAGGAACAAGAACATGGTGTGGCTTCATGACGCCGTCAAGGAGTGTGTTGTCATCATCGCAAATCAATGAAGAGCTGGCGGCAAAAGTGCTCTAGGAATTAGACAAGTGCCAAGATCCTTAGTAGGATAGCTCGACCGGCAGATCTCACTCCTATGTGGGTGATGTGATGCCGGGTATGTCCGTAGCAGTCGAGAAGAGGAATAAGGGTGTAGCGAGCACTATAAACATACGAACATGCTCAGCCGGCAACGACGGAAAGGAGAAAGCACGGGAAGGAGGAGGTAGACAAGTTCTGAGGTATGCTCGTCCAGGTCTTCGTTGATCGCGAGCAAGAGAGAGGCCTCTCTCTCTTATAACAACATCTGGGGTCAGAGGTTGTTGGTAGAAACTTGTGTCAGTCAGACAAGTTCTGAGGTATGCTCGTCCAGGTCTTCCGTGATCACGAGCAAGAGAGAGGCCTCTCTCTCTTATAACAACATCTGGGGTCAGAGGTTGTTGGTAGGAACTTGTATCAGTCAGACAAGTTCTGAGGTATGCTCGTCCAGGTCTTACGTCCACGGGATGCTCCTTCCATAGACTGCTGGGTTGGGCCAGTCTTATAGCTTCCTGTATGTTCGAAAAGCACACACGGCCGCACAGGTCCATTGTCGCCAGTTAGCTTGAACGTTGAAGTAGTTACTCAGGCCTCTGAGAACTGTGACTCCAGATGTATACGATCCGGGCTAGAAAAAGAGAGATCATATAGTGTGGAGCTAACAATATGTTATGCAATTATGCTCACCCAGCGATGACGGAAGGAGGAAACCGGCAAGTTCTGCCTCCTGTCCTGGACGTCCCGTCTAATAGGCAGCCGGGGTCGGCTAGTCTTATTGTTTCCTCTACATAACGGACAAAGTGATCTTTATATTGCACAGGGCTATAAAACCCGATGAGTGGTTTCAGTTCCCTGTCGCAGGTGAAACGGTTAGGATTGGATACTAGGACCGTAACTCCAGATGTGTCACATATGCATTGTATTTAGAGCTAGTGGAAAAGTGCTCAGTGATTTAGAAAAGACAAGGGCCAGGCTTCAAAAGAGGCTTACGTCCCTTGTCTACAGCTAGCTCAACTGGCAGATCTCACTCGTATGTGGGTGATGTGATGCCGGGTATGTCTGTGGCGGTCGAGAGAGAATAAGGGTGTAGTGAGCACTGTTGATCGAATCCATGCTCACCCAGTGTTGATGGAAGGAAGAAGACGGCAAGTTCTGAGGTATGCTCGTCCAGGTCTCTCCGGACCGCAAGCAAGAGGGAGACCCCTCTCTCTCTTTCAACAACATCTGGAGCCGGGTGTTGTTGGTAGGTACTTGTGTCAGTCAGAGCTTACATACATAGCTATTGTCCGGTACGCTTAGTTCAATTTTTAGCCGAGGACGGCTACAGTTTTCCTTCTTTAGCGTCTATCTAGCACTCCCGACCGCACCTTGGTTAAGTGACTCAGGATTTCCAGTCTACATCGTCAAAAGGTCCATCTTTTGTGAAGAAAGTCACACCATCTAGTAGCCAAGGAGATGAGGCTTCATTCATCGGGTCGTCCGCAGTAATAACTATATGGGACTCCCTGTCCTAGGAGCAGCCGGCGAAGAGGCAATTCATGACCGCTGCTCCTCAGGCCTCTGTAACAGACTTGCTGTCGCAGTTGTGCAGCTAATCGCAGTATTCCTGCTAAGGCAGAAGCACTCAATGTCAGTCTCAAATCTTGAGCTGTTGCATGGTGCTTATTTGGTCCAGTCACCTGCCTGTTTAGATGCTGGTGACTGTGATTCTAACTGATTTGAACGTATAATGGAAATGATATCTTTTCCTTCCGGAACAACTCTTGGATGATATAGATGCCATACATTATCATTTCCTTGAACTTGTTCCAGTGATTCAAAATGCTGCGAGCAATTATGAGAAACCGCTAGAGTAGTTGGACGCTGACTTCATCCGGGTAAAAAGCAGGGTAATAAGATCTCTTTCCGGTTAAGTCTACACGGGTGTCACATGTCTTCGATTGTGTAGACGACACCATATTTAACTTCCAGCAGGAAAAAGTAATTCGGTTTCTTATATTCTTCCTCTGTATTTTTAATCGTTTGTGATTGTTCACATACTTTTAAAAACAACAGGGGAAGATGTGGAGAGTTCCTCTGTGTTGATTGAGCAGGCTAAGATCCTAGTTTTAGCCTTACCTTCATCATTTAGCTGTTCGCTCGGACGCAATTGAGAAGATAATTTCTTAGAGCGAATTTAGTCTCATGGTCTTATGTACTTTAATTTTAAGTACTGTCACGCATCGTCTATGGAAAGGAATTTTGCAGTCGTTGTACCTTTTAAAAGATTTTCCAGACCTAGTATTTATATCTCGGTCTTAACTAATGTTAAGTGGGAGTTATTCTGATGCAACGAAGCCTTGTGTCTTCATCTTTGCATTTGACTAGGTGGAAAACTTGCCATAGGTTGCTTTAGTCTTCCAACTCTAGTTTTTATGATAAGAATCAATTTTCGTCTCTTTAAGTTGGGGTCTAATTGTATCAACACCAGCAGAAAGAGTACGAGAGGTTGTCCTAGACTCTCATTGTCTATAAGGACTCATAGCAAAGGTATAGGTATACCTAAGTCTTTGATGGTAAGCTTTCATTATTGTAGGATTAAACTTCAAGAAAGCATCTATTCTTGACTCTTCAGGTTGGGGTCTAATCGACCACAACCAACAGAAGAGTAGAAGAGTTTTCCTAGACTCAATTCGCTTATAAGGGCTCATAGCGAAGGTATAGGTATCTCCTGTATATTTTTCTTTAGGATTGTCTATACAGCCACTTGGATAGGTTTCTCGTCAGACTGAGTTACTGATCAGACTCCCCTGAGCCGGTGGTTTGAGGCTCTATAGAACTCGGTCCGGCCGATTTTGACTGGAAATGGATAATTAGGTTATTTATGATTATCTTTCAGTCAAAAAGCGAACGTTCGGCAATTGTAGCGAGTATAGTTTTTTAGATCACTTGTTTTGTGAACTAGATAATGTCTCATGGGATTTATGATAGAATACATGCATCCCACTATTCATTTGGCTGGTTCATCTGTTGTTTCACAGAGCGAATTAAACAGCTGTTTGGCTTGCCTTTATCTGTTATCAGACGTATTAACAGCGATAGTTTTATGCGCCGGATGGAGTTGTGTGGAGCGGCTTGGAATGTTATTTCGATGGGTCGCTTACACACATGTCTACTCTAGTTATTAACAGGAGTGGTAGATGTTTTTCCCTCTTGACCTGTTTTAGAGAATCTTTTAACATAAGGTCAAGTTTGGGCATATATTACAGTTTTCTCAATTATTTCGGATGTGAGTTCATATATTGCGTTATATCCTGAGTTCGAGGGTCTCTCTATGCAGGGATCTTGGGGCCCTCGGTTATTGGAAATCACATATCAGTGATGTCTCATTGTTTACAATTACATCCTCGAATTTTTTTTTCCGTTCATGTATTTATAAACGCACATCAGAGTTTATCAGAAGAGAAGTAACGCTTCTTTTGTCATTATTTTTCAATAGAAGGGACGTTTGTGTTCATTCTGTTGTTAAATAAGTCAGTTAGCTATTCGTACTGCTTGGGTTATTTATCTTCCAATTAGCAGTCAATGCTTAAGATTTCAGCGCATAAGTTAGCGCTGGCTATATCTTGCGCTTATTCTAACTGTTTGGCTATTATATGATCTTATGTAGGATCTCTTCAGGATAGTTACGTTTTCGGCGTATGGGAATAATAGTTTCCATTACTTGTGTCTCTAGTATAAGGCTTTTGAGCACATACATAGACGCTCAGCTGTTTTCATGGGAATGAATGATAGGATATGTGTATACTTCTATTCATTTGTTTCTGTTGATTTCATTGAGGTTATGGGGTCTGCTATTGAGCATTCACCAGAAGCTTCCCCATTAGAGGGTTTTCTTCTTTAAGAGAAGTTTTATTCTTCATGTCATTCTCCGCTCTCAATGGCATTACGGAGTATTTCAGACGTGAAAGAGCTTTATGGTCACTATATTATTGCTGTCTGCACCAGCAATGATTAAGTAATGTGGGTGAGGAGGTTTCGACATATATTCAAATTCTTCCCCCCACACACACACACACACACACTCACGCTGTCGCGTATATATTTTTTAATACATACATACTTTGCGCCTGGGTCGTGTTGGATGGTGCCATCATAGGCATATATGCAGTTCTGTTGCATTTGTCTCCAGTATTTATTTTCTGATTTTGGAACCGGTTTATCATACCTACCTCCATTTCTAGATCCTGGTCTCTGTTTTGTCGGTTCTCAAATCGCATATTCTCACGTTTTTATAGTTGTAGATACCAAATAGTACACGTTGGAGAGTGCTTTATACCGGATTTAATATTACAGAGGCCTCCTGTGAATGATCTTGAAGCGTGTTTTCTCTGCAGAGATTGTTCATCTTATCCCGCTTTTGTATGTATATGTTATAAATAATTTCTCACTGATTTCGTTGTACCTGTATACGGCATCTGCAGTGCATATTTTATAGCGGATAATGTTAGTTACCAAAATCATCGCTATAGCCATTGGCTTGTGAAGTGGCGTTAAGCACCATTTATTATTAATGAATTAATTTTTTGAGTGCCTGATCGATATTTATTTATATTGTTTCCGGGTTCTGCTTATTGATTCCAGAGCTCTCCCCTCTTTCTTTTGAAGTGTTTGTCCACTTCTCTGCCTTATGGGGTATGTAACTATTGAGGAAGCTGTCTTGTCGTACTTTGTTCGGCTATCAGCTGCAGTATTATTGTGTGGCGTAGGTTTATGGGAAATTTTCTCTTATTCTCAGTATGCCATAATAATTTTTAGGGCCTAGTCCACACTAGTTTCAAAAATGGTTTATTTGTTACATCCTGATTAACATTACTTTATGCTTAGATGTAGGATTTACATAATTGGGATCCATATTATGATATGTCTCTTCTATTATGGTATTAAGAGATATACATGTAAATTCTAATTTCGTCATCATGGATTGAAGGATTTGATCTACTATTTCGTAAGTTCTGGGCCCTCCACCTTTTTACGATTCAGCGAAGTCTGGGTCATTGGTTACAGTATAAAAATATGAAAAAAATTATAGTAATTTATATATTTTTTACACTTACCAATGACCCAGATGGGAATGGCCCTCCCATGAGTGGGCAGTACTGGGCACTCATACCTCCCCGCTGACTTATTATAATCTTTTTTTTTACAAAGAATGATTTTATTAGCGCCAGATTCGGTGACTTCCTGGCGTCTGCGGATGCGTGGAGGGTAAAATGTATGGAGGGCCAGATAGGACTTCTAATTTTCGGTTTTGCATGCAAATTTTGGGGATTGGGAGGCAAAATTTGTGTTTGGCCCTAGATATTTTGGGGTTAGCATCAGTTGAGTCTAGGTCATTGGTAAGTATAAAAAATCTATAAATTATTATAAATTTTTTCATTTTTTTTTTTCTGTCAGCATGCTTTTCAGGGATAATAATATTTTATTCAAACCTTTCCATGCTTAGTTACTTGAATTTTGGACTTTTGTGTACAGGTTTTTGACTTTTGAGTGCTGGTTTTGATATTTGTCTTTCTTTTCTTCCAAGGAGTAATTTACCTTGCAGTATATTGCCATGGTTCCAGTTTTATGTTAGAATGCTTCTTAGGGCCAGTATTATATTATTTAACCCTTTCCCTACTAGTACTTATTAGTCCCCTACGGGAACTGTAAGGGGACTATAGGATTGCACTCCATCTGTGTGTCCATCTGTCTATCCGTCCATCTGTCTGTCTGTTTTTATGTTACCACCTCTCCCTCCAACATGCTTTAAGCTACACCTTTCATATTTGACACATGGATAAATGGTTCTGAGGGGATGATGCACGCTCAAAATTTTAGTTTCAAAATCCAAGATGGCGGCATGGCGGCCATTTTTGTTGTGTTTTTTAAAGCTTTTTTCTCTATTTTATGTTACCACCCCTCACTCCAACATGGTTCAAGCTACACTTTTCATATTTGGCACATGGATAGAGGGTTGTGATGGGATGATGAACGTTCAATATATTTTTATACTGTACCAATGACCCAGACTTAGCTGGTGCTAACTCTAAAATATTTAGTGCCAAACGCAAATTTTACCCCCCAATCCCCCAAATTTGCATCTAAAACCAAAAATTACATGTCCTATATGGTCCTCCATACTTTTACTCCACTGCGCATGCGCAGTGTCAAGGAGGTCTCGAAATTGCTGCCAAAAGTCATTCTTTGTTTGGCCCTCAATATAGTCACACTTCACTGTTATTTGTGCTTGTAAATCTCAGTTTTAAAGATGTCAGACACATAATTATGAAAGAAATGGTAGATATATGGTGGAAATAGAAGGTGAAGAGGAAAAAACAGTGGAAACAAATGTTCAGGACTGTAACTTATAATTATTTTACGAAATTATTCATGTTACCTATTTTCGAGGCATGACCTTGTTGTGGTCATTCTTGCTATGAATGTTCCATTGTTTAATCAGTGTTTCCTCTCTCCCTTTCCTTTATTCCCCCCTAGCTATTCTCCCATGCTTTTGGCTTATTTTTTGTAATGTTTATTACTAAAATTTCTTGGGAGTTTTGGCTTGGTAACAGAATTATTTTCTGTTGTTTTCCCCATGTTTACGTCCTCACCCCAGGGGTGTTTAGGCATTTTGGTCTGCATCTACCATCTGATGTTCAACAGTTTCTCCTCTGGATGCCTCTGTTTTGCATCAGATAGTATTTAATTGGTAACTGATTTTGGGCCATGTTTGTTTCAGTGCCTGGAATCATGTTTCCGATTTCTTAACACTTTTGCTTATGTTGACAACTGTTACTTCTGACAGTGATTACTTGTCTTCTGCTTAATTTAGTTCATAGCAAGATACATTAATATTGTCTGTAAGTGTTACATTAATTTTTCAAAATCATTAAAAAATTTTGTCCACACTTAGGCTTTTTGGAAATCCTTTGGGCTCAAGGTTCCCATTGGGAACTTGGGCTCTTCTGAAAATTTTTTCAAAAATTTTTTTTCGAAAATTATTTTCTTTTGAAATGTTATAATGAATTATAATATATTATGTATATTTATTTCAAGGGTTAGTGCGAGTAATATGACGGTGTATATTTTTTCTGGTTGGAAAAAATATTCTTCATTCGTAAAGCGAGGATATCTTCCTCTAATTCACAAGTTCATTGTGTTTCTTATAGTCAATGTAGTCGCATTAATTCTTGCTCTCTGTGTGTTGATTGATATGACAACGTTGGAGACGTGTGTCACGGTATTTTATTAGCGGTGAGGGAGGGGTCCATTATGGTCCTCTCTCCGTAGGGTCACTATATATTATCAGTTTCTTTTTCAGAATTCAGAGTGATGTTTTCGTGATGTCTTCAATAAGTGTGTCTCCGTCGTTGCAGTAGTAGGGCTAGCGGGAAGTGCTCAAGGTATTACAACAATTGCTGGGAGTTAGCTAGTTCTATCGAAGGCATTGTCACCCACTAGTCTGCCCGGTGTCGCGTCCATTCTCCAGGAAAGAATGGTACAGCACCCGGGTTAGTCTGTTGCGGTCCAGGGAAGCAGATTGGGTGATGCGAGCACTATAAAACTTCAGATGTACACACCCTGCAACGACGGATCTGAGGATAGTACGGAGGAAGCCTTCAGTCCGGTAGCTAGCTCGTCCAGGTCCCCCGGACCGTGAGCGAGAGAGGCACCCTCTCTCCTGCATCAACATCTGCACTGCAATGTTGTTGTATGTTGTTCCCTTAGTCGGAGCTTACGTCCACTTCTCCTGCTCTGATCGCTCCGTCGCATGACAGTCCGATGTGGCTGTTATATTAGCTTCCTCATCCTCGTCAACACACACGACCGCAACTTGGCTATGTGACCACAGATTTCCAGGGGACGTTCGCATTTTATATAAATGCAAGACTGAACGTCCCTGGTGCTCCTGCTTCGCCGACCAAGGAATACACGTCGACCAGGTCACTCCATCGGCTAGCCAAGGATACGAGACCTTTCCAGTTGGGACGTTCGCATATTATATAAATGCAGGAATGAACGTCCCGGGAGCTTCCAGCGGATATTACACGTAGGGCCGCGGGTCCACAGGTCTCATAGGGTAACATGAACTAGGTATTGTTACCGTGAAGTTTTTGTAAGTGTGCTTCTGTTGTCACAGTCAATGAAGAGCTAGCGGTAAAGTGCTCATGCAGATTAGTCAATTGCCTAAGAGGTCCCAAGTAGGATCGACGGCATTGGCGTCCGCTAGCTCGCCCGGTGTCGCGACCATTCACCGAATGGCTCAGCACCCCGGTTCGTCCGTTGCGGTCCAGGAAAGAGATTTGGGTGATACGAGCACTATAAAATACAATGTGCACACCCAGTGACGACGGATGCGAGCCTATTAGTCCGGTTCCTAGCTCGTCCAGGTCCATCGGGCTGCGAGCGAGAGAGGTTCCTCTCTCATATTACAACATCTGGGCCCAGATGTTGTGGTACAAAACGTTTCTCAGTCGGAGCATACGTCCTCTGCTCGGGACGCTCTGTTATATAGACAGTCCGGAGAGACTGCTCTTTCGGCTTCCTCATCCTCATGGCAGCACACGCGACTGCACCTTGGCTATGTGACCTGTGATATTCAACCAACATCGCCGACCAGGGATTCTACGGCGACCAGGTCACGCCATCCGGTAGCCAAGGATACAAGGCCTTCATACTCCAGACGTTCACATATTAGATGTATGCAGGAGTGAACGTCCAAGGAGCTTCCAGCGGCTAAATCCTATAAGACCCCAGCTCCACAGGCCTCTGTTACGGACATGCTATCGCAGATAGCACAAATTATCGCAGCATCCCAGCAACCGACAGTAACTCTGTCGGATCAGGAATTATCCGAGGAAGCTGGGTTGGTATGTTCCACTGCAGGTTCAGGCACGGACGACCAAGAATTACAAGTGGTCCGACAGGATGGCGAAAGGGATACGGATGAGTTGTATTTTCCCTTTTTGGAACAACATAATTGCTGTAGAGTGCATCCGGCATTATCATCTGACATTGTTCCTCCATACCAAAATGCTGCGTTTCCGGATAAGAGACTGATAGTGCCACTGGACACAGAATTCTTAATCAGTTTAGGGACATCATCGCTCAGTTTCCAACATAGTCCAGATATGTCTCACGGACATTTGATCTGTTGAACGACGCTATATTATTTAACTTGCTACCAAAATGGGCAGGTCAGGTTTCTTATCAGCAGTATGCTTTACATCTGCCTTTCATCAATTCAGTGAATATTTTGAAACGGCAGGACACAGCATTCTGAGAGTTCTCTGCGTCTAGACGACCAGGTCAGGACCTAGTATTGTTTTTTACTGTCATCTTTGTCAATTCCAACCACGATGTTGGAAATAACAATATCGTCTAGCAGGGTCAGCTTAGACGCATCATCGTATGCAGATCACCTTACCAGAACGTTATCATTACGTCTCAAAGGGAAAAGAATTCTAGGATGATAATATCCTTAAGAGTTCTTTCAAGGGCCTCACGTAAAACTCCGTCCTTTAGTGGCAATATGCAGTTGGTTAGACATGACGTGGCCCTGGCTACATCCACGCGTGTAGATAGTAAGGTGAAAAACTCTCTCAGAGTCGCTCCAGTCTCCGGAGAGTTTTCTTCGACGGCAAGCTTTCCGCAGTCTATGATCCTTTAATTAAGAAAGCTTTAGACTCTCTGCTATTAAAATTTGCTTCTATATAGTCGGATTCAGCAGAGAAGAGTAGGACAGGCACTTCTGGGACGAATACGTCCAAGGGAAGTTCCTATAAAGGTTCCTATGCATCCTCTAGGTCCTATTCTAGAGACCGTCAGGGTAGCGACTCATATAGGGGCCGTAATTACGGTCAGACATCCTAGGTCGACGGGGCGAGGTGCGGGCAGTGGAGGACATGGCTTTTCCTTCCGCAAGCCTTGCAGGACCAGGAGGTAATGGTTTTAACCTCTATCGTGTACTAGTGAACGGAAGACTGTCAAGTTTCTCAATTATTTGGGAATAGATTACGGACGTCCCTTGGATTCAAGGGGTGATTTCGAAAGGACTAAATTGTTCCTCAAACAAAATCCTCTGTCAACTCGGAGTCCACGATGGACTCAGCTTCCGCCAAGTCAGTAGGATAGAGGCTCGCTTCCATCAGAAGTCTAGTCTCTTCTGGTATGATTGCGATGGAGATCGTAGAAATCTAGGAATTTCCAGGTTTCTACAACCATCCTTTTCTGGTTCCAAAAACCAGACGGCTCGTTCCGTTCACTCATTATTTGGAACTGGATAAACAAGCTGGTCATGGCTCCAAGTTTATATATGGAGTCCACCCGATCAGTCAGAGCGAGTATTCGGGTCTACGATTATGCTACATGAATAGATCTCAAGATTCATACTTTCATGCCATGGTACATCAGACGTCAGAAAGTATCTTCGCTTCCTTATCATAGGAGTCGTATATCAGTTCCGAGCAATATGCTTCGGTCTGAATCTAGCCCCCTGGGCCTTCACTCGAATAACGGACTCGGTAATGACTCATTTCCGAACTTATTCGTCTGTGATAATGTTGGCCTACCTGGACGACATTCATACAGGTACGGCAATGAGTTAATGCTTCAGAACTATGTGAAGAATCTGCTTCTATTGCTCCGACGTCTCGGTTTCTTAAGTAAACGAGGAGAAGACGGATCTGGTATCATCCAAGTCATTCACCCACCGGGGGATGAGCTTCGTAACTCACAACTTTTTCGTTCGTCTGCCGTCACCCAGAACAAAATTATTCAGTTGTTATGCTCACTATTGTCTTCGCTCAGACAAAGTCTCAGTGAGAGATCTTATGAGACTGATACGTTTAGGTGGGACTGCCGTGATTTTATTCCGATGGGGCAGTTACGCATTGGTCCTCTCCAAATTTCTTTAATGCAGTATTGGAGGGTGAAGATTCTTTCGCTCGATACGGACATCGTCTTGTCAAGTCAACTGCAACTGCCGGATCCGAGTTTTACAGTCGTGACGGATGCCAGTAAACAGGTTGGGTCGTTTTCATTGAGCCCAACGGATTGAAGTGCCAGGGTCTTTTGATTCCGTAGTTCCTTATCAAGCACTCAAACATCAAGTATGATGTCATTTTGGCATGCGCTACGTTATTGGATAACGTAATTATACCCCCGCTTCGAAGAAGTGGGGGCTATATAGGAATCGCCCTGTACGTCTGTACGTCCGTCCGTCCGTCCGTCCGTCCGTCCGTCTTTCCGGACATGAAATTCTTGTGTGCGCAACTCCTCCTACATTCATCAATCAATTTGGACAAAACTTTTCAGACATCATCACTACTAAGTGAACATGCGCATATTCCAAGATTTTTGATCTGCGACAATTTTCTCCCTTTGACTTAGATTTATTGTGTCTTTCCATCCGAACAAATTCTTGTGTGCGCAACTCCTCCTACATTAATGAACCGATTTTGATGAAACCTTTCAAACATCATCTCTACTAAGTGAACATGTGCATATTCCAAACTTTTTAATCTGCGACAATTTTAACCAGGTTATCTCTCTTGAACTTTGATTTAATATGGGTTTCTACATGAAATTCTTGTGTGCGCAACTCCTCCTACATTTATCAATCAATTTGGACAAAACTTTTCAGACATCATCACTACTAAGTGAACATGTGCATATTCCAAGATTTTTGATCTGCGACAATTTTAACTAGGTTATCTCCCTTTGACTTAGATTTATTATGTCTTTCCGTTCGAACAAATTCTTGTGTGCGCAACTCCTCCTACATTAATGAACCGATTTTGATGAAACCTTTCAAACATCATCTCTACTAAGTGAACATGTGCATATTCCAAACTTTTTGATCTGCGACAATTTTAACCAGGTTATCTCTCTTGAACTTTGATTTAATATGGGTTTCTGCATGAAATTCTTGTGTGCGCAACTCCTCCTACATTTATCAATCAATTTGGACGAAAGTTTACAGACATCATCACTACTAAGTGAACATGCGCATATTCCAAAATTTTTGAGCTGTGGCAATTTTAACTAGGTTATCTCCCTTTAACTTAGATTTATTATGGGTTTCTACATGAAATTCTTGTGCGTGCAACTCCTCCTACATTTATCAATCAATTTGGACAAAACTTTTCAGACGTCATCACTACTAAGTGAACATGCGCATATTCCAAGATTTTTGATCTGCGACAATTTTAACCAGGTTATCTCCCTTTGACTTAGATTTATTATGTCTTTCCGTTCAAATAAATTCTTGTGTGCGCAACTCCTCCTACATTAATGAACCGATTTTGATGAAACCTTTCAAACATCATCTCTACTAAGTGAACATGTGCATATTCCAAACTTTTTGATCTGTGACAATTTTAACCAGGTTATCTCTCTTGAACTTTGATTTAATATGGGTTTCTGCATGAAATTCTTGTGTGCGCAACTCCTCCTACATTTATCAATCAATTTGGACGAAAGTTTACAGACATCATCACTACTAAGTGAACATGCGCATATTCCAAAATTTTTGAGCTGTGGCTATTTTAACTAGGTTATCTCCCTTTAACTTAGATTTATTATAGGTTTCTACATGAAATTCTTGTGCGTGCAACTCCTCCTACATTTATCAATCAATTTTGACGAAACCTTTCAAACATTATCACAACTAAGTGAACATACGCATATTCCCAAATTTTTGATCTGCGACAATTTTAACCAGGTTATCTCCCTTTAACTTGGATTTATTATGGGTTTTCAAATGGGATTCTTGTGTGTGCAACTCCTCCTACATTAATGAACCGATTTTGAATACATGTTGCACATTGTAAATGTGTTTTTCCAAATGTAAACCGTATATGTGTGGGCTCTTTAAGTATTCAGTGCTGTTCTGTGGAAGGCCACATGCAAATACAAATTTCAACAACAAAAAATGATCTTTATGTATACTTTTCCTTATGGCCTTCGCCTACATGATCAGAAGTGCATTCCTCTAAAAACCCAAAGCGGGGGTATTAATCACCTTCAGTGATAGTTCTAGTTCAGAATGTTCATATGCTAATTCTGTCCGACAACTCAACGGTATTAGCGTATTTTCAGAATTATGGAGGCACTCATTCCATCCTGTTATTCATGTTAACGGAATGAATCTTTCGGTTGCTACTAGAACATCAAGTTCTGCTATCAGTCCGTCCTGTTCCAGGTCATCCGAACGTATTAGCAGACTCCTTCATGGAGGGCCGTTTGTTGCCGCCAGAATCGGCTTTCAACAAACAAGTTTTCAATCAGATTGCTACCAAGGTGAGCGGCCAATGATCGACTTATTCGCGACGCATCTCAACAATCAGTTGCAGACGTATGTGTCATTATGTTTGGATCTTCAAGCATTTGCAATAAACGCTCTATCGATCTTGTTAGATGGAATAATAAGATATGCGTATCTTCCAGCGCTGTTGATTCAGCAGATTTTGCTCTAGTGTAATTATTTCAATGCAAATTCTGTTGGTAGCTTCTCTAGCTCCACAAAGACTGTGGACTAATTTACTCAGGCGTCTATTGTGGGACATGCCATGGAAGCTTCCTCCACATTTCGGTCCACTCTGGTCAGATGGATTCAATCTACAGTCAGTTCTGCTTATGTTTATATCTTTATTCAGCAGTCTGTTTTTTAGTTTAAGCTCATGAAGTAAGAGTTCTTCTACTTCATGGGCTTAAGCTATTAATATTGTTATTACAGATTTAATGAGGGCTGCATATTGGTGTTAGCCCTCCATTTTCACGATTTTGTATCTGAGAATATTGAGTCCTTTTCTGCAGATCTACATTGTTTAGGTCTGCTATTTTTTGCTCAGAATGTCGTCTACTAAACAGTGGCAATTATTTGTGTATAGGCTTTCGGTTCCGGCAGTGACTCTGTCCTGCTGCCCTCTTTGCTCTGGAGTATTTGATCCAGGGCAAGGGAAAGGGGGGGGGGGGCGTATGTTCCCTTAGGTCACCTGCCTTGTAGTGTAAAGCAAGGGAATACCTCCCTTGGACTTAGTAATTCCGTGTCGGTTCCGAGATGATTTTTATTTTTTAAGTGTTAATTGGTCTGAAGCATTCGTATATAGCATGTGATTAATTGAGCGTTAATATACAATTCTCGAACACTTTTAAATGAGTATGTAGAGTCTCATTTCTCTAGACTCCCGTATTTATCGGCTTTCCTTAAAACATATTAGTATAAAGGGTTATACTAGATGTTTATAGAGATCATTGATGTTATTGTGCTCAATTACAGAATAGTATTGTGTCTTTCTTTTTTGTTACAAATAAGAAAGATACATGTAAGACTATCTCTCCTTTTGTCCTTAAGGGGATAGGTCTGTTACAGGTAATTGAGTCTATTGGATTTTCCTTATGTCCTAGGCCCTCCAACCTTTTTACTATTCAGCTAAGTCTGGGTCATTGGTACAGTATAAAAATGTTAAAAAATTTATAGTAATTTATATATTTTTTATACTTACCAATGCCCCAGACAGGGATGGCCCTCCCATGAGTTGGGAACTCATTCCTCCCCACTGAGTACATAACGCTTACCAGGCACTGGTTGTAAGAATGACTTTTGGTGGCAATTTCGAGACCTCCTTGACACTGCGCATGCCCAGTGGAGTAAAAGTATGGAGGACCATATAGGACAAGTAATTTTCGGTTTTAGATGCAAATTTTGGGCATTGGGGGGTAAAATTTGCGTTTGTCCCTAAATATTTTAGAGTTAGCACCAGCTAAGTCTGGGTCATTGGTAAGTATAAAAAATATATAAATTGCTATAAATTTTTTAACTTTTTTTTCAAAATTCAAGATGGTGCCATGGCAGCCATTTTTGTGTTTTTTAAGCTTTTTTTCTCTATTTTATGTCACCACCCCTCCCTCCAACATGGTTCAAGCTACACCTTTCATATATGGTACAGGTATAAAGGGTTGTGAGGGGATTATGCATGCTCAATATTTTTTTTTCAAAATCTAAGATCTGTCTGTCTGTCTGTTCGTCTGTCTGTCTGCCTGTTTTTATGTTACCACCTCTCCCTCCAACATGCTTTAAGCTACATCTTTCATATTTGATACGTGGATAAATGGTTCTGAAGGGATGATGCACACTTAATATTTTTTTTCCAAAATCCAAGATGGCGAAATGGCGGCCATTTTTGCTGTGTTTTTTAAGCTTTTTTTTTCTCTATTTTTATGTTACCACCCCTCCCACCAACATGGTTCAAGCTACACTTCTCTCAATTCTCAATTTTTAGATTCCATTCACATTTGAAATCCTGTCTGATAACCTGTATTTTACCCAAACCACCCCCAGATCTGACACTCCTGTTGAATGTTGTCATGAAACCCGAATTGTCCCCAAGCCGAACCGTCCCCAATTATTTTACCAAAACTGACAACCCCCCCCCCCCCCCCCCCCCCACCTGGTCTGATACTCCTGCTGACTGTGGTCATGTCTTATGTGACAAAAACACCTTATGTCACAAAAGCGTCGTAGGGGCTAATACCACCTCGGTGGTCAAACACTTGTTTACTTTAATTTTGGACCTTTGTGTGCAGGTTTTGACTTTTCTGTGCAGGTTTTTGACTTTTGTGTACAGGTTTTGAAATTTTGTCTTCAAGTGGAGTTTTACCCTACTGGCATATTGCCATGGTGGTTACCTTAACATTTCAAGGTATTTTTCTCAATTTTAACCCTTTGAAACAAATGTGATACTTTTTTTACTTTTATGTGCAGGTTTTGAGGTTTGTCTTTCTTTTCTTCCAAGTGGCGGCTTACCTTGTAGCATATTGCCATGGCTCCTATTTTATGTTAGGATTTTTCTTGGGGCTAGTATTATATTATTTAACCCTTTAGCTGCTTATTTACTTTAATGTTGGACTTTTGTGTGCAGATTTTTGACTTTTGTGTGCAAGTTTTTTATATTTTTGTTAAGTGGAGTTTTACCTCACTGGCATATTGCCATGGTGGTTACTGTAACATTTTCAGGGTATTTTTCTAAATTTTAACCCTTTGAAACAAATGTGATGCTTTTTTGACTTTTATGTGCAGGTTTTGAGATTTGTCTTTCTTTTCTTCCAAGTGGATATTTTTCAAGGAGAGTTTCACCTTACTGGCATATTGCCATTGTGGTTACTGTGACAGGATATTTTTCTCAATTTTAACCCCTTGAAACAAATGTGATACTTTTTTTACTTTTATGTGCAGGTTTTGAGGTTTGTCTTTCTTTTCTCCCAAGTGGCGACTTACCTCTTGTAGCATATTGGCATGGTTCCTATTTTATGTTAGGATGCTTCTTGGGGCTAGTATTTTATTATTTAACCCTTTAGATGCTTATTAGTCCCCTAACGGCATCGCCGGAGAGGACTATAGGTTTGCACTCCGTCCATCCATCAGTCTGTCTGTCTGTCCATCTGTCTGTCTGTCCGTCTGTCAGTCTGTCAGTCACACTTTAGTTTTCCGGAGTTTTTTTGGAAACGCTTCAACGGAATGATTTCATTTTTGGTAAACTACTATAGAACGATGACTTACAGATCAAGTTTGAGTTTCATGCTGATTGCATTATTCTTGTGTGAGTTATGGCCCTTGGAAATATGGGAAAAAGCACCAAAATATCAGTTTTCCGGAGTTTTTTTGGGAACGCTTCAACGGAATGATTTCATTTTTGGTAAACTACTATAGAATGATGACTACAGATCAAGTTTGAGTTTCATGCCAATTGCGTTATTCTTGTGTGAGTTACAGACCTTAGAAATATGGAAAAGACCAAAATATCAGTTTTCTGGAGTTTCTTTTGAAACGCTTCAACGGAATGATTTCATTTTTGGTAAACTACTATAGAGCGATGACTTACAGATCAAGTTTGAGTTTCATGCTGATTGCGATATTCTTGTGTGAGTTACGGCCCTTGGAAATATGGAAAAACACCAAAATATCAGTTTTCCGGAGTTTTTTTTGGAAACGCTTCAACGGAATGATTTCATTTTTGGTAAACTACTATAGAAGGATGACTTACAGATCAAGTTTGAGTTTCATGCTGATTGCATTATTCTTGTGTGAGTTATGGCCTTTGGAAATATGGAAAAACGCCAAACTATCAGTTTTCAGGACTTTTTTTGGAAACGCTTCAACGGAATGATTTCATTTTTGGTAACCTACTATAGAAGGATGACTTACAGATCAAGTTTGAGTTTCATGCTGATTGCCTTATTCTTGTGTGAGTTATTGCCCTTGGAAATATGGAAAAGCGCCAAAATATCAGTTTTCCGGACTTTTTCTGGAAACGCTTCAACGGAATGATTTCATTTTTGGTAACCTACTATAGAACGATGACTTACAGATCACGTTTCATTTACACTCTGTCCAACCATCCGTCAGTCTGTCAGTCAGTCTGTCGGTCGTTTTTTAGTTTTCCGGACTTTTTTGGAAACGCTTCAACGGAATGATTTCATTTTTGGTAACCTACGAAAGAACGATGACTTACAGATCAAGTTTCATTTACACTCTGTCCATCCATCCATCAGTCTGTCAGTCGGTCTGTCAGTTATACTTTAGTTTTCTGGACTTTTTTTGGAAACGCTTCAACGGAATGATTTCATTTTTGGTAACCTACTATAAAACGATGACTTACAGATCAAGTTTCATTTGTACTCTGTCCATCTGTCAGTCAGTCTGTCAGTCATACTTTAGTTTTCCGGACTTTTTTTGGAAATGCTTCAACCGAATGATTTCATTCTTGGTAATCTACTATAGAACGATGACTTACAGATCAAGTTTGAGTTTCTTGCTGATTGCATTATTCTTGTGTGAGTTATGGCCCTTGGAAATATGGAAAAGCACCAAAATATCAGTTTTCTGGACTTTTTTTGGAAATGCATCAACGGAATTCATGCTGATCATATCTAGGTTATAACATTTGTATAATTATTAATGCTCATTAGTCCGGTAGGGGACATTGTATTGCTTCAGCAATATGAGCGCTCTTGTTTACTTTAATTTTGAACTTTTGTGTGCAGGTTTTGTACTTTTGTGTGCAGGTTTTGATATTTTTTTTAAGTGGAGTTTTACCTCACTGGCATATTGCCATGGTGGTTACTGTAACATTTTCAGGGTATTTTTCTAAATTTTCACCCATTGAAACAAATGTGATACTTTTTTGACTTTTATGTGCAGGTTTTGAGGTTTTTCTTTCTTTTCTTCCAAGTGGATATTTTTCAGGTAGAGTTTCACCTTACTGGAATATTGCCATGGTGGTTACTGTAAGATTTTCAGGGTATTTTTCTAAATTTTAACCCTTTGAAACAAATGTGATCCTTTTTTTACTTTTATGTGCAGGTTTTGAGGTTTGTCTTTCTTTTCTTTTTTCTGGACTTTTTTTGGAAACGCTTCAACGGAATGATTTCAGTTTTGGTAACCTACTATAAAACGATGACTTACAGATCAAGTTTCATTTGTACTCTGTCCATCTGTCAGTCTGTAGGTCAGTCTGTCAGTCATACTTTAGTTTTCCGGACTTTTTTTGGAAATGCTTAACTGAATGATTTCATTCTTGGTAACCTACTATAGAATGATGACTTACAGATCAAGTTTGAGTTTCTTGCTGATTGCATTATTCTTGTGTGAGTTATGGCCCTTGGAAATATGGAAAAGCGCCAAAATATCAGTTTTCTGGACTTTTTTTGGAAATGCTTCAACGGAATTCATGCTGATCACATCTAGGTTATAACATTTGTATAATTATTAATGCTCATTAGTCCGGTAGGGGACATTGTATTGCTTCAGCGATACGAGCGCTCTTGTTTACTTTAATTTTGAACTTTTGTGTGCAGGTTTTGTACTTTTGTGTGCAGGTTTTGATATTTTTTTTAAGTGGAGTTTTACCTCACTGGCATATTGCCATGGTGGTCACTGTAACATTTTCAGGGTATTTTTCTAAATTTTCACCCTTTGAAACAAATGTGATACTTTTTTGACTTTTATGTGCAGGTTTTGAGGTTTTTCTTTCTTTTCTTCCAAGTGGATATTTTTCAGGTAGAGTTTCACCTTAGTGGAATATTGCCATGGTGGTTACTGTAAGATTTTCAGGGTTTTTTTCTAAATTTTAACCCTTTGAAACAAATGTGATCCTTTTTTTACTTTTAGGTGCAGGTTTTGAGGTTTGTCTTTCTTTTCTTCCAAGTGGATATTTTTTAAGTAGAGTTTCACCTTACTGGTATATTGCCATTGTGGTTACTGCGACAGGGTATTTGTCTCAATTTTAACCCCTTGAAACAAATGTGATACTTTTTTTTTGCTTTATGTGCAGGTTATGAGGTTTGTCTTTCCTTTCTTCCAAGTGGCGGCTTACCTTGTAGCATATTGCCATGGTTCCTATTTTATTTTAGGATTTTTCTTGGGGCTATTATTATATTATTTAACCCTTTAGCTGCTTATTTACTTTAATTTTGGACTTTTGTGTGCAGGTTTTTGACTTTTGTGTGCAGGTTTTGATATTTTTGTTAAGTGGAGTTTTACCTCACTGGCATATTGCCATGGTGGTTACTGTAACATTTTCAGGGTATTTTTCTAAATTTAACCCTTTGAAACAAATGTGATGCTTTTTTGACTTTTTTGTGAAGGTTTTGAGGTTTGTCTTTCTTTTCTTCCAAGTGGATATTTTTCAAGTAGAGTTTCACCTTACTGGCATATTGCCATTGTGGTTACTGTGACAGGGTATTTTTCTCAAGTTTAACCCCTTGAAACAAATGTGATACTTTTTTTTACTTTTATGTGCAGGTTTTGAGGTTTGTCTTTCTTTTCTCCCAAGTGGCGACTTACCTTGTAGCATATTGGCATGGTTCCTATTTTATGTTAGGATGCTTCTTGGGGCTATTATTATATTATTTAACCCTTTAGCTGCTTATTTACTTTAATTTTGGACTTTTGTGTGCAGGTTTTGAACTTTTTTTTTTTACTCCAGCCACCTCTTTACATTGGCCACCTGCTGGTGAGCCACGGGGTACTGATACCACCTCTAGTTTAGCTCACCTGACTGAAAGTCAGGGTGAGCTATTCTGATCACTTTTCATCCACCTGTCATGAAGGAGGTGTTTGGACCTTTCTCTCCCAAACCACTGGCCACATTTAATAGAAATTTCACATGTGTAGTGGTTTTATAGGGACATTTGGGTTTTTCTTCAAATTGGGTATCTGCTCGTATTGAGGAGGGGGTGAGGCCAAAATGCTCCAATTTTTTAAAAATATCTTCTCATGAACCAGCAGTAGCAGAGACTTGATATTTGGTATACAGCTTCCTTGAGGTGTAGACTCAAGTTTGTTCAAGAGAAGTTTGAGGTGCAATATTTGTCGTCGTTACAGGAGGGCAAGAATTTTTGCCCCCTCCAAAATTTCTATTTTCCAAACTGACAGGCTGATTTAAACCAAATTTGAAATGAAGTATTAGTGGTTCATAGGTACTTGATTTATGCAAATAAAATTTTTTCAAAAGCCTGTGGGAACCCCAGGAGCTAAAAATAGAAATATTTTCAAACTCCCATATTTCCCAATCCACACAGAACGGAGAGCTGTTATTTGGTGTGAAGCTTCCTTAGGATCAGTAGAATGGAATGATAAAAAAAAGGCCATCAATTATGTTAGGATGTTCTGGAGAGGGCATTGAAAAATGCTGTGTCAGCAAATTTGCAAAAATTATTAAAAATCTTTTCTCCAAAACCAATGGTCAGAATCTTTTGATACTTGGTTTATAGCTCCTTTTTGGGGGTCAGTTACAAGTGTGTTAAAATGAAGCCCATTGGTTCATATTTGGGCTCAGTACTGGGGAATTTTCTTTAAAAATCTTCTTCTTCAGAACCACCAGTCAGAATCTTTTAATGTTTGTTATCCATCATTGTTATGAGGGTCAGATTCAAGATTGTTCAAACCAAGTCCCTAGGTTATTATTTGGGCTTCCTATGGTAGCACAAATTTTAACTTAGTTCAATATCAGGAAATTTCTTTAAAAATCTTTTTCTTCAGATGCATTAGTCAGAATGCTTTCATATTTGGTATACAACATCTCTAGGGAGGTCAGATTCAAATTTGTTCAAATCGGGTCCCTACGTGTATATTTAGGCTTGCTATGGTAGCCCAAATTTTAACTTAGTGCAATATGAGGAAATTTATTTAAAAATCTTCTTCTTCAGATCTGGGAGTCAGAATGCTTTCATATTAGGTACACAACATCTCTAGGAGATTCAAATTCAATTTTGTTCAAATTGGTTTCCTGGATTAATATTTGGGCTCCCTATGGTAGCCTGAATTTTAACATTGGGCAATATGAGGAAATTTCTTTAAAAATCTTCTTCAAATCCACTAGTCAGAATGCTTTCATATTTGGTATACAATATCTCTACGAGGGTCAGATTCAACTGTGTTCTAATCGGGTCCACAGGTTAAAATTTGGACTCACTGTGGTAGCCCAAATTTTAACTTAGTGCAATATGAAGAAATTTCTTTACAATTTTTCTTCTTCAGATCCAGCAGTCAGAATGCTTTCATATTTGGTATACAACATCTCTAGGGAGGTCTGTTTCAACTTTGTTCAAATCGAGAGCCTGGGTTAATAATATTTGGGCTCCCAGTGGGAAGCCAGGATTGGCCATGTTGCTGAAGAGTTAGAAATTTTGTATTCCTTACCTTCTGGAGGTGTGTAACTAAGATTAATCCATATAGGTTGTATAAAGGGGTTTCAGGGTCTTCATAGGGGAGCTCCACATTTTACATTATGATCAACTGAAGAAAAAGCATGATGCTTGGACTATTTTTGTCACTCCTGAGGGACTCAAGGATTGACAATATATCCAATGGAGATGGATTGCTTAATGTAGACTCATTATTGTTTTGCTACCCTGGCCTCATTGCTTTCCACCCCCTTGAGATTTCTACTCATGTATGCAGCACAATTGACTTTTCTGCCCATTATGGCTTTTTTAGCTCACTTGACTGAAAGTAAGGGTGAGCTATTCTGATCACTTTTCGTCCATCATTGTACGTCGTGAAGGTGGTGTTTGGGTCTTCTTCTCCCAAACCACTGACCACATTTTAATGAAATTTCACATGAGTAGTGGTTATATAGGGCATTTGGGTTTTTCGTCAAATTGGGTTTCAACTCATATTGAGGAGGCGGTGTGGCCAAAATGGCCCAATTTTTTAAAAAAAATTCTCATGAGCCAGCAGTAGCAGAGACTTAATATGTGGTATGCAGCTTCTTTTTGAGGTGGAGACTAAAATTTGTTCAGGAGAAGTTCGAGGGGCAATATTTCTCGTCATTATAGGAGGGGGCAAGAATTTTTGCCCTGCTCAAAATTTCTATTTTCCAAACCGAGAGGCTGATTTGAACCAAATTTGATATGAAATATTAATGGGTCATAAGTACTTAATTTATGCCCAAAAAAACACCGGAGCTAAAAATAGAAAAAATTTCAAATGCTTATTTCTCCAAAAACTGCATGTCACTGAGAATTCTTATGTGGTGTGAAGCTTCCTTAGGAACAACAAAATAGAATGGTTAAAAAAAATTGCTCTTGGTTTTATCATAGGGTACTTTTTCGGAACTTTGAAAAAATGCTGAGCCAGCATTTTTTAACACTGTGGGTAATGGGGAAAACATTTAAGACTCTTCTTCTCCCAAATCACTGCTCTAAAAGCTTTCAAATTTCTCATATAACATCTTTGGAAGATTGTTTCACATGTTTGTTGAAGTCAAATCCATGGGTCCATATTTGGACTCTCTATGGCAGCCCAGATGTTTAAATTAGAGCAGTATGAGGAATATTCTTTAAAAATCTTCTTCAGATCCACCAATCAGAATCTTTTGATATTTGGTATGCAGCCTCCTTTGGGAGGTGAGATTCAAGTTTGTTCAAGCCAAGTCTCTGGGTTCATATTTGAGCTTCCTGTTTGAACTTAGTTCAATATGAAGAAATTTCTTTAAAAATCTTCTTCACATCCAGCAGTCAAAATGTTTTGATATTTGGTATGCAGTATCCTTAGGGAGGTGTGATTCAGGTTGTTCAAGTCAAGTCTCTGAGTTGATATTTGGGCTCCCTGTGGGAGACCGAATTGTAACTTAGTTCAATATGAGGAACATGCTTTAAGAATTTTCTTCACATCCACTAGTAAGAATCTTTTGATATTTGGTATACTGTATCGTTAGGGAGGTGAGATTCTAATTTATTAAAGCCAAGTCCCTGGATTCATATTTGGGCTCCCTGCGGGAGTCCGATTTATAACTTAGTTCAACACGAGGAATATTTTTTTAAAATATTTTTCTTCAGATCAGGTAGTCAGAATCTTTTGATATTTGGAATACAGCATCCTTAGGGAGGTGAGCTTCAAGTTTGTTCAAGCCAAGTCACTGGGTTCTCATTTGGGCTCCCTATGTGAGCACAAATGATAACTTATTTCAATATGAGGAATATTTTTAAAAAATATTTTTTTCGGATCCACTGGTCAGAATATTTTGATATTTGGTATATGGTTTTCTTAATGGAGCAAATGCAAATGTCTCCAAATCAGGACCCTTGGTTGATAGGTGGCAGTGTCAGGTGAGCGCTCTCGGGCCCCTTGGAGCCTCTTGTATGAATATTGAATTCATTAGCATCAATTTTTACTTTTACGAATTTTGAGCTCCGCACGATGACTTTCTCTGATTTGCAATACAGAGTGAATGAAGAAAGTAGAAACAACTTGACACGTGTATCTCGATGCAAAAGTCTTGTTTTTAAAATTATTTTAATTAAGCATCGGAAAGAAGATTTTAGAATAGAATGTTGAAAAATTGATTAAAAAATGTAAATTTGACAGGTTAATTTACATTTTGTAGTGCAGGTTAATCTTACTTGTACTTTTATTGCCAGTGCATCTAGTTCTGTCTTTATGAAAGAAATCCCATGGCAAAAGTCATAATGAAGCAATAAATATTTAATGAACTTTTGAAAAAAATGAATGACAAATGTGAGGTTGCTGAAATGTTAAGCTAGATTTTTATGTTAATTCAAGCAACCTTGCGTTTTGTTAACCTGCATATATTTTTTCTTAATATAACAAACTAAATGCTAAATAGAGATGTCTTCCTCTTTCATTACAAAAGTGGACAGAAAAAGGTGGTGATTCAATCAAAATTCTCAGTCCATTTTTCTCCCAACAACAGTGTAGAATATCACTTTTCCATAAAAAAAAAAAACGTGCCTCAGGCACTGCCTCAAGTTCTTTTTTTGTTTGTCTTTTTTTAATCAGTCTTGATCTTGCAATATCCTATATATAAAATCTGTATACACAATTGTAATTGTATTGTAATCAAATGGCAGTCCTACTGTAATTCGCTT
Source organism: Pictodentalium vernedei (assembly GCA_031216915.1). Classification (NCBI taxonomy): domain Eukaryota; kingdom Metazoa; phylum Mollusca; class Scaphopoda; order Dentaliida; family Dentaliidae; genus Pictodentalium; species Pictodentalium vernedei. Next base: position 415,510,571 of record CM062296.1, read on the forward strand.
AAGAAAGATAGCACGTTTGCTATTACAGTACTGTACCGTTGACACATTTAGTTTTGTTTGAAGTATATTCAGGGGATACAGGAAAAATGTCTTGAAGGCATCTGTTTACTTACCCTCAGTTTGTTCATCAACAAGATATCTTGTCTAATCATTGTTAGTCCATCGCATGACTGTTTATTGCATTATTCAACATGTCTGTCACTTCAAAAAGTGTTCTGTTGTTCAAAAAACTATGACTATGCTTAAGCTGTTACAAAAATTTCCAAAAAATTAATCATACTTGCTATAATAAGTACAGACACCTTTCTGTACTCATCAGTTTCGTCGAACTCCCTATGCCTGAAAGTTGTTGAAAATTAGCTGAAATATTTTGTAATGAAGATGTCTACCAAATGAAGACAACACCTTTGTCAGCAGAGGATATTAGAGTTGTATATATCATCATGATATGAAAAAAAATGCTTAATTCTTAGTAGCTCAAATGAAGAGATATAAAAAAATATTTGTTATATATATTTTCTAAGGTAGCAGAAAATAAAATGAAAAGTACTGGGGACATTATGTTGATGCTGCTGGATTGTAAAGTTAGTTATTTCATACACTGGGGGTTCTGATTATCAACCAGGATCATCCATTTGTCATATAAATAACACATAAGACTTGGTTCATATTGGAAAATAATATCAAATTAGGTGGCAAATATTTATTTGAAAAATCGATGGATATCACAAATGCTTGATAAAATAATTGAACAAATGCAGTTGATATATTGAATATTATTAATTATAATAAAATGGCCAAATATATGTACATAAATATATTACTCCATATTATTCAACAGAATTATTCTTCCAAATTATTCATTCTTAAATTAAAGCAGTGAAGAATTATTAGGTGAATGTTTAAAGGCACAGTATTTCAGCATTGTGTTTGCTTGGAAAATATAGGTTTCTCCGATTAATATATGTTCATCTAATGTTCAGCTGGCAAAATGTGCATTCATAGCTTGTTTCTGTAAACAATTAGATTCGTATTTAAAAGTGGTTCAGAGGTCAGAAAACGTTTTTGCTTTAACCCTTTACCTAACATATCACCTGCATCACCCATGTAATTTAGGAATTGAGCAATTAACCTTTTATCCAACGTAACGGCCAAAACCGTCCAGCACTATTCACAAAAATCACCATCCAATTTTCATTATTTTTTTCACTTTTTGTCTCAAAAACATAGCTTATGGCCCTCATTGTAATGAGCTCAATGAGCTCGTTCCAGTGAGGGGTCATAAGCTATGATTTTGATACAAAAACAGAAATAAATTAGTTATTCAAGTATTTTATTTGCAAGTGTTGTCTGCCTTTCATGTTAGATGAAGGGTTAACAAAAAAAAAAGCTCATTCAAATGAGAGGTCACATAATATGGTTTTGTTGGGATTTTTGGACAAAACTGGATAAAAATAATAAAAATAACAAATTTTTCTCTCTTGTGCATTGGATAAAGGCTTAACCAAAAGGGCCTGGATATATTTACAGATATTTCTACTTTACTATTGTCTGTGAGTCTAGTGGCTTAGAAGTCATTTTTCGCTTAACTTGACAAAGTTCAGATAAGCTAATGCCTTCGGGGTCGTCTCACTTACCCGGTTGCTATTGTTTCGGTAAAATGTGTGAAAATTCGGAAAATCAAAGGGAGATGGATTATAGTCAGTATCTAGTATGTTTGTTCGCTTGACTCATTTAATGCTTATTACTAACAACCAATAGGTGAGACAACTCAGATTTACCCATAAGTGCATTATATTAACCCTTTGGATCAGAGAGGCCTTTTTTTCCGGACCAGGAACATGATACGTTATCATTTTGTTAAGTTGGATGGCTCCTATATTAATGTGTGATAGACCATCCAATATTTTCAATGTGCAGCCTTAGAACGTGCAGCCCTAAGGCTGCACGTTGAAAATTTTAAATGGTCTACCCCCAAATAATGAATATGAGTCTTCCAATTGCTTCCATTGAAGTGACATGGGAGATACATGTACAGTCTACAGGTCATATTTATGAAGGGATTTCATCGTAACTTGGTAAGATGACTCCAGATAATGACTAGATAAGAACGTTCCCTATTGGTCGCGATCATTCAGCCATGATGGCTGCCCGAGCTCAAAACCCCGAAAACCTTTAGCACAGACTACAGGTCGCAATTATGGAGGGATTTCATTGTAACTTCGTAGGATGACTCAGTATGATGTCTAGATGAGGACTTCCCCTTTTGGTCGCGATCGGTCAACCATGATGGCTGCCTGAGTCCAAAACCTGAAAACCTTTAGCACAGTCTGCAGGTCGTATTTATGAAGAGATTTCATGATAACTTGGTAGGATGACTCTGTATAACATCTAGATGTGAATGTCCCCTTTTGGTCATGATCTGTCAACCGTGATGGCTGCCCAAGCCCGAAACCCAAAAACTTTTAGAACAATCTCCAGTTCATCATATTTAATATGGAGGGATTTCATTGTAACTTGTTAGGTTGACTCCATATAATTCCTAGATGATGACATCCCCTTTTGGTTGCGGTAGGTCAACCGTGATCACTACACAGGCCTAAAGCCCCAAAACCTTTAGCACAGTCTACAGGCCGTATTTATGAAGGGATTTCATTGTGACTTGATAGGATGACTCGTTTTGGAATAATTTCACTGCAACCTGGCAACTTTGGTTGACATACATTAACTGTGAGGGCCAGTTACATTAACTGTGGAGGGCACATTAACTCACCCTTCAATTCTTTAGTACAGTCTACACCTCAAATTATTTGTATTGAAAACACTGAGTCAGTACTGCTTATGAATACCCTTGATCATAGCCCTTACTGTATTTTGTTTTTATTTATCATTAATACAGCTGTGGTTAACTGGGGATGTCATATCTTGTGCAATAGACTGTGATAATGCGACCATTTCCTTTTTCAGGTGAGTTGACTTCATTTGTATTTTTTTTATAAACTTCAACGCACAAAAACTGTATGCTCTTTTTAGATTTTTAAAAATTTCTCATGTTTGAGATTTAGGGCTCTAACTAGCAACTTATTTTCATGTATCTGAACAACTAAACACTTCAATATATGAGTTACTAGCAGACAAACTTGACACAGTATATGCTGAGGATACAGCTAAGCCTGAAAAGTTCAAGTGTGTCAATGCATTTTTATACCCGCACTTTCAAAAGAAAATGGGGGTATACTGGATTACATGCGTGCGTGCGTGCGTGCGTGCATGCGTGCATCCATCTGTCCGTCCATCCGTTCGTGTGTGAGTCCATCCGAGAATATTCATAACTTAAGCAAATTATTATTTTTTATAATATTTGTTGGTCATAGGTATGCCCACACTAGTTATTTTTTTTTTTTATTACTTGTTCACTTAGAAATTGTGTCCGTCCGAGCCAGATTTTGTCTGTTCAGCCTGTATCTCGGGTATCGAATGTTCTGTTGTAATGAAATTTGTCATGCACACTGCTTATGATATAGGCTTTAAAAAAGGATTCAACGATATTTCTCACATTCTCCTTTTTAGAGTTATCCCCCTTTTTTGACTTAGAAATTGTAGGAAATAGACATTATCTGTCTGTTCAGCCTGTATCTCAGGTATGGGTTATTGGATTTCAGTGAAATATGGCATGCAGTTTGCCTTTGACAAAGGCTTCTGCCTCATTGCATAAAAGTTCCAAACACCAAACAATTTACAATACCTTTTCACTTAGAAATTGTTGGAAATTGTTGAAAACTTTCGAAGAAAATGGGAGGGAGGGGGGGGGGGGGGTATACAGGATTGCTTCCATCCATTTGTGCATCTGTCCGTCAGTCCGTACAAGAATATTCATAAATAATATTTGTTGGTCATAGGTATGCCCACACTAGGCGTTACACCATGTGGGGGTATGCACCGGACGAAAGTCCAGCTCTTGTCAGCAGTATATTTGTTATATATACTGTATATTTATTATGGTAGATGTAAGTCTGGGGCAGTTTAGTTTTAAGGCTGGTGGACCATACATATGTTATTCAGTTCAAGATATATCACCAGTCCTTTATGAACAAACTGAAGGTGAATTGTTGCTGAAATTCTTTGATCTTTATCTGGTGAAACTGCAAGGTCTGTCTATTAGGGCCCTATGATTATTCTAATTTCAGATCTGATCTTGAATGATCCCACACCCAATTCAATTTGATTTGATACGAAATCATGGAGATGTGGTCAAATCAAATCAACTGTGATTAACAGAATTATTGAAGATACCAAAAAAGATAACTAATGCTCATTCAAAACTAAGAAGGTCAATAATCTCCCCTACCCAAGCCTGGAAATAAGCAGACTGTCATCTGCAGACTGAGGTCCCCAGAGGGTGAATTCGGTGATGTTACTTGCACAGCCGGGTAGTGTCACTAAATGTACCCTCTGTGAACCTCAGTCTGAATCAAGGTCTCAAGTCTAAACAAAAAAGGAAGGATCCTGAGTATAAACTGGCACACTCTATGGGATAGCATCAGCAAATTCACCCTCTGGTGATCTCATTCTTCAAATGACAGATTGCTTATTTGAAGGCTTGCCCCTACTTTACCCCCTCCCCCCTCCCCCCCCCCCCCCCCCCACACACACACACAAGCACTCACACACACTTTTGGGGTGAAGAATGGCACATCTTCATCCCTTGTGATGCATGAGTACCAACAGGACATGACAACGATCACACAATGGTACACACCCTCATCCCATTCCTGAAATCTTCACAGAATTCCCTCTGTAGTTAGGACATCAGTATTCTTGCAGTATATTCAGCTCACCAACGAAGTTGTGTGAACTTATGTCATGACCCGAGTGCGTCGGTGTCAACTGGTGTTAAAGTTATTGTACAAGTCCACTTTGACTTTCAGCCCTGTTGCTATGCACCTCATACTGAGTTTCTATGCCTTACAGTTACCCACAGACCTTTACCCAGTGATATTTTAGTGATTTTTAGTGTTTTTGCTATGTTAGACTTTTTTTGTCAGTGTGGACTTTGAAAATTTCTGACCTGTTTTGCTGTATATGAGTAGAGGCTACCACCAGTATGCTGTGGCTTTCATATTTCATATATGTGTTAAATGCATCAGTATAAGATGACATTAACCTTAAGCCGGACATACTTTTTTTATATCACCCACTTGAAAAATGGGTGTATATAGTGTTCACTTGGTCTGTCCGTCTGTCCGTCCATCTGTCTGTCCGTCTGGGCTTAGCAGAGGTACATTGTGGGGTTTACAATTTAAGGTCAGTGGTAGTTGTGGAGTTGGGTTAGTACAGTGGCCACTTGTGGGGTTATATTTTTATACTGTACCAATGACCCAGACATAGCTGGTGCTAATTCTCAAAATCTAGGGCCAAACACAAATTTTGCCCCCCAATCCCCAAAATTTGCATCTAAAACCAAAAAAATCATGTCCTAAATGGTCCTCCATACTTTTCCTCCACTGCGCATGCGCAGTGTCAAGGAGGTCTCGGAATTGGCGCCAATTATCATTCTTTGTTTGGCCCTTCATCAGTTCACATCTGACTGATATTTGTGCTTGTAAATCTCAGTTTAAATGATGCCAGACACATAAATATTAGAGAAATAGTGGATCTAAAGAGGAATTAGAAGGAGGAGAGGAAAAATGAGTGGCAGGAAATAATCAGGGCTGCAACTTAAAATTTTTTTATGAAATTATGTTATGTTGCCTAATTTCAAGGCATGGGCCTGTTGTTGTCATTCTTGCTATAAAGTTACACTGCTTGTTCAGTGTTTCCTCTCTCCCTTTCCTTTAGTCCCCCCTTGCTATTCTCCCATGCTTTTGGCATATATTTTTATACTGTACCAATGACCCAGACATAGCTGGTGCTAACTCTTAAAATATAGGGCCAAACACAAATTTTGCCCCCCAATCCCCAAAATTTGCATCTAAAACTAAAGAAAACATGTCCTGAAAGGCCCTCCACACTTCGCCCCTACTGCGCATGCGCAGTGTCAAGGACGTTCCGAAATTGGCGCCATTTATCATTCTAAGTTTGGCCCTTCATCAGTTAACATCTGACTGATCTTTGTGCTTTTAAATCTCAGTTTAAATGATGCCAGACACATAAATATTAGTGAAATGGTGATTCTAAGGAGGATAGAAAAGGAGGAGAGGAAAAGAATGTGTGACAGAATATTATCAGGGCTGTAACTTAAAATTTTTTAATGAAATTATGTTAAGTTACCTATTTTCAAGGCAGCAGCCATTTTGTTGTCATTCTGATTATTTAGTTACACTGTTTTTTCAAGTGTTTTTCCTCTCTCCCTGTCCTTTAAGTTCCCCCTTGCTATTCTCCCATGCTTTTGGCATAGTTTATGTAATTATTATTACTAAAATTTCTTGGGAGTTTTAGCTGTATAACAGAATGAATTCTGTTCTTTCCCCATGTTTACGTCTTCACCTACGGGTGGTTAGGCGTTGTGTTCTGCATCTACCATCTGATGTTCTGCAGTTTCTTCCCTGGAAGTCTCTGTTTTGCATCAGATGGTGTATTTTTGGTAACTGATTTCGGGCCTGGGTGCCTGGAGTCTTATTTAGTGTTTTTACACTCATTGTTTACATTTACAACAGCCCTCTGTGTGAGGGGGGGATTTCTAAATAATAATATCTTTATGTTATTTTAATCATAACTAGATACATTATTATTGTTCGTAAGTGTTGAATAAATTGTTTAAAATATTTTTAAAATTTTTTTTCCACACTTAGGCTTGGGATCCATTGGGGCTCAACGTTACTTTTCAGAAACTTGGGCTGTTCTGAAAAAATATTTTTTCAAAATATTTTGATTTCAATTATTTTTTCTATATTAATGGATCATATTATTATTATGTATTTTGCCAGGGGTTAGTGCGAGTACCAGGACTTGTTTTCTTTTCACATTGAAAGGATATTGATCAATTGTTTTAAGAGGAAGTCTTCCTCTGACCTTATTATCATTCTATATGTGGTCAGTGTACTCGCATTAACTCCTGTTCTGTATCGTATGATTTCGATGACAATATGGGAAGCGTATGTCACGGTATGTTGTTGGGGATTTGGACACTCCGGTCCTTTCCCCGCAGGGTCACTCTACTTTATCAATTTCTATTTCAGACGATCAAGATTAGGGTGATGTATCTGTGATGTCTTCCAACAGTGTGCCTCCGTCGTCACAATTAATGAAGGGCTAGCGGAAAAGTGCTCATGTAATACGCCAATTGCCTAAGAGGACCCTAGTAGGTTCGATGGCCTTTGACGTCCGCTAGCTTGCCCGGTGTAGCGTCCATTCACCGAATGGTTCGGCAGCCGGGTTCGTCCGTTGCGGTCTAGAAGGAATTTTGGGGTGATGCGAGCACTATAAAATTAACTTAATGCACACCCAGTGACGGCGGATCGGAGGGAGAACGGAGGAAGCCTTTTAGTCCGGTTCATAGCTCGTTCCGGTCCATCCGGACGGCAAGCGAGAGAGGCCCCTCTCTCGTTCAACAACATCTGGCCCCAGATGTTGTGGTACAAATGTGTCGCTAGCGGAGCATACGTCCGTCGCTCGGGACGCTCCGTTGTATAGGCAGTCCGCTGAGACTGCTAAGGCTTCCTCTTCTCGTCAGCGCACACGACCGCACCTTGGCTGCGTGACCGCCGATATATTACCAGCTTCGCCGATCAAGGATTCTTCGGCGACCAGGTCACACCATCCGGCAGCCAGGGATTCGAGACCGATGGACTCCGGACGTTCGCATAGGAAGTATGCGGGAGCCATCTGATGCGGAGCTGCCCTCGGCGAAGCAGCGATAGACTGCGCCTCCGCAGGTCTCGACGCCGGACATTCTTGTGCACATAGCACAGCTTATCGCAGCATCCCAGCAGCCGACAGAAACGGTGTCAGATCGAGAATTATCCGACAGCGCTGGGTCGGTAGCCGGGGACTCGAGGCCTGCAGACTCCGGACGTTCGCATAGGAAGTGTGCGGGAGTCAACGTACACGGAGCTTCCAGCGGCAATGCATCGTAAGTCCGCTACTGCACAGGCCTCGGGAACGGACGTGCTTTCCTTAATAGCACAGTTTATCGCAGCATCCCAGCATCAACTGAATCTGTCGCATATATTTTATCCGACGATGCTGGGTCGGGACGCTCCGCGGAAGCGGGTACGGACGTCCGAAAGTTTCATCCGGTCCGACGGGATACCGAAAGGGATTCGGAGGATTTCAAGCTTTCCCTTTCGGAACAAAATATGCTGCGATGCCGGATAAGAAACCGATAGCGTCGGTGGACTTAGAAATTTTTGGTTCGGTTCAGGGACATCGTCCCTCAGTTCCGACATAGTCCAATAATGTCACACAAACTTTCGAATTATTGAACGACGCTATATATATTATTATTTTATGCTTGCTATCCAAGCATTTCTGGTTTCTTGTTCGAAGAATTATGGAGATGTCTTTCAAAAGTGTGCCTCTGTCGTCATAGTTAATGAAGAGTTAGCGGCAATAAGTGCTCATGGAATATGTCTATCGCTTACGGAGTGACATTCGCTAGCTCACCCGGTGTAGCGTACATTCATCGAATGGTTCGGCTGCCGGGTTCGTCCGTTGCGGTCTAGGAAGGAGATTTGGGTGATGCGAGCACTTTAATTACTTTAGTACTCACCCAGTGACGGCAGATTGAGGACAGATCGGAGGAAGCCAGCAACATAGGGGACCGCATGTTGTGGTTCAGATATTTTACATTCGGAGCATATGTCCGTTGCTCGGGACGCTCCGTTATATTGACAGTCCGAGAGACTGTCTTTAATGCTTCCTCATCCTCACAGCAGGGCACACGACCGCACATTGGCTACGTGACCTCGAGTATCCGATCAGTTTCGGCATTCAGTGATTCCACAGCGAATAGGTCGCGCCATCCGGTAGCCAAGGGACACGAGGCCTATACACTCCGTTCGCTCGCATATTGGAAGTATGCACGGGGTAACGATCTCGGAGCTTCCTGCGGCAATGCATCGTAAGACCGCTGCTCCTCAGGCCTCAGTGACGGACGTGCTATCCGAGTTAGCACAGTTGTTTCGCAGCATCCCAGCAATTGACAGTTTCTCGGTCGAATCAGGAATTATCCGACGGCGCTGGGTCGGTGCGGTCCGCGGTTGCATCAAGCTACGGACGACCGAACGCTTTATAGGGTCCGACAGGATGGCGAAAGGGATTCGAAAGATTTCGAGTTTTCCCTTTAATAGTATCGGAAGATGCCTTTCATATCTTCTGGCATTTCTTCCAGTGATTATTTTCCGGACTTCATTGCTGCGATCTTGGATAAGAGACTTATAGCGTCATTGGACTCGGATTTTTCGATCGGTACAGGGACTTTGTCCCTGACTTACCGACGCAGTCCAATATTGTCATTACAACATGTGTTTTATTTTTCGACGCTATATATTTATATATATATACAAGCCTGCTACTAAGCATGATAGTTTAGTTTCTTGTCCGCGGGGCTCATTTCTGCCATTTTATCTTTTTTACATATAGTTTATTTTGGCAGAGCAGGGCATACCGAGAGTTCATACGCGTCTAGACGGTGTGATTAAAGACTGCATATATATTCTTTTTAGCCGTTTATGTCTTTTCCAATTTCAATGTTGGGAACGACATTATGTATAGTAGACTTAACTTAGACGCTTTATTATACGTAATCCGCCTTCTGAGGCGTTATCATTACGTCTTCAAGAAAAGATTTACGGGATATTATTCTCAATGTAATTTCTTTTGAGGGCAGTAGTTTGTTCACGTATAACTCCGCCCTTCAGTGGCTGATTGGAGTTGGTTAGACGT